>JAWNLU010001470.1:0-600000 GCA_035042165.1 Drosophila kuntzei
AGCATATTTCAAAATGGAAAAGCTTATGAATTTAGCGAATAGCTTATAGCCTGAAATCTAGCATATTTTAATTTTCATTTAGCTTAAAAAATATATTGCATCAAAATGAAATATTTTATGAGTTTAAAATATTTTACGGGCATAAAAAAATCGGAACTTGTTCATTTTTGCGATGGTTACGTAAATCGTGCATAAACAGTCGAGTAAACTGCTATCGACAACATTTCCGAGCCTAGTTAATATTGAATCTGGAGATGCTATTTCAATATCTAATAGTCTGAAAGAAGAGTTAAAGAACAAGGATTTAAATATATTGATTATGATTGGACTAGGGACTGATAATGCAAATGTCATGACCGGATCGAAGAAGAGCGTCTACACGGAGCTGAAGAAAAGTGCTCCTAATCTCAAGCTTATTAAATGCGTGTGTCATTCCATCCAGTTAGCAGTTAATCAAGCCTGCAAAAGAAGTTTGCCAAGTTTGTAATGTTTAATATGTAATTACATTGACTGGCTATAACAACATACTATTTTATTTTCCTAGGCACCCTTGAAAATTCCGCGAGTCTGAGATACTAGGTGGCTTTCTATAGAACCTGCAGTATCTCACATTTCTCATCAGTGGACTGAGCTAAAGCTGCATTTTGCATTAGCTGCTACCGCAGAAAAATGCCATAAAGCAAAAATATTGAATGATTTATATTGCGATGTTGTCAATTTACTGTATTTATTGTTTCTGAAGCCAATATTGAACGATATGCAGAGGATCAATAAAATGTTTCAGAGTGAACGTTCAGAAATTACTTGACGAACTAATCACTTGCATATATTCGCTCAAGGAAAAGATTATTCCACCAGATGTTCAAATTGACATCCTTAACGACTATTTCGAGAATATAATGCAGTATGATTTATTCTTAGGATATGCTTTCGATCAAAAAATCAAGGATCCCATTTTTCAATAACAAGCACCATAAATAAGGAAGAAATGCGTTGATTTGGTTAAGGAATTGATTATTCGACTTCGTGACAGGTACGATTAAGTTGCAACTGATTCAATTAATGTCATATCAATAATTGATATGTTCAGTTACTTTAGCTCATAGTAAAATAGTTTAATTGTTGGTTATTTAAAGATAAAAATGAAAAATGCTAATTAATAAAATAATAAAATACGTACTCTTTAGAAAATACGTTAGTTTTGAAAAATACGTTGATTTTGAAATGACGCTAATTTTGAAAATACGTTACTTTCGAAAATCCGTTACTTTTAAGGAAATATGCTATAATTAAATATATACAAAAATTAAGTAAAATAAACATTATGGAAATCTTAAATATTAAAATATATAAGAAAAATTAAAAAAAAAACTATAACAAAAATTAACAAATTAATAAAATTTATTACTGATTGAATAATAATAAATACAATTTAAATAATTTATAATAATAATAATGAAAACAATAATAAAAAAAGGAACAAATATAATCGAATAACTGGTAAAAAATCAATTTATACTAATTTGAAAATTTAAATTGAACGGAAAAAGCCTAACCAACAAAAATTCGATAAATTTCCCATATTTATTAAAATGCACCTAATTAGGTCAAGGTCGCACGGAAATCACTTAGGGTTGCAATGCACCCCACGCATAATGCCAATTAGCATAGGTGACGGATCAAGCTGTTAAGTGCCATCTTGGCTTAAGCTCAGCTTAACCTCGACCTTGAGACGTCGCCGAAGTCACACGCAGAAGCTGAAGGAAATATTTTACTTCGAAAAAATTCGAAAACTAATTCTGCCATCCGGCAATTATTTTTGGTAAATATTTCAATATAAAAGACTAAGGGCCGTTTTCTCATCTTACTTTCAAAGCCTACTATACTAAAATGGCACTTTACCCTAAAAGCAGGCTTTTCTTTTTTCGTTTTTTTATCTTGGTTTTAAGATGACAATTGAAATATCTGACAATGTGGCATCCCTGTGCCCCAAAATGGGTCACACTATTTAAAAATGGGCAGCACTTTTCAAAAAATGTTGGCGCCAAATTTGAAATCTATAAATTTTAATCCGAATTGTCTCTAGTTCTTAGAGACTGTAAGAGCTAGAGCAACCAAATTTGGCACACAGACTTCTACGAGTGTGTAGCAGATCAAGAGCGTTTCAAATTTTTGCCACAGCAAATCACAAAAGAAATCCATCAAACCCACAGTTTTTAAGGTTGGACTCTCTTCTTGGTAAATAACGTTTTGCATTATTATTATCTATTATTGTTCTTAATATCATCATTACCAAGTACATATAACGGTAATTAATGCAGTTTAAGTTTTTTAAGAATCTCATACGCCTAAAAGTATGCAGTAATTTTAACTCCGTTCCGCGTTGCCATTAGCAACACTGAAATAATCTGAGTAAGCGAGTGTTTAGCCTTTAAAGGGTGGATGAACCGGCCTTTAATTTATAACCTGCCTTCAACTAAATTTTTGACAAGAAAATCAAATTGCTCTTATCAGCTAGTTTAATTAGATTGTAATGTTGTAGGCAACGTGAGAAACCGGGCCTAAACGTTCCTAAAATTATTTCGTAAATTCAATTTAGATATGGGCTAATCCGAAAATTTTTAAACCCAAGCAGAAATTTAAAGTTGCCCAAAATCCAAATGTTGGTTAATGGAATAATAGGATACATACTCAAGCTTCAAAATACATAATCAAAATGGTTTTATGGTTGTTTGTTTTTCTTTAGCAGAGGCTAACCTACACGTACCTCTTGCATTCATTTATTCTTGTTTTTTCCATGGTCAAAAAAATGGGCAAATTAGTCGTTTCAGTCCTTTGCGCTTAGCAAAACTTAAAATCGGTTTCATTTTCTTTTATTTAAGATAAAAGCATATTTGTAAGCTATCAAATATATATAGAAAATTTGAACTAAAAATGGGAACACTGTGTGTAACGTCCGTAACGGAAAATAGGGTATGTTAAATTTAACAGAATGCATTTTAATAATTGTGTTTGCCAAACTAGCTTTATAAACAGAGTTTCTTATGCACTTTAATGTGATGCAAAAAAAGTGCTTTTGTTACACTTTTTTTATATTAACGGCAAAGTGTGTAACGTCCGTAACGGCATGAAAATACTAAAAAAAATGTATTATTATACTTAACCCTAAGTAACAAAAAGTGTGTTTGAATAACATCCGATCTCCCAATCTGCATATTCTGAGAATACATTCTGAGAAACATTCCACAATTCGTAAAAGAATGTGATGTAAGTTGTTTCGAATGGAATTTTTTCGCTACTTCTCATGGAAAAGGAGCGGTGGACGGTGTTTGCGCTGTTGTTAAGCGAAAAGTTTGGCAACTAGTAAAAGCCTAAAATATCGTCCTAAAAAATGCTCGAGATTTTCACAAATTAGCACAAAACAATATAAATGGCGTATTCCTAATTTACGTTGGCAAATATTATATCAGTACTACATCTAACAAAATATCAAAAAAATGGATGAATGTAAAAAATATTCCAGCCATTCAATCGTATCATTATTTTTCTGGATATTCCAATGACAATTCAATAAAAGTAGCTCGAACAGCTGGGTCAATTAAGCATAAGATACAGTGTTAAATAGTTAAATAAATAATTAAATATAAGAGTATTGAAATATTTAATAATTTTTTGTAAGCAATAAATTAATAATTTCAAGTTTATAAAGATTTTTGAATAAATAAATATGATTCATTTACACATTTTGGCTTAATGGAAAATGTGTAACGTGCGTAATGTAACGTCCGTAACAGACAAAAATAACGATTTTTTTTAAACGAGATTACTTATCCTCTTTTCTAAGCTGGATTCATATGGTCGTACATCCCACTTAATTTTTCGTTTTAGGACTTTTTTTTGGTTAATTTGCAAGATTCGCTAAAAAATAAGCAAATGCACATAAGACTCAAAGTCGACTTCCATTTTTTGTAACGGGCGTAACGGAACTTTAAGCAAGCACAATTTTTTTTCAAAAACAGTTACCGTTTTATTTTAAAATTAGTTTAAGATAACTCACAAAGAACTACATTTTGAAAAACAATTCATGAAAATATACCAATATTAATGCCAGCTGTGTCAATTTAAACTAGGAAATTTGCGTACGAATGTAACGTCCGTAACGCAGGATTAGCCCATATTTCGAAATTTTCAATTCAAGCTTGAAGTGAGGAAAGAGTAATCTTTCTGGAGATTACCTCTTCTACATCAGCAATTACTTTCAGCGAGGTAAATATTATGAAAAAAGGCGTAGCGAAAAGCTTGCATCTAAAGTCAGCAGTTTCTTATAAAACAATGTGTGCGCAGGTGCAAAAAAAAATATTTGCAGATTTGTCCATAGGATCACCCCGACTCATTGGAGCCAAGTCTTTGCGGATGGGGCTCCGCTGATCCAACCCAGGGTATAAGCACGCATCGCAAAAAGGCTAACCTACTGCGGAAAAACCAACTTTAATTAAATACAAAAATCTCAAACTCAAAAATAAATTTTGGGATTTTTCTAGTTAACGCGCGGTGGAAAAATCGTTGGTTGGGAGCGTTGCTGCCGTGACATCTGGCTAGCTTTCAATTAAATATTAGTAATTGCTGCTATCTTTTACATTTTCTTCTTCTTCCTTCTACTAGTCTTTTCTTTTGACACTCTATCAATTTCTTTATTATGTTTTATGTTATAAACAAGGCATCGGGATTTAATAAATTTTATGTTTTTACGGGTGTTGATGGCGAAAGGGTCAAGAACCCTCCCCACAGGCTGTTTTGCTAGTCGACAAAGTATCCCGCCCGACTCTCTTCTCCATCAACAATAAGCCCATATTCCAAAGAGAGTAATTATGCTGTATGCTCTGTCAAATTCATTGCATATTGTCACCTATGTATGTGAAGGGATGCGAAGAGTCAGCAATGTTTGAGGTTTGGGTAAGATCCAAGGGACTCTATTTTGTGTGTGATTTTATGGTCATTACATAATATTATCTTTTACTTTTAGGCTTCCCGATAATTTAGAGACTTTGAAAACAGTCAATATATTTGCTGTGGACAATATGCTGCGAGCCCAAAAAAGTTTCCAAGAATTGATAAAAGTCTTGGAATATTTTCAATGCCCTAATATTGACGAGTTGAAGGCGCAATTTGATAAAAATTCATTTAATAAAATGGGAGCGAATCCGCGACACAACAAAGTTATGGGCAGAGGTGCTAGCCTATAAAGATGCGGGAGACCAAAACCCATTTGAAGAAATAGCATTGTTTGCTATTCAAATATTATCTTTACCATGGTCAAATGCGGAGGTTGAACGAGTGTTTAGCCAAATGAACATCGTCAAAACAAAATTAAGAAACAAAATGCATTTAAAAACATTAAATTCAATATTGAGCACAAGGTTTGCAAATGAAAATTATAATTAAATATTATATATTTACATAAATTTCAATTTCACAGATATGGGTTGCGTCGAAACGGAAAATGTTGAAACTCGTATGATTTGCCCCAAAAGTGTTTAAATATGGTCTCATCTAACGACAAGTATACATCGCAAGAAGATGAAGATGAAATTGATGAATTAGTGACACGCTTAAATTAAATGGAAATATTTAAAAACAAATTTTATTGTGTATTATTATTATTCATTTAGACTTAGCTTATTTTGCAGCATATTTTTTTTATGTTTAGCTTTTTTTTAGCATATTTTTACAGCAGATCTAGCTTACTTCCATGCTCGAAACCTGGCAACACTGGTGTGCATTACCAGTAACAGAAACATCATCATAAATCTAATGACTACTTTAAAATCTTGCTGTTCGCCAGCCATCTCTCTACCAGACTACTGTTGCTAATAATGGTACTTGGTACTGCTCAATATGTTAACCAAACTGACGGTGACATGCGATGTTGTTGTTGCCATTGTCATTGCTGTTGCCGTTGCTGTGGCCGTTTTCATTGCTGTTTTCGGTGTACGTTAGCACTCGTTTTGCACACATGCAATTAGTCAGCCACAAAAAAGCAAGCTGCCGAGCGAAATGCCACGCTCATGTTGCATAGGGATACGTTCCCAACTTGTTAATTGAGAAACGATTTTGACTTGTCTCATGAACATTGTTTATTGACTTAAGTTATTGATCTCGCATCCGTTCATGTATGTAAATACGAAGTGGCCTCTCTTTTCACAGAGTCTCATCAACATTTTTTTTTAGCAGTCATAGCACGCACTTCAATGATTGTATCCAATACCAAAAAAGTTCATAACAATCACATTGAACGCAAGTAGGCATAGATACCCTATGGATGCTTACACTAATACTCTGACTGACAGGAACATTTGCAATTGCTAAAGATAACTGCAAATGGCACACTAAGGTGAACCCAATGGGCTGCTGCTGTGTCAGCAACTGAGGCACAAAAAACCAGAGCGTTGACCCATAATACTTAGTTACCAAACTGAAACGAAAGTTTTATGGTCAGGACATGTGCAAAAGGAAAGCAATTTAGGCTAAGCCTGTCTGTATGCAACTATAACTCGTCTTTCTGAATGGTCAAGAGATGAACTTTAAAATATTCTCATAAAAGTAACCTTTTCGACCCCAACGTTGCCTGTGCCAACTTCAGCATGTTTTACAGATAACTGTGTGTGACTCTGATGTTTTTATCATATGATTAATAAATGCAGACGGCAGTCTGCGCTAGTGACGAAAGCAGCACGTAGTGTGCAAAAGGCGACTAGCAATCACTGCGGACGGCAGTCCGCGTTAGTGACGAAAGCACCACGTAGTGTGCAAAAGTGACTAACAATATTATACAGGAAGAATGGAAAATTTGCTACGAATGTCCGAGCAGATCGAGTTATATACCGATCGAAAGGTATAGTCTTAACTTAGAAAAATGCATATTCATGAGATATGGGGGTGTAAGTGGGTGGTGCAAGATTTTAAATGATTGCAGCGGATGGGGCCGCTGGTTTTGTTTTTATTATTCTTATCAAAAATACGCTTCGAATGATACCTTAATCGTCCAAATCCGACAGCTGGTTCCAAAGATAATCAATTTTCAGTGAACTTTCCAAAATTAAAAAAAAAGTCAAGTATGTTCTCCGTTGGTTTGTTTGCTTCAAAGCGTTGAAAAAGCTTAAATCTTTTGATGAGGAAATATTCCTTATCGGAAAACTAAAAATGTTTGTTCTACGACTTTTTTGAAAAACACGCTAGGTTAGTGGGGAAACGGAAAAACCATCGAGGTATTTTGGGGGGCTTTTAGACGTGCCCTGAATATTTTCTAGCAAAGTGCTCAGGTAAAATGCTACAGGTGAAAAAAGGTTTTTTGGTTTACACTTGGCGATTTATTTGAAAACGGCGCCAACGATTTTTATTAAATTTCAATATGTTGTAAAATTTCGCGTCTTTTGATGTATGATTCATGACTTTTTACCGTGTGATTTGGAAGTTATTACCTATTTACTGAATATATACATTTTACTTAGAATTGAAAGGTGGCAGCAGCAATAAAGTATTGTAGCAGGCAGCTTTAGCTGATAGGTCTTGCGCTGTAGAAATAACCAGTATTGCCAGACAGTTATGATTTCTATGCAGATATAACCACTGCTGCCAGACAGTTCGTATTCCAACAATGAGTGCTTTAATTTGTTTAATTGAATTAAACTGTTTGGATCATCCTGCAGCTGATTTTAATTTATTAATAATTTTAAAAGAAAGTAACAATGTCAGAACCATATGAAATCTCAAAAACTTCTGATATCGTCAAAAAAAACTTCTTAACGAAGTAAAAGTCTAGTGACGAAAGTCAAGTTCCAAAAATTCTGATATTCAATTTTGTGACGAACAATATTAAATTAAATTAATATAAAAATTATTAAAAAAAGTTTGGCATTCGGAACAATGCGAAAAAGGTAACAATTATTTATATCTAAAAATAACTTTTATGCGCAGTGCCGAATGCCAAACTTTTTTTTTTTTAATAATGTATATATTAATTTAATTTAATATTGTTCGTCACAAAATTGTATATCAGAAATTTTGTGGCATGAAGAGGGTTTCGTCACTAGACCTTACTTCGTTAAGAAGTTTTTTTGGAAATACATATATACGAAGAATGGAAAATTTGCTATGACTGTCCGATCAGGTCGAGTTATATACCGACCGAAAGGTATGCCGTTAACTAACAAAAGTGCATACTAAGACTTTTGGTAACTTACCTGGTTCGACAGATATGGGGGTGTAAGTCGGAGGGGCAAAATTTTAATGATTGCAGCTAGTGGGGCCGTTGCACAGTGGCCGATTTTATTAATTTGGCACACAATAATTAATAACTTTATATGTTATTGAAAAAAATTATTATTTAATTTTTAAAATTAAGTATTTATGTCTACTAATTTTTTCCAGTGAAATTTTCATACATTTTTTATGTTTTAATATTTTAAAATTAAAAAACAAAAAAAAAATGTATATAATCATCTTAATTAATTCTCCTTTTATACCTTATCTTAAAAAATACTTCATATTTTTATATATTAATTAAATTATAATTTATAAAATAATTTAAAATTAAATATCAATTATGACTCAGGATTATTTTTTAAAAGATTAATAACTCCGTCATCTAATTTAATAATTTTTTTTATAGTGCAATGAAGTACTTTTTGATATTGATGATATTAGTGGATCTAATGTCACTAAAAGTGTGTTAAATAAATCCGCCATTGTGTTCAAGCGAGAATTTTTTCTAGTGTGATTCACACGATAATTACGCATATCCTTGTTGCGTGCTTCAAGAGCTTCCTCTGACATCATTCCAATTGGCAGAGATACTGTTTTTATAATGTCTGCCCCGTGTACAAGAATTTTATATACTGACGATGGCATATAAAACCAAGGGTACTCCTTTACAAAGAGTTTCGCTGTTTCACATGCATATTGACGAAAAGATTCTATGTCAACTTTATATCCACATGCCATTGTTTGTAGAATTACGCTGAGTCGTTTAATTAAATCAACACTTACTCCAGTAATATCAGAAGCTAAGATTGGTTGCTGAAAGAATTTTCTAGCTGTATTGCCATTATTGGTATTTCCTGATGTTGCCTTAGGTATATCCACTAAAATTCCCATTAAAATTACCATTAATTCTTCGCACGGTGTTGCCTTCACTATATGAGATACTCTTTGAAGTTGTCGATTGTTTGTGCAATCTGAGGACGATTTAGCCGGACGTCCAGGCATATTGATTGTGCATGGTTCAATTAGCATTAATAAACCGTTTAACCATTCAGCATTTGATTTTCAAAATATGCCAGTGATCTGTTACACTTCCTCCACTTCATTGCAAGCTTGCCAGCAAAGTTGTCTAGTTTTTTTATTAACTGAAAGGCGCTCCTCTTCCGTACAATTGTTGTTCCCGATTATCTCAGTGAAAACATTGGTTTTAAGAGCTTCAACTTTTTTTGCTTGCTCTGCTTCCTTGTACCATATTGCAAAAAGTGCTTCTATTGGTGCAGTCTTTATGCCTATAAAATAATCTGTACATGTGAGTGGCAAGTATTGGCAGCTCATTTTGACACTGGATGATTCACATAAGACCATTAGTATAAATAAAAAAGAGTTCTGCGCGAATACTTGCGAATATTAAAAGTTGCATACTACACTAGGGCTCTGTTTCGCTCGCTTCGCTCGCCAACCCCCGCTCGCTTCGCTCGCGGAAATGAAATTTAGTTAATAATGTTAATAAAGTTTAGTCAAAATAACCTTTAGTATGAGTTTAGTTGAGATTTCTTAAGAAAGAAAAAAAATTTTCATACTAATCGATAATTTGCATTATATTGTTCCTATGGCACCTATATGTTATAGTAATCCGACTTTTACCAAATTTGGTCAGAATGATCAATGACAGTCCCAAACATATAATCTGTAAGTTTGGTTAAGATATCTTAATTTATATAATATAATGCACACTAACCTTTAATATGAAAAACTTTTTTGTTTCTTAAGAGATCTAAATCAAACTCACAGATTGTATGTTTGCAACTGTCTCTTACATTCTGACCAAATTTGGTCGAAAACAGTCAGCTATATCATATAGCTGTCATAGGAAAGATCGATCGATAATCAGGTGTTAGTATGAAAAATTTTTTGTTTCTTAAGATATCCAAATCAAACTCACAGATTTCATGTTTGTGACTGTCTCTTACATTCTGAACCAATTTGGTCGAAATCAGTCAGCTATATCATATAGCTGTCATAGGACAGATCGGTCGAAAATCAGGTGTTAGTATGATAAACTTTTTTGTTTCTTAAGATATCCAAATCAAACTCACAGATTGCATGTTTGCGACTGTCTCTTACATTCTGAACCAATTTGGTCGAAATCGGTCAGCTATATCGTATAGCTGTCATTGGAAAGATCGGTCGAAAATCAGGTGTTAGGATGAAAAACTTTTTTGTTTCTTAAGATATCTTAACCAAACTTACAAATTAGATGTTTGGGACTGTCTCTTACATTCTGACTTAATTTGGTCAAAGTCGGATTACTATATCATATAGCTGCCATAGGATAAATTGGATGAAATTAACCTTTAATATGAAAAACTTTTTTGTTTCTTAAGATATCTAAATCAAACTCACAGATTGTATGTTTGCGACTGTCTCTTACATTCTGACCAAATTTGGTCGAAATCGGTCAACTATATCATATAGCTGTCATAGGAAAGATCGGTCGAAAATCAGGTGTTAGTATGAAAAACTTTTTTGTTTCTTAAGATATCTTAACCAAACTTACTTTGGGACGGTCTCTTACATTCTGACAAAATTTAGTCGAAGTCGGATTACTATATCATTTGAAACTAACCTTTGGTATGAAAAACTCAGCAGCTGTATGATATAGTAATCCGACTTTGACCAAATTTGGTCAGAATCTAAGAGACAGTCCCAAACATCTAATCTGTAAGTTTGGCGTTGATATATTAAGAAACAAAAAAGTTTTTCATACTAAAGGTTAATTTCATCCGATTATTCCTATGGCAGCTATATGATATAGTAATCCGACTTTGACCAAATTTGGTCAGAATGTAAAAAACAGTCCCAAACATCTAATCTGTAAGTTTGGTTAGTATATCTTAAGAAACAAAAAGTTTTTCATACTAAAGGTTAATTTCATCCGATTATTCCTATGGCAGCTATATGATATAGTAATCCGACTTTGACCAAATTTGGTCAGAATGTAAGAGACAGTCCCAAACATCTAATCTGTAAGTTTGGTTAGTATATCTTAAGAAACAAAAAAGTTTTTCATACTAAAGGTTAATTTCATCCGATTATTCCTATGGCAGCTATATGATATAGTAATCCGACTTTGACCAAATTTGGTCAGAATGTAAGAGACAGTCCCAAACATCTAATCTGTAAGTTTGGTGTTGATATATTAAGAAACAAAAAAGTTTTCCATACTAAAGGTTAATTTCATCCGATTATTCCTATGGCAGCTATATGATATAGTAATCCGACTTTGACCAAATTTGGTCAGAATGTAAGAGACAGTCCCAAACATCTAATCTGTAAGTTTGGCGTTGATATATTAAGAAACAAAAAAGTTTTTCATACTAAAGGTTAATTTCATCCGATTATTCCTATGGCAGCTATATGATATAGTAATCCGACTTTGACCAAATTTGGTCAGAATGTAAGAGACAGTCCCAAACATCTAATCTGTAAGTTTGGTGTTGATATATTAAGAAACAAAAAAGTTTTCCATACTAAAGGTTAATTTCATCCGATTATTCCTATGGCAGCTATATGATATAGTAATCCGACTTTGACCAAATTTGGTCAGAATGTAAGAGACAGTCCCAAACATCTAATCTGTAAGTTTGGTTAAGATATCTTAACAAACAAAAAAGTTTTTCATACTAAAGGTTAATTTCATCCGATTATTCCTATGGCAGCTATATGATATAGTAATCCGACTTTGACCAAATTTGGTCAGAATGTAAGAGACAGTCCCAAACATCTAATCTGTAAGTTTGGCGTTGATATATTAAGAAACAAAAAAGTTTTTCATACTAAAGGTTAATTTCATCCGATTATTCCTATGGCAGCTATATGATATAGTAATCCGACTTTGACCAAATTTGGTCAGAATGTAAGAGACAGTCCCAAACATCTAATCTGTAAGTTTGGTGTTGATATATTAAGAAACAAAAAAGTTTTCCATACTAAAGGTTAATTTCATCCGATTATTCCTATGGCAGCTATATGATATAGTAATCCGACTTTGACCAAATTTGGTCAGAATGTAAGAGACAGTCCCAAACATCTAATCTGTAAGTTTGGTTAAGATATCTTAACAAACAAAAAAGTTTTTCATACTAAAGGTTAATTTCATCCGATTATTCCTATGGCAGCTATATGATATAGTAATCCGACTTTGACCATATTTGGTCAGAATGTAAGAGACAGTCCCAAACATCTAATCTGTAAGTTTGGTGTTGATATATTAAGAAACAAAAAAGTTTTCCATACTAAAGGTTAATTTCATCCGATTATTCTATGGCAGCTATATGATATAGTAATCCGACTTTGACCAAATTTGGTCAGAATGAAAGAGACAGTCCCAAACATCTAATCTGTAAGTTTGGTTAAGATATCTTAAGAAACAAAAAAGTTTTTCATACAAAGCAATTCCATGACCTTTTGACCTCGGGTAAACACTCTTCCAGGTGGAATTTTAAAAAACGCCGTCTTATTGCACGATGAAATTGTCTCAGCTATGTTGTGTGAAAATTTCAGCTCTTTACCTTTAGCCGTTTGGCCTACACGTTGATGTGTCAGTCAGTCAGTCAGTCAGTCAGTCAGTCAGTCAGTCAGTCAGTCAGTCAGTCAGTCAGTCAGTCAGTCAGTCAGTCAGTCAGTCAGTCAGTCAGTCAGTCAGTCAGTCAGTCAGTCAGTCAGTCAGTCAGTCAGTCAGTCAGTCAGTCAGTCAGTCAGGACAAAGAATTTTATATATATAGAAAAGATTTAGTACGTGAAAAAGATCATTCTATAGGAAATGTTAACTTTAAAGATAGTTTTCAGCTAATACACATAAACACTGGACACACACATATTTTTTACATCATATACATACCAACTATGTGGTTTTGCAACACTATTTTCACCAAAATTATTAAATCTTAACTTTTCACAAGTTCATTCAGCTTGTCCAAAAAAGGCGGGAATAGTAGTGTTAGAGATGTGAAAAAAATTGCAACTATGCGTGCTTACAACTTCGTGAGTATCGATAGAATAATATATAAAAATCGATTTTAATGTATTAGAGATGTTTTATATCGATTCCATAAACAAAATTAGTAAAATTCCACAATTTATTTTTTGACTTATTGTGTGCCAACTTGTATGGCATCGCCCACTGTGCGTTGGAGCCTTTTGGTTTAATTTTATAATTTTAAAAATCTTGTCAAAAACACGCGTCAAATGGTACCTCGATAATTCCAATCCGACATTTGGTTCAAAAGATATATTAATTGGAAATTTTTAATGCCCTTCTCAAAATGAAATGAAATGTATCAAAGCGCTAAAAAAAAAGCTTAGATTTGATGATGAGGAAATATTTCTTATCAGAAATATAGAAACTTTGGTTCTACGAGCTTAGCGGGAAATAACTAGTTTAGCGGGAAATAGCTAAAACCCGATAAATTTTAAACACCTATAGTTTCCAATCCAAAAAGCTACAGATGTGTTATATATGTTGTTAGAAAGGTATTTTAGAGGGCTTTTAGACGTGCCTTTCTAAAATGCTCTGGTAAAATGCTACAGATGAAAAAAGGTTTTTTGGCTTACATTTAGTCGAAAACGGCTCTAACGATTTTTATTAAATTTCAATATGCTGTAATACGTAAGAATGCGCGACTGTTGATATATGACACATATCTTTCAGCCATAAGCTTTTGAAGATATGACCTGCTAACTGAATATTTACATTATACATGTATTTAAATAAAAAAAAGTTTGGCATTCGGCACATTGCGCAAAAAGGTCGTCACGATTCTTTATATCTAAAAATAATTGTAATGCGCAGTACCAAATGCCAAATTTTAGAATATTTCATGTATGTATATCATTCGTCACAAAATTGAATATCAGAAATTTTGAGGCACGGAAATGGTTTCGTCACTAGAATTTTACTTTTGTAAAGATATTAGACTAACCCAGATAAATATGATGTCAGTTTGGGTAAGATATCTCAAAAAAAAAAAATTGTTTTCTTAGTTAAACTTGATTTTCGACCAATCGTTCCGTATGGTCCGTATAAGATATAGTAGACTAATGAATATGCTATCAATTTGGTTAAGTTATCTCAAAAAACAATTAATTTTTTCATTCAAAACTTGATTCTCGACCAATCGTTCCTATCGCTATTTGATATAGTGGACCGATTAGAACCTAATTTGGTCAGGATGTATAAGACCGACATAAATGCATATTCTGTCAGATTGGATGAGATATCTTAAAGTTCGAAAATGTTTTTCGTACTATAGTATGATTTTCTAATTCTATGTGAAATGTGTTTATTAGGGCGGGTCAATTTGTATGGGTGAGAAAAACGGTGGTATGCGTCCACCAGAATCGGAAACTATTCTAGCCCCAAAATTTCTGATATCCAATTTTGTGACGAAATTTTGGGCCTACAATACGCTTTCGTCACTAGACTTTTACCTCGTGTACAGGTTTTTTATGTGATATCGAAAAGTTTTGCAATTGCTTATGCTTTCGACATTGAAACTGTAACTGTAAGGTGTAAGTGTTTTTAGAAATATACCTCAATACCATGACCAAGAGTCGATTCCATATAATTTGGCAATTAAAGCCAGAGCACATATTTTCGACCCCTGATCTCTTATGAGTGCCGCCCGACATTGGTCAGGAACACTGTAGCGCCATTTTCAGTCGGCACCCTCGAGGAGGGTTTAGTACTAACACTTGGTTTGGTCAAATTCGTTGAGATATCTTAATAAACAAAAAAGTTTTGTATACTAAAACTTGATTTTTGACCGATCGTTTCTATATCAGCTATATGATATAGTTGAAACCTTGAAAAAATAAAACAATTTTTTCATACCAAAGCTTGATTTTCTAATTTGTACCATATAGTAAATAGTAAAATGAATATATCAGTTAACCGGTCATATCTTCCAAGCCTCATGGCTGAAATATGTGTCATAAGGCACGTCCAAAAGCCCTCTAAAATACCTTTCTAACGACATATAGAACACATATGTAGCTTCTTCGGATTGTAAACTATAGCTGTTTTAAATTTATCAGGTTTTAGCTATTTCCCGCTAAACTAGCTATTTTCTGATAAAGTCGTAGAACAAAGGTTTCTAGATTTTTGATAAGAAATAATTCCTTATCATCAAATTTAAGCTTTTTTAGCGCTTTGATACAAACAAACAGACAAACTGAAAAACTGATTTTTCATTTCATTTTGAGAAAGTCATTCAAAATTTCAAATTAATATAATATATCTTTTGATCCAAATGTCGGATTGCAATGTACCATTCGACGCGTAATTTTGATAAGAATTTTTAAAAATAATAAAATTTAACCAAAAGGCTTCAACGGCTCCACTAGCTGCAATCATAAAAATTTTGCCCTTCCCACGTGCTAGTCGCCTTTTGCACACTACATACGTGTTGCTTTCGTCACTAGCGCGGACTACCGTCCGCAGAGATATTATGCGTTTTTTTATTTAAAAAAAATACCACATTTTCCAATGACATAGAGCTTAATTCTGTTTCAGCTGTTTAGAAAATTTTTTTTTATTCAATAAACATTTTGTTTTTAATTCGCCGAGATGAGCCAAATAAGCCATGTCCGTTTGTCTGACTGTCCTGAGCGCGTAGATCTTGGAGACTATAAGAGCTAAAGCTTCAAGGTACGTTCAAGCAAAACTTTCTGATCAAAATGATAGTAAGAACACAATATTTTGGAAATTCATTGGGTTGTTCATATTTTTAACGGGCTCAAAATTTCTAAATGAAAACTTCTAGGCGAATTACATTGGGTCACTTGCCCCTTGATACTGCTATGTATTATTCTGATTTAATTCTTAAGTACCACGTGATCCAAACGAATAAACATCTTTAAGCGATTTCCATTTTTTTTTAGCACATTTCGTTGAAACAGCATCTAGACTCTACTCAAGTATCTGTTAAGGCCACAGCACGCCCGTTTCTACTATTTCCACGCCCTATTGGCCACTTCCGCCTCCGCCTGCCGAGTTTTGATTTATTTGCTCGAATTGCAGACAAAAGCCGCGGCTACCACATTTCTGATGAGCTGGGTTGGAACTTCAACCCGCTGCCCTGACCCCTTACCCTTTCGAAGCCATTTGTTCATAAGCGCCTTTTCAACGCAGACATAGGCGAAGGGGCGTGACTCAGAGTGGGCTGATCATAAACTACATGAACACACAATTGTACTGACCTGAAGCGATAAATAATTTCAATATTGTTGTTGTTGCTTCATAGTTGTGTACGAGGTCTGTTCAAAAAGTAGGCCAATAACTCAAAAAAAAATGTTCCCATTTTCACAGGGACAAATGTCTTGGCAACGAAGAACAAAATGCAAGCAATCAATTCAAAATGGCAAATTTTATATTTTGTCAACATTATTTTTAGTTTAATAAATTTCTTAAAGCAAATTTTTCATTAAAAGCAATTATCTTCGATTGACTTTATCTTCAATTTGTACCAATTATTCATATAAACTGTGGTAAGCTCCGACTGTGGTCAATATTGGAAGCTTTTTAAGCCTTATATAGAGCTCATTTCATTAATTCTAAATAAGATTAACGAGTTCTACCGTATCGTAGACAACCCGAGTTAGCAAATAAAACAATACAAAATACACGTACACAATCTGCAGTAATCAACATAAAAATAATGTCTGCTGTGTTCATTTACACATAACCATTATACCCTTTCTTGCATATATGTACATAAATACGTACGTATTTTCTATGAGCCCAGGGTATTTAATTCGAAGAACGTTGCACACAATAGTTGAAAATTTATCATACTTTGTGAACATACCTCGTATATGTATGTACATACAATGCCAGATAGTCACTTGCTGTGATGGAACATCATATTATGCTTATTTCAAAAAACCTACTGCGACCGTTTCGTTTTTAGCTGGTTTTTATGATTTACGCAGACCATTTGAGCGCGCCTTCCCCAACTCTTTGGTCACCGCCTTTCGCTTTCGTCTTCCCCTATTCCTTTACCTCTTACACTGCCTGACCGCTTCCATTGTCATGGTTGTTATAGCCTTTGTAAGTTCTCTTGTAGGTGTGTTTACGGCTTTTGTTTTGTTCGTCTCTGGTTCTGCATGGCGATGCTCGTGCCCTTAGCTTAAATTACATTTTTGGCCAAAAGCAATGCCTGATTAATGAATTGATAAAGTAGAAGCTGTGCTAACATGTTAGCTAAAATATTGAAGCAGCCGCCTCATTTCCTAATTATCATGCGCCCTTGTCAGAATACGCAGCTGGGTTTTGACATTTTCATTATGAGCCAAGTGATTTGTGCATAGCGATAACAGCGTTTTGGTCAAACTTGTAGCCCTTGGGCAAATATTAGGACGATTTTAATTAATTAATGGAAAAGGATGTAAGCAGTTTAGTATGTGTTACCAACCAGCAGGTCGAATCATAGAATTCGAATAAACATACCCACAAAAACTGATGTAGTAAATGGTTAAAATAACAGCAATCAGAAAATACACAAAGGTAAAATTTTAAAACGAAATCTCGTCGGTACATTATCTTCGTTTGTCTGCGACGTTCGAACTTTTCCCATTTTGTGACGAGCTATATTAAATTTAATATATAAATTATTTAAAAACCAGGGGGCTCCGCCCCTGCTCGCTTCGCTCGTCTACCCCCGGCTCGCTTCGCTCGCGTTGTTACAGTCGCACACACGCGACTGTCGGAGACCCCGTACTTAGTATGAAAAAATATTTTGTTTAATCGACTGTGGGATACCCAGAACCTAGGCACTTAGATGCGCTTGCAGTGTTCTGTATTAAATTTTCGACTAATTGTTCCAATGACGGCTATATGATACAGTTTTCCGATTTGAACAAACTTAGTTCAAGATATATAAGACTAGCTCCGATGCATATGCTGTCAGTTTAGATAAGATTTCTCACAAAACAAAAAAATCATATTAATTGTTGAATTTTGACCGATCGTTTCTATGACAGCTATATTATATATAGTGGTCCGATTTCAAACAAATTTGGTCAGGATATATAAAATCAACCCAGAAGCAGATGCTGTCAGTTTGGTTAACATATCTCATTAAACATATCTCAAAATAAAGATTTTCATACTAAAACTTGATTTTTAATCGATCTTTCCTATGACAGCTTTGTGATACAGTTAACCGATTTCAACCAACTTTGGTCAGTATTTAGACGACAAATTCAGATACTTATTCTGTAATATTGGTTGTTATATCTCAAAAAACAAAAAGGCTTTCATACTAAAGCTTGATTTTCGATCAATCGGTCCTATGCGAGCTATATGATATAGTGGCCCGTCCCAAAAAAAAACAAACATGATCTGCTTGCAATATAGATCAAGTAGGGGTCTAAAAATATTTTTAATTTTACAATGATATTGAACGTTACTATAACAATAACATAAAATAACATTAACATTGAATGTTAATATAACATGTTCATATAATATTTTAATATTAATAAAATATAATATGTAAATATAACATAAACAAACAATAATTTAAATATAAAAAAAATAAACGACCATGCTGGAATATGAACCAGACAAATATCTAAAATCAGCTAAATTTAGAAAAAAAGTTGGCGCGGCAGGCAATTGAACCCGCGACCCGATGACAAAAGAAAAATCCAAAGTATGGAGACTCTACACTTTGAGCCACCATACCATTTGCTGATACCTGATATATTGCAATATTATTTATTGTAGTACTCTTATTGAGAAAAGAATTACAAAATTTATATTAAAATCAAATGTTAA
Source organism: Drosophila kuntzei (assembly GCA_035042165.1). Classification (NCBI taxonomy): domain Eukaryota; kingdom Metazoa; phylum Arthropoda; class Insecta; order Diptera; family Drosophilidae; genus Drosophila; species Drosophila kuntzei. The sequence goes on from JAWNLU010001470.1 coordinate 19,100, forward strand.
TATTTATGTCAATATAACCATTAATAAAACATGGCAATTTAACACATCTAATATATATAGTAAATAAAAAACCATCTGCCCGATACAGGATTTGAACCTGCGACCTGCGCGATAGTATAAAATTAGATGAATTCAGCGACTTAGCACAGTACGCCACGGAGCCCTCTAACATTCGTCTGCCAAATTTCAGTTTTGTTAACAGCATTTTTCTGCTATTAATTTATGATTACTGCCAACCCTCACACAATTAAACAACTTAACTTATTATTTTAATATCTTCGCTATTTACCGTCCGATCGCAATGAAATTTTCTAGACAGGCCGTGGACTATTTACGCTTCATCTATGCAAAATCTGCAGTTTCAAGCTTTCAAATTGTTCTTGTAATTTAGATATGAAATTTTTAATTTGGATTTTAGGGCGTTAAAGGGGGCGTGGCAAAATTCTAAAACAAACTTGATCTGCTTGCAATATAGATGAACCTAGATACCAAGTTTGGTGTCTCTAGCTCTTATAGTCTCTGTGATCTCGATTTTCATAAAGACGGACGGACGGACGGACGGACAGACGGACATGGCTATATCGACTCGGCTGTTGATGCTGATCAAGAATATATATACTTTATGGGGTCTGCCAAGCCTCCTTCTGCCTGTTACGCACATTTTTTTTGAAACAAACTTAATAGACCCCTGTACTTTTTTTTAAGTACGGGGTCTAAAAAAGGTTTGCCATTTGGCACATTGCGCAAAGAGATCTCGATTCTGTATACCTAAAAATAATTTTAATGCGCAGTGCCGAATGCCAAACTTTTTATTTTATAATTATTTATATAATAAGTTTAATATCGTTCGTCACAAAATGGTATATCAGAAATTTTGTTGCAGGAAAACCCTTTCGTCACTAGACTTTTACTTTGTAAAGAAGTTTTTTTTGAAGATATCAGAAATTTTTGGAATTTCATATGCTTTTGACATAGTAGTAACTTTGATATAAAACTATCGAAATGCTTACTTCAAATAATAAATAAATGAGGCAGCTATATGATATAGTAAATTTTATATCGACTTTAACCAATTGTGGTCAGGATATATAAAACCATCCCAGATGCGTACTTTGTCAGATTGATCAATATATCTTAAAAAACAACAGAGTTTTTCATACTAAAACTTTATTTTTGACCGATCTATGGCAGCTGTATGATATAGTTGACCTATTTGACCTGGTCAGGGTGTATATAACCAACTATAATGCATATTCTGTCAGTTTGGTTGAGATATATCGGAAAACAAAAAAGTTTTTCGTACTAAGGCTTGATTTTCTAATTAGTATGGTAAATATGGTACATAGTAAAATGTATCTATTCAGTTATCAGGTAATATCTTCCAAACCTTTTCACTTAAAGATATGTGTCATATATCAAAAGACGTTTTCAGTTTTACAACATATTGAAATTTAATTAAAATCGTTAGAGCCGTTTTCGAAATAAATCGCCAAAATATCAGCTAAAAAAGCTTTTTTACCTGTAGAATTGTACCTGAGCACTTAGGAAACAAATATTCAAGGCGACATATGTCTAACGACACATATAACACATCTGTAGCTTTTTCGGATTGGAAACTGTGGGTGTTTCAAATTTATCGGGTTTTAGCTATTTCCCGCTAAACTAGCTATTTCCCGCTAAAGTCGTAAAACAAACATTTCTAGATTTCTGATAAGAAACATTTCCTCATCAAAAAATCTAAGCTTTTTTTAACGCTTTGATCCAAACAAACAGACAGACAAACAAACTTTTCATCTCATTTTAAGAAAGCCATTAAAAATTTCAAATTACTATATCTTTTCAACCAAATGTCGGATTGGAATGATCGAGGTATCATTCGACGCGTATTTTCGATAAAAATTTAAAAAATTATAAAATTTAACCAAAAAGCTCCAACGGACCAACCAGCTGCAATCATTAAAATTTTGGCCCTCCCGCTTACATCCACTCATCTCATGAACCAGGTGAAATACTAAAAGTCTTAGTATGCATTTTTGATAGAGAAAGTCATACTTTTCAATCGGTATATAACTCGACCTGATCGGACAGTCGTAGCAAATTTTCCATTTTTCGTGTACATATTGCTAGTAGCCTTTTGCACACTTCGAGCTGCTTTCGTCACTAGCGCGGACTGCCGTCCGCTGTGATACATGTGTATTTCCAGGACGGAGAAGTCGCATTTTCATACGTCTTAAAATAAAATAAAATAAAAAAATTGACAAATTTAATATAATAATATAATAGTTATGCATTGTGGACTCGTCCCTTTCGAATTATTTATAGAAAACAATTTAACTATCCATTTTACAAGTTATATTAGTGACTAGTGACTCCACTCTCTGCTTGCTTCGCTCGCCAGCCCCCGGCTCGCTTCTCTCGCGGAAATTAAATTAAGTTAATAATGCTTATCAGGTTTAGTCAAAGTTACGTTTAGTAATAATTTGTTTGTGATTTCTTAAGAAACAAACGAATTTTCATGCTAAACGATAATTTGCATTAGATTGTTGCTACGGCAGCTATATGATATAGTAAACCGACTTTGAAAAAATTTGGTCAGAGTGTAACAGACAGTCCCAAACATTTAATCTGTAAGTTTGTTTAAGATACCTTAGTTTATATAATACTAGGGGCTCCGCCCTGCTCGCTTCGCTCGCCAACCCCCGGCTCGCTTCGCTCGCGGAAATGAAAATTAGTTATGTTAAGCTGGGTATCCAGCACTACGGAAAATAAAAATTTCTGTCAAACTTCATATAGAAAAAACTGTGCCAGGAATTTTTAGTTTTCGTTTTCGTTGCTTGTGTATCCAGCAACTTCAACGAAATCCACAAATTTTTATCGACATTTGGCATATCGATAGCGTTTGTGGACTGAAAGAACAACTGACACACAGCTCAGGAATATATAGTTTACAATTATTTTGGAAGCGAATTGTGAACAAGTCAGAGATGGAGCCAAAAACTGAGTGCAAAACAAAAAATAAAGGCGAAATTTCATATATTATATACATGAAGGTGCAGCAGCATGGAAATAATAAATAAATAAATATGGAAATTACTAATAAAATTCTTTATTTTTGGCGCACACCAGCAGATTGATTTTGCCAAGGTACTGACCCCGCTGCAGAGTTCACATAATATTTTACATTGTTTCTTAAAAGTTTGGGGTAAACCTGTACCGACCACGAAAGGCTTCAGCATCAGTATCTGCTGGGCTTTCAATTTCAACCGTGCCGCGATATTCCCTTGGGCATACGCGCATCAGATATGTTTGCGCTTTACCTCCTTATTTTTTTTGCAGGAATATATGCCGCCACCAAAACAATCAGTTCATCGCTAGATTTTAATTTGAGATTTCACAATTGACACTGTTTACAAAGAACAAAGTTACGTTCCACACAAACGAAATAACCATCAAATTCCTGGCAGGAATTTTCCGCAGTGCTGGAGATAGGCCTTTAAGGCCTCTCTTCAGCAGGCCCGGAACTAGAAATTCCTGTCAAACTTCATATAAAAAAAACTTTGGCAGGAATTTTTAGTTTTCGTTTTCGTTTGGTGCGTATCCAGCAACTTGAACGAAATCCACAAATTCATGTCGATATTTGGCATATCGATAGCATGTGTGGACTGAGAGAACAACTGATGAGTCTATCAGAAAAATATATCAAGCAATTATTCCTGGTGGACTTATTCAAATGTCAAACATGGAGAGTCAAGGTGCTGTGCGCAAAACAAAAAAAAGAGACTTGAATTTTCAACGTGAGGAGAAAATTGCATTAATAAAAGCAGTCAAGGCACGCCCATGCCTTTGGCAGATAACCGATACTTTTTCTTTTGCCACAATATGTGCCGCAACCAACACAATAGCTTCATCATCAGAGCTCATTTTAAATTATTTTATTTTTCTTTATATTTGCACTGTTTGTTTATAGAGCACAGCTGATTTGTCAGAGTGACCATGTACGTTTTTGGTGAATGGTCAAAAATATACCAGTTTTAGGTAAACACTGTTTTAGTTATGTTCCACAAACACACGAAATAATTGTCAAATTCCTGACAAGGAATTTTAAGTTGCTGGAGTCAGGCCTTTAACAAAAAAGTTGTTCATACTTAAAGTTATTTTGCTTCCGATTTATCAGAATGTAAGAGACAGTCCCAAATACAAAATCTGTGAGTTTGGTTTGGATATCTTAAGGATCAAAAACGTTTTTCATACTAAAGGTTAATTGGCATCCGATTTATCAGTAAAGTAAAGTTAAATATTAAAAGCAACAAATATTAGTAAAAGCAGGCCAGCTGTTTTCAAGCTTCGAGAGTTAATGCTCACTCTTTTGTTTTGGATGTTGTTATAAAATGCTATAAGCAAATACAACGCGGACATTTATATAAATTTCAAAAAACAAAAGACAAATTAAAACTTGGAAAAACAAATGCGAATTAAAACCACAAATAGTTTTATTTTGATATGTTGAAGAATTACTTCTTCATTTAAATAAATTGGATTATTTAAAACTACTGGTTTAATAGAATTAAACCAATTTCTTATAGCTATTTTTGTCTTAAAATTTAGAATAACAAAGCATAATATTTCTTAATAAAAATAAGAAGTGTGTATTGATAAAAAGTTCAACAACATTAAAATTTTTCAGTTTATAATTTTAGTGACTCATTTTAACGCTTTAAATAGCATTTACTTTATTTTCCGTTGACTCTTCAGCACACGTTTTGAAAACGACAATTCTTGCGATTTGCGGAATTCGGAACAGCAATCAACTCGATTTGCGACAATTCCACTCGTTTTCGAAATTCGGAACAGGCCCGATAATTCCACTGTGAATTTAATCATTTAAATTATGAGTAACTAAGTTAGTTATTTTTTGGGACATGGGAACTTAGTGAATAGCAATTGTATTTAAGGGGATTTTTCTACAAAAAGTGGAAAGGTCTAAGGTGGGGTATAAGGTATAGACACCATGAGTCAATGAACAGCTAAGAATCAGTCTTTTATCGCGATGCCGATCAGAAGAAACTGATATTCGAAACTTCGTTATCCCCTTATTGGCTTCATGTTAACGTTTATATTAAGTTGAGTCTTTGATTTGCCTGCTTAGCAGTGATCAGCTCCTGTTTTTAGTATCAGTGGGGATCCTTATATAAAATTATGTGAGCAGTTAAGGATGTTCGCAGACACCCACCCCACCGCCGAAAGAATCGCAAAAAACGCATACGAAAAAACTAAAGTTATTAAAAAAAATAATAATGGTTGAGTTAAATAAGAAAATGATTTAGCAAGCATTGAATGAAACAATGCTAAACGAAATAGAAGAAAAACTAGTCGGAAAGGCTACATTCGAGCTCCCGACTGTAGGATACCCGTTACTTCTTTGAATATATATAAAGTATTTGCGAATTTTAAACTCTAAAGATATAATAAACTCTGAAGATATAAAAACTCTAAATATATAAAAACTCTAAATATATAAATACTCTAAATATATAAAAACTCTAAAGATATAAAAACTCTAAGATTATAATGACTACTGCAAACAATTAGAGTTAAAAACTAATTATCTACCGATCGTTCCTATGGCAGCTATATGATATAGTGGACCGATTTGAACCCATTTTGGTTAGGATATATATGACCAACTATAATGCATATTCTGTCAGATTGCTTGAGATATCTCGGAAAACAAAATTTGGTTGCTCTATCCCTTATAGTCTCTGAGATCTAGGCGCTCACACGGACGGACAGAAGAACGGACAGACGGACGGACGGACAGACGGACATGGCTATATCGACTCGGCTGTTGATGCTGATAAAGAATATATATACTTTATAGGGTCTGCCACGCCTCCTTCTGCCTGTTACGCACATTTGCACGAATACAATATACCCTTTAACTTAATTTTTAAGTAACAGGTATAAAAAATGCGAAAAGAAGAATTTAACCGAGCGGCTCGCACATTACAAAGAACGATGAATCGTGCTGGAGAAAACCATAAACAGCACCAAAATGACTATGACGAAATCAAGGAAGATTTCGAAAGGCTAACGGAGCTATTTAAGGAAATGAGAAAACATGGTCAAGCAACTCCATCAGTAGACTATTTGTTCGCAGTGCCCTAAGGAGAATTATGAGAAAATATGAGCAGTTTTTTTGATATTAATTAATATCTCGGAAACTACGCAAGATATTTAGATGCGGTTTTATTTCTAGTATTATACATACCCTTAGAAGTATTTTGGAAAAGTGGGCGTGTCACCATCCCCACCCCCAATTTTTATTTTTTTGTTATTTATGATCCTACCCATCTAAGAGGGCTTACATCTTTCTGTATCAAAAAATTACGATTTATTTTAATGCTAAAAATATTAGTAATTAGTAATTGTGTATTATTTCAACTGATTTGCATCCGAAAAAAATAAAAAATAAAATAATAAAAATAATGGGCGGGCTTGGTGACACATCCACTTTTCCAAAATACATTTAAGGGTTCCTATAACACTAGAAAAAAGACCGCATCAAATTATCTTACTTATGGCCGTTTTCTCATCTTACTTTCAAAGCCTACTGTAAGTGCCCTTTTAGACTTTACCCTAAAAGCAGGCTTTTTCTTTTTTCGTTTTCTCATCTTGGTTTTAAGATGACAATTGGAATATCTGACAATGTGGTATCCCTGTGCCCCAAAATGGGTCACACTATTCAAAAATGGGCAGCACTTTTCAAAAAATGTTGGCGCCAAATTTGAAATCTATAAATTTTAATCCGAATTGTGTCTAGTTCTTAGAGACTGTAAGAGCTAGAGCAACCAAATTTGGCACACAGACTTCTACGAGTGTGTAGCAGATCAAGAGCGTTTCAAATTTTTGCCACGGCACCGACCGCTACCGCAAATCACAAAAGAAATCCATCAAACCCACAGTTTTTAAGGTTGGACTCTCTTCTTGGTAAATAACGTTTTGCTTTATTATTATCCATTATTGTTCTTAATATTATATCATCATTACCAAGTACATATAACGGTTATTAATGCAGTTTAAGTTTTTTAAGAATCTCATACGCCTAAAAGTATGCAGTAATTTTAACTCCGTTCCGCGTTGCCATTAGCAACACTGAAATAATCTGAGTAGGCGAGTGTTTAGCCTTTAAAGGGTGGATAAACCGCCCTTTAATTTATAGCCTGCCTTCAACTAAATTTTTGACAAGAAAATCAAATTGCTCTTATCAGCTAGTTTAACTAGATTGTAATGTTGTAGGCAACGTGAGAAAACGGGCCTTAGTTTACGAGATATTAATTAATGCCAAAAAGATCTCTCAAACGTACCATAGTATTTTGGTAGCAAGCATTGTGGATGGATGGATGGATTGGTGGATGGGTGGATGTATGGATGGGGTACGGGTTGCATGTGCCAGACACGCGCGCACGTTGCACGTTCCACGTTGCAAGTATGATAGAAATGCAAAAATATGAGAACAAGATGAAAAATGAAAATACGAGTAATGTTAGCTCGTTAGGCTCGTTGCAATGTCAAAAATGGTAAGACACTTGTTTGGCAGTCAGATTGTTTGACATACGCAGTAAATATCCAAGAAATGTTAATTTAAATGCAGACAACTGTAAGAAGTCTCATAAGAAAAATATATGTCAATCCATTTTAGACTTTTAACTTCCTTAAGATACATACGTCATTACAATGACCTTAAAGATCAATTTATTTTCCTAGTTCCAGATAATGTCAACTCAAACTCCAATAAGAACATAATTTATACTTAAAAATTAAAAAAAAACTTTTGTTTGAAAATTTAAATTTTATGCCAATAAGATTTCGAAAGTATTAACATTTTAATTTAATTATTATTACACATTTTGTTTATTTAGAAAAAAATACTAAATTCTGAATGTAATGTTGTGGCCCTTTCATTGAGACGACATGTCAATTTATTAATAGCAATTGACAGGCTCTCATTTAATTTAGTGCACACTCTGCGTATGCGTAATATCGGAAAAGGATTTGACGTAGCTTAATGTGTTGTCACGCCATGTTGCCCATCACTGTCTCTTCGTGAAGTCATTAAAAACAAAACAACAAGGCACAAATCCGATCAGCTACAAGGCTATCGCTAACACATCAACATCCTCATCCACATCCACATCAGCATGAACATGAACATCAACATTCACATCGCCTTTGCCATCGCCACGCCTCATCGCCGTCAACTTCCGCTGTTATCCGCATCTCCAAAGCGCTGTTCATGCTTATTCTCATTGGCAGCGTCGTGGATGGGCAACAACTTTTCTGTTAGCCATTGAAGTGACCCCCACTCCCGCCTTTTTTGCTGTCTCCTCCTTTAGTCAGTTTTGACAACAGTGGCAACAGCAACAGCAACAATGACAACAACACGGGTCACAACTGTTATTAACGAGAACGCCCACAATGCCCGTAAAGTGCTTCATATTACGCCACTAATTGCATAATTTCGTTGCTATTTTTATGAGTCTCTCAGTGCGATGCTCCCGCCTTTGATGTCGCCAACAGACCATGCCCATCTACCAGCTATCATCTCCTATCCACTTTCTTCCATTTACCATTTACCATCTCCCATCACCATCATCCTCATCATCAATGACCACCATCATCGTTGTTTGCACTCGTTCCAGCTTGAGCAGAGACTCTTTTCATTTAATTTAAGTTGAAGTTCGAGTACTTGTAGTATTCATACAACAGCACTAACCGAATGTGAATAGTCGCCCACAATTGTCCTTTGAATATTATAAAACGATACTATTTATTGCATAACATGTACTATACACATCTCTATATTGCCATTCGATGCCATGTACGATATTCTCTTCTGCGTTGCAGTTTGGCTTTCAGTGTGCCAAAGCATTCAAAGTGACATGAATGAATAGATTAGAGATGAGATCTTTATGTGGGAACAAGTTCTGCAGAAACGTTCTCCATTAACTCTATTTTACTTTTCTTTTCTTTTATTTTCTTTAGAATTACGTAAAATTTACCATTTTTACTGAAATGACACGATAGTTGAATTCAGAATAGGTAAAAGAGATATATTACACTTCCTTTTATTAAACGTCAATATTTGTTGTACTCAAAAATATTTAACTTGTTCCTAAATGTTTTACTTTTTCTATCTGAGGAATTAAGACGAAAAGGGCACTCAGAAAAGTTCAGAAAAATTAACACACTATCTTCCACTTTGTTGTTATAAAAGAAAAGTCATTAAAGGCTCTCAATTTCGTTAGCCAGACGATTTACTTTACTTTAGTAACCAATAAAAAAAATTAATTAGGGCAAAGTGGGCTATTTTAAATGGCATGTGAGAGCTTTCTTCTATCAGTATCTTAAATATTTGTTATAGTCAAAAAATCTTTAGAAACCTTTTGACATTATTTCCAAAACTGTTTTACTTGCGAAATCAATGCGAATCTGGAACCTAAGAAGACTTTTACAGCTTTTCTTACCAAAGTTATATATAATTGCAATTATCCAAAATATTTATACATATATAATTCGACATTTTTACCAAAATTTGCAGCCTAAACTTGTATCTCTCTAAGGAAATACACTCTCTGAACTTTTCCAGTTAATGATCTTGAGCAAGAAGATCACATCTCTATTGGAATGTAAATTGAATAGAAATGGTATTGCCGGAATGTTGAGAATGCTCTTAGGTATGCGCATAAAAATGTCTGTTTCGTATCCTGTACTCGGCACATGTCCTGCTCGATTAAACAGCACTTTTCAATGAATATGGCAATGGGCAATGGGCAATGGCAAGGACATATTTTATAGACGCTTAATAACCATTTTTCTGCCAACAAGAGTTGTTGTTGTTGTCGTTGTTGTTGTTGTGGTTGCTGTTGTCTGTTGTTGTCTTATCAAATGGTTAGTGAAGTCGAAGTCGCTTCTGGGATAAACCGAATGCTCACTCTGCATTTGGGCACTTGCCACATGGCGTTGCACAGATTCTACCTGACAGATTTAATGGGTGCAAAAATGCTGGTTACCATAATATGGTCATATTGTTATTGCCATTGCTGTTATTTTATCGTAGCTATAGTTATTGTTGTTGTTGTGGACATTAGTATCCGCTTTCCACGTTGAGCATTTGAAGTCAGCGTCAACTGAGTTGGAAACAGATACAAACAGAGAAACAGAAAGGGAGAGAGAGACAAAGAGGGAGAGGTAGTTTGGGACCCTTTCATGTATGTGTCTGCTTGTCTATATGTGAATGAAGTTGTTTAAATTTCGCAAGGGTTCATTAGACAGCGGAAGTATAACGTTGAGCTTCAATGCACGACTGGACTTTGTGTCTGAGGTCCAAATTCCCTTTCCAGCTCTAACCAATTTGTGTATCTAAATTATTTTGCAGACAAATTATAATATTATTGTAATCGCCTTGTCAAACAGTTATTAACAGTATTAACTTTTACACTTTCTCTTTAAGGAAACGATTTTAATGTAATGAAATATTACATATTTATTTTAAACTTCTTCTTTGATTCATTTCCTAAATTATAATAAGAAAAATTCTTCAATAATCGTCTATATGAACTGTATTTTTTTTAATTTTTGTTCAAAAGCATTTCTTAAAAATATAATTAACAAAATTAAGCGTCAACTTTCCTGGGGGTAAGTTTCCTAAAACCGATGAAATGGAGTTCACATATGTACATAAAATGGCATGAAATCAATTGTCAACATCAGTCGACACATTTATGTAGTCGAATAAACAATAGAACTAAATTGATAACAATTTATAAATAAAAACAAATAAAAGTTAGTTTGTCTAAGCACTGAAATTATAATTTTTTTAGTGAAAATATGTTAATGCCCTTATCATTACATTCATATGTATCAGAGAGCTGCAACGGGTATGTTCGTGTATGATCGCTCACCATTGCCAAAAATTCAATTTAATCTACCAGCGGCTCAGCCGCAACGTGTTCGATCGACTTGCGCGTGTCTATGTTTACGATCGTGTAACGGACACGATTTCTTGTTTACGAACTACTCGGCTCGATCGTGTGCCGTTTATGACGATACACAAATAGACGGACAATTTGGGTATGACTGAGCGCATGACTCGCGTGTGCGTATGGGTAGACACTCTAGCCACTCGAGTGTCCGTTTGTGTATCTAAACGAGCGTCCGTTTGGGTATCTGTTTAAGCCTTCGTTTGCGTATGTGTACGAGCCCTTGTTTGGGTATATACATAAATGAGTAATGGTTTTGTGGTGCATATGCGAGCGTTTACATACGTGTAAGTATTTTTATACTTTTACTGTTTGTATTTTTGAAAGAAAATAAAAATTATAAAACACAGGATTGATAATAAAAATATTATGTATTAAATGTATTACTAAATTCGATTTTATTTATTTTTAAAATAGAATCTAATGTTTCAAACATGTCTTTGACTGAGTTTTATATGATTTATTTAATTTGAATGTAACTAAATTTTATTGACCTAATTCAAAAAGTTTAACTTATTATATCCGAAAGTAATTTTTTTTAGGTTCGTCCGCCTGTTTCATTCATGTATTGTAACGAATAAAACATACCTGTAAACTTTACGGGTAACAAGTAGAAAATAATGATATCTTTCCACTCCGTACAAACCCATCAGCTGCGTTTAGTTTTTAGGTTCGTCCGCATGTTTCATTCATGCATTGTAGCGAATAAAATATACCTGTAAACTTTACGGGTAACAAGTAGAAAAATAATGCTACTTTTATCCACTCTGTATACAAATTTTAATATTTTCATTGTATATGTATTTAAATCAATTAAAATTATAGAAACATTTTAAGCATAGGGCATACTATTTCATTTATGTACACATATACGTACGTACTTGTACATTTTATTGTAAGCGTAAACGCTGCTACGTGCTCGCACATTTTGCCTTCTCGAGTAGCTCGAGTTCGAATTCGAGTGGCACTGGAGTATATTGTATATCGGGTACCATGAGCGTTCGGAGCACAAACGAACAGAACGATCACGACTCGTGATTAAATAAAAACGCACGATCACAAACGCTCATCATGATTTCTGACGGTGTGGTTCGAACTGAGCGTTCGACTCAAACGCTCAGTTCAAACGATCCGCTCCGCTCGCTCAAACAAAATGAAAAAATCATAATGAGTTCGAGTCAATGTTCGAGCCTGATCGAACATTTCTTACCCATTGCAGCTCTCTGATATGTATGTGTTTAGAACAGAAATATTTTAATTTTTAATTGAAATCGAAAGTCGCAATACGCAATCGTTAGTTTTATGATCTTTAGCTCGTGCTTAAACTGCAGCGATAAATGAAAACCCGCACTTTTCCGCTCAATTCAACAAAATGCCGCATTTCCTGCACCTACATACGTGTCCGCCCCAGTTGCCACTGGCAGTTCTTTAGCGAAGGAGAGAGTGAGAGTAAGAGTGAGAGAGGAAGAGGGAGAGGGAGTGGTGTAAGCGAGATGGAACATATGCGGAGATTACGTATTCAGCAATGCATGAAGTTTAAAAAGTTTCAAGCCCATAAGCCACAGTGGCCACGTCTCTCCAGGCTTGACATTTATTATCTGCCGGTTTGGTCCAAAATGAAGTTGTGGCCTCTTTCGTCTTCCAAAAGCTCCTCACACACACACACGCATAAGCACACACGCGACATAGGGGAAGGAAGATGACAAGAGGGGAGTGGGTGGAGTGGTAGGGATGGTAGTTGACATCCCGTCGCTGCTCGTTTGCGGTCGACGTCGGCGACATTTGCATGCCCGGCTGGCCATTTAACGTGTTCGTGTCCGTGTGGAAATGAAGTGTGGAGTTGGAGATGGGAGGCGGCATTCTAGGGGCGTGTTCCTTGGCCCTTTGATTTCGTTAGCTTGTTGAGTGTGGTCGAGACTCGGCGACTGTTCTCGCCTATTACGTAGTCCGCACACGTTTCTCGAAAATGTGCATTTGTCGCTAAATGTTTTGTAAATGTTTCCGTTCCCAACTTTATAATTAGTTGGCATGAGGGCGACGCAAAAGAAAACGCAGCGCCGCACCACATCGCACCACATCGTACCGGACCACACCGCATCCCTCAGTGCAACAGGAAGCGGAAAAACGAGAAAAAGCACTGCGTAAATTGTGTAAGTTAAGCTGCTGCCACAGTCCACGACAGTCTAGAGTCCAGAGTCCGCAGTCTACATTCTGCAGCACGCAGCAAGTGTCGCCTCTATGAGTATGTTGCACCATTCCAGTGGCGTTGCCTCAGATAACAAGCTCGAGTGCCGCAGATAGCTCCATACATTTCATACATACAAAGCATTACACACAACAACAACAGAAATCATTCTAAAAGTCATGTTGAAAATTCTTGATCTTAGCATCACTGCGAACGGTGACGAAAGCATCACGAAGTGTGCAAAAGGCGACTAGCAATATACATATACACGAAGAATGGAAAATCGAGTTATATACCGATCAAAAGGTATGACTTTTACTAATGAATGTGCATACTAAGACTTTTCGAAACTCACCTGGTTAATGAGATATGTGGGTGTAAGTGGGAGGAGCCAAATTTAAAAGATTCAAGCTAATGGAACCGTTGGAGCTTTTTGGTTAAATTTAGAAGAAAATGAATAAGTTTAGCATTCGGCATTGCGCATAAATGTTGATTTTAGGTCGAATGCCGAGTGACTTTTTTTTTTTAAATAGTTCATATATTAAATTGAATATCGTTCGACACAAAATTGGATATCAGAAATGGGGGCATGGAAAGACTTTCGTCCCTAGACTTTTACTTTGTAAAGAAGATTTTAAAGTAAGAGTATGATTTTAGGATAATACTGTTAAATTATTTATGAGGATCAAATGTCAATAACTCAGCATTATATTGCCAAATCTGCTGTAAATGTTTGATTTAAATGTAAGAATTCTTAATGAGCCCCAATGATTAAAATACTTTTTGCGAGCGAACCCAAGTATTTCGACCTTGATTTAGATCTAAGTTTTTGACAGCGTTTGGGATTGATACTATCTAGGAGTCCCGCCTCGTACCGTCCGCACTAGTGACGAAAGCAGCACGTAGTGTGCAAAAGGCGACTAGCAATATATACACGAAGAATGGAAAATTTGCTATGACTGTCCGATCAGGTCGAGTTATATACCGATCGAAAGGTATGACGGTCAATAACAAAAGTGCATACTAAGACTTTTGGTAACTCACCTGGTTCATAAGATATGGGGGTGTAAGTGGGAGGGGCAAAATTTTTATGATTGCAGCTAGTGGGACCGTTGGAGCCTTTGGGTTAAATTTTATATTTAAAAATTCTTGTTAAAAATACGCGTCGAATTATACCTCGGTCATTTCAATCCGACATTTGGTTCAAAAGATATATTAATTTGAAATTTTTAAGGGCCTTCTCAAAATGAGATGAAAAGTTTGTTTGTCTGTTTGTTTCGATCAAAGCGCTGAAAAAGCTTAAATTTTTTAATGAGGAATTATTTCTTATCAGAAATCTAGAAATGTTTGTTCTACGACTTTAGCGGGAAATAGCTAAAAGGTGATACATTTGAAACACCCATAGTTTCCAATCCAAAGATGCTACAGATGTACTACTACTATATGTCGTTAGAAAGGTATTTTTGAGGGCTTCTAGACGTGCCTTGAATACTTTTTAGCAAAGTGCTCAGGTAAAATGCTACAGGTGAAAAAAAGATTTTTAGCTTAAACTTTGGCGATTCATTAGAAAGCGGTTCCGACGATTTTTATTAAATTTCAATAAGTAACACGAAAAATTTCGAAAAATTTATGACCGGTTAACTGAATATATACATTTTACTATTTACTATATGGTTCCAATTAGAAAATCAAGCTTTGGTACGAAAAACTTTTTAGTTTTTCAAGGTTTCTCAACCATTTTGACAGAGTATGCATTTAAGTTGGTCTTACACATTATGTCCAAATTTAGTTCAAATCGGTTAACTATATCATTTAGCTGTCATAGGAACGATCGGCTAAAAATCAAGTTTTAGTATGATTAACTTTTTTGTTTTTCAAGGTTTCTCAACCAATTTGACAGAGTATGCATTTAAGTTGGTCTTACACATTATGTCCAAATTTAGTTCAAATCGGTATACTATATCATATAGCTGCCATATAAACGATCGGTCAAAAATCAAGTTTTAGTATGAAAAACTATTTTGTTTATTAAGATTTCTCAACCAATTTGACAGAATATGCATTATAGTTGGTTTTATACATGCAGACCAAATTAAGTTCAAATCGGTCCACTATATGATATAGTCTTATACATTATGTACAAATTTAGTTCAAATCGGTATACTATATCATATTTCTGCCATATGAGCAATCGGTATAAAATCAAGTTTTAGTATGAAAACTTTGTTGTTTTTTTAGATATCTTGATCACACTGTCAACATACGCATCTGGGTTTGTTTTATACATCCTGACCAAAATTGGTTAAAATCGGTTTACTATATTATATAGCTGCCCTATTTATTTTTTATTTGAAGTAAGCATTTTGATAATTTTATAGCAAAATTACACTGTCAGAATCATATAAAATTTCAAATATCTGATATCTTCCAAAAAAACTTAATAACAAAGAAAAAGTCTAGTGACGAAAGTCTTTCCCTGTCCCAAAATTTCTGATCTCCCATTTTGTGACAAACGATATTAAATTTAATATATAAATAATTATAAAATAAAAAGTTTGGCATTCGGCACTGCGCATTAAAACTATTTTTAGGTATACCGAATCAAGATCTTTATGCGCAATGTTCCGAATGCCCAACTTTTTATTTTATTATTATTTATATATGTTGAAAAAAGTATTGAATTGCATTCGATATTATATCGATAATGAAAAATTATTATGTTAATTTAAAGTCATTTAACATTTTTAAGAGCGATTTATCGAAATCGATAGTTATAAGTTTGGAATTTTGATTTTGTAGCAAGTTGGCATGTATAATTAAAAAGAAGTGGAAGAAATAAGATGCGCACAACGACGCAATAAGATAATAAGAAAACTAAATGAAGTTACACGCGCAAATGCGCAATATATTTATAATAAAATATCATTATTTAAAAAAGTGTTTTTTATTAAACACCCAATGATCTGTATGATCGAGACAAAAGGATTTGGAAACGCATCGACCGACAACTAAATATCGAGCGTCTTTCGAACCGGATATATATTCATACCATATTCATACAGGTACAACAACATGGTCTTTCGAACCGGATATATATTCATACCATATTCATACAGGTACAACAACATGGTCCTTCGTAGCCTAGCGAGACAGCAGATGGAAGCTAATGCCACATCGCAATGATATAGCCTTTTACGACTGAAACTGAGTCTATTTCATCATCTTGTGGAATGTGTGTATATATACATATGCAAGTCGAAGTTTGTCAGACCTAGACACGCATACTAGCAACCGACAGTTGCACCGACGACACATATA
This sequence comes from Drosophila kuntzei, assembly GCA_035042165.1. Taxonomy (NCBI): domain Eukaryota; kingdom Metazoa; phylum Arthropoda; class Insecta; order Diptera; family Drosophilidae; genus Drosophila; species Drosophila kuntzei. The sequence goes on from JAWNLU010001470.1 coordinate 35,642, forward strand.
CACACATACACGACGTTTATACGTATACATTGCTGAGCACATACGCTTGGGTATACATACAATTTGCGGACAGCCAAATAAAAGAAGACAGTGATGATGACGAGACGCAAAGGAAAGACGCCAACCCAACAGGCAACGACGACAGGAAAAGAAAAGCAGCAAATAGCTGCAGATGACAAAAATCAAAATTCTTCCGAGCATGATGACTCAAAGAAAATTGACAACACGGTAGTTGCAGCGTCAACACCATTTCTAAGAACAGCGATGCAAAAATCAGGATCCTCACAATGCTCAGGAAAATCGACAAGAATGGAGCAGCTTAATATTCAAATGGAATATTTAGTTAAACAACAAGTCGAACTGCAGCGACAGATGGAACAAGCACAATCGGAACGCGCAATCAGCGCTCGAGGCAGTGATGATCACAACGACAAGACACAGGTGGATTGCAGAACAAGTGAGTGGGTCAATGGACAACCACGTAAGTTACAATTCGACTGTAACACTGAGAATGTTAACAACGAAATAACATACCAAAATGTTATGAAAAACTTTATGGCAAGACAAACAATCGCACAGGATTTACCAACATTTTCGGGCGATCCCTTAGATTGGCCAATATTTTACGCTGAGTTTATCAACAGCACAGATACTTGTAACTTTAACGATTATGAAAACATAACTCGGTTAAGAAAAGCATTGACAGGCAGAGCTAAGGAAGCAGTACAGTCGCTTCTATTGTTGCCACAAAATGTAGATAACATAATAGACATTTTAAGAGAACGATTTGGCAATTCAAATCACATTATACGACAACTGATTGACAGAATTAGAAGTATTCCTGCACTAAAAGAAGACAAATTTGAAAGGCTTATAAATTTAAATGATCAGCTTACAAATTTAATTCACACTTTGTTTGCACTTGAAGAAATTGACCATATACGTAATCCGATATTATTTAATGATATTTTGGACAAGCTTCCAGTATCACAACGCATATCATTTATGCAACACTATCAGGATGCAGACAAAGATGAGCCAAAATTAGTGGTGTTACAAAAATGGTTAGGCAAAAAGAGTAAGGCTGCTCAGTCATTAGGCTATGGTCTAATAAAGTCAAAAGAAACAACACTGTTTATTTCGGATGATAAAAGTCAACAAAAACAGATAACGATCAAATATTGTAATTTTTGCAAGCTAAATGGTCATTATGTATCATCATGTGATAAATTTAAGAACCTAGACATTGACAAACGTTGGGACCACGTCTCAAAAAATCATTTATGTATTGCATGCTTGTGTAAGAATCATGCAATGAAAAATTGCAAATACAAAACGACTTGTAACATCAATAATTGTACCTACAGCCATAATACATTATTACACAAAGACAAACAACAAAATATGGCAGGTCAGAATCTTAAATCAGCTGAAAATCCAAATCACCAAATTGAGACAGAAAAAAATTGTAATATCAATTTAAATCAGAGTAAGGTACTACTTAAAATTATTCCAGTTACACTTATGGGTCCCAAAGGTAGAATTGACACATACGCACTTTTGGACGAAGCTTCGACAGTTACCTTGATTGATCAACAGTTAGCCAATGACTTGGAATTAGACGGTCCGACATGTCCACTTAAAATGCAATGGACTAATAATGAGACTTATGAACAAGTTGATTCTAAAGTAGTCAGTGTACGTATAAAAGGAAAGCCCACTAATTCAAAAACATTTACTTTACGAAAAGTCAAAACAGTATCTGATTTAAATTTGCCAATGCAAAGTGTACGAATAGACGACATAGTTGAAGATTGGAAATTCTTAAGCAATTTCAAGGACTGTGCTTATCACAATGCCAAACCAAAGATACTTATTGGTCAAGACAATTGGTCACTCATAATCACTCGTAAAATTAAGCATGAGTCATTTAGAGGTCCAGCAACCAGCAAGACGCTTTTAGGATGGGTTGTTCACGGTAATGTCAATTTAGGTAATGGTGTCGATCAATCCAATTTTATGTTGCATATAACTGACTGTACAAATCAAAATGACGCAACAGACGATCTAAGCATTTTACACAACCTTGTCAAATCCTATTGGTCCATTGAAAATGAAATGATTTTACCAAAAGATAATCCAATATCTTTAGATGACAAAAAGTGCTTGGACATAATTGACAAAACATTAATAAGAAAAGACAATAGATTTGAGTGTGGATTATTTTGGAGAGACAATAATATTCAACTGACAGATAGCTACAACAATGCATACAATAGACTAATTTTGTTAGAGCGTAAAATAGATAAAAATCAGATATACGGTCAAAAATATCAGGAAGTGATAGAATCTTACATAAGTAAAGACTACTTAAAGAAATTATCGCCAGAAGAATCTTTAATTCAAACACCCTTGACGTATTATTTACCACACTTTGGAGTCACAAATATTAATAAGCCAAACAAACTAAGAATTGTCTTTGATGCAGCGGCAAAAAGCCATGGTAGTTGTTTGAATGACTATCTCCTGACAGGACCCGACCTTTATAACGAGTTAACGACAGTATTAATTAATTTTCGACGGTCAAAGATAGCATTTGTTGGTGACATTAAAGAAATGTTCCTACAGATAAAAGTCAGACCTGAAGATAGACATGCACAGAGAATTCTATGGCGAGGTAATGATCGTCAAAAATCCCCAGACATTTATGAAATACAAGTCCTTTTCTTTGGTGCGAAATGTAGCCCATGTATTGCCCAACAAACCAAAAATCGAAATGCCTTAGATTTTCAAGACCAATTTCCACAAGCCTGTCAAGAAATTGTTTCAAGACATTACATGGATGATTATTTGGGTGGAGCTGACGACGTCATGAGCGCCGTTCAATTAATCAAAGACGTTTCATTTATTCACAAGCAAGCAGGTTTTGAAATGTGTAATTGGATTTGTAATTCACAGGATGTTTTAAAACAAATTGACGAAATAAACGGATTGAATATTGACAAGAAAATTAAAAGCTTGACTGAAGAGCGCGTTTTAGGATTGATGTGGGATTATGAAAAAGATGTCTTTGCATTCAACCTAAAGTTCCAATCAATTTATATTGATATTTTAACATTGACTAGACGACCGACAAAACGTGAAATTCTAAAACTCACCATGTCCATTTATGATCCTTTAGGATATCTTTCTAATGTCTTGATTGTAAATAAAATACTTTTACAAGCAATCTGGGCAAGTGGTATAGATTGGGACGACAAAATAACAGAAGAACATTACATTATGTGGGAAAAATTATGTAAGAACATTGCTAGAATTAATGAATTATCCATTCCAAGGAAAATGACGACATTAAATATTGACAAATGTAATGTACAATTGCACATTTTTTGTGATGCATCGAAATTGGCATATGCTTCGTGTGCATATTTGAGATTTGACGACGGACAAAACGTTGAGTGTTCACTAATACTTGCCAAGTCGAGAGTAGCCCCGCTTAAGCCGATGTCAATACCAAGACTTGAATTACAGGGTGCACTTCTTGCCGCACGACTCAATAAGACAATTAAAGAAATAATAAATATCAAAATCGAAAAGACTTACTTATGGACAGATGCCGAGATTGTCTTATATTGGCTTAAATCGAGTAGCAAAAGATTTAAAGTCTTTGTATCACATCGATTAGGCGAGATTCAAGAATTGACAAATATTAACGACTGGAGATACGTACCGACAAAGCTCAATCCTGCAGACGAGGCCACAAAAATTCGAGACATAGACTTTTCCTTAACAAGCTCATGGTTTAGAGGACCACCGTATTTAAGTAAACCAGAAAATGAATGGCCAAAAGGAAAGTTGTCTTATGACAGCCATATTGACAATGCACAGTCGACAATAGAATACGTAAACGTTACTATTAATGTAAATGATACAATTATTCTACCAGATCCTATACGATTTTCCAACTGGATGAGATATTTGAGAACAACTGCATGGATTTTGAGATACATTAACAATTTAAAGCCTTTAAAAGACAAGCCCATTAGTAACGAGCTAATTTCAACAGAGATTGACAGTGCAGAATATTTAATCCTCAAAAATGTCCAACGAGAGTGTTATGATAAAGAAATTAATTGTCTGTTAGCAAAAAAACCAATAGAAAACATGAGTAAATTAAAATCGTTACCAATATTTGTTTCGGAGAATGGAATATTAAGACTTAAGGGACGTTTGGATAACATTAGTGACGAAGACTTTGATTATGATTCAAAAAATCCGATTATTTTATCCAAAGAACACCCAGTTACAATACTGATTATTCAGTATTATCATGTTTCAAATTGTCACATTGGTACCGATACAGTAATAGCCAATCTCAGAGAAAGATTTTGGATTACAAATTGTCGCAATACAGTTAAAAAGATAATTCGCAATTGTCAATATTGTAAAAATAAAAAAGCACAACCACAAGTACCTAGAATGGGCCAATTACCTGATTGTAGAGTGACACCGACTGAACGACCTTTTTTAAAAATAGGACTTGATTATTTCGGCCCTATAGAAGTCCTTGTTAACCGCAGTCATGTTAAGCGGTATGGAGTTATTTTGACTTGTATGACTACTCGTGCAGTCCACTTGGAGATAGCTGAAGATTTATCCAGCAATGCTTTCATGCATGTCTTTCGACAATTTTCCGGTCGTCGTGGTGTACCAGAAGAGATATATTCCGACAATGGAACAAATTTTACCAAAGCAAGCAAGGACATTAGTGAAGTGACATCACAATGGCAAATTGACGATCTGACACAATTTCTTACCTCAAAGAGGTGCAAGTGGGTCTTCAACCCTCCATTAAGTCCCCACATGGGAGGAGCATGGGAAAGACTTATTCAATCAGTCAAGAAATATCTTTCATTTATGTTAAAAGAACGCTACCCAAAAGAATATGTTTTAAGAACATTGTTCTGTGAAATAGAATTTATTATGAATAGCAGACCTCTTTTGTATATCCCAGCAGATTCAATTGAATCAGCACCTTTGACGCCAAACAATATTTTAATAGGGCCGAATTTCCGAGATTCATTTTATGCTAATGCTACCGACACTGATTTGATTTGTATTAACAACTGGAAAGCTTCTCAGCGATTAGCAGATGTATTTTGGCAGAAATGGCAGAAAGAATACCGACAATATCTTTTATGTAACCAAAAATGGTCAAAAGATAAAGAAAGTATCCAGGAAGGTGATATTGTGTTGATTTTGGATTCAGATTTGCCAAGAAATTGTTGGCCAAAAGGTATAGTTATTAAGACATATCCATCTAAGGATGGTCGTGTAAGAATTGTAGACATTAAGACTCAAACAGGTATTTATAAGAGATCCGTTGTTAAATTAATTAAACTTCAAGTAAAATAATTATGTAATTGAAGTATTGCCAATAGCAATACTTGGGAGGAGAATGTTGAAAAAAGTATTGAATTGCATTCGATATTATATCGATAATGAAAAATTATTATGTTAATTTAAAGTCATTTAACATTTTTAAGAGCGATTTATCGAAATCGATAGTTATAAGTTTGGAATTTTGATTTTGTAGCAAGTTGGCATGTATAATTAAAAAGAAGTGGAAGAAATAAGATGCGCACAACGACGCAATAAGATAATAAGAAAACTAAATGAAGTTACACGCGCAAATGCGCAATATATTTATAATAAAATATCATTATTTAAAAAAGTGTTTTTTATTAAACACCCAATGATCTGTATGATCGAGACAAAAGGATTTGGAAACGCATCGACCGACAACTAAATATCGAGCGTCTTTCGAACCGGATATATATTCATACCATATTCATACAGGTACAACAACAATATATTAAATTTAATATCGTTTGTCACAAAATTGGAAATCAGAAATTTTGGGGCAGGGAAAGACTTTCGTCACTAGACTTTTACTTTGTTAAAAAGATTTTTTTGGAAGATTTATTATATCAATTGCCATCTGTGTCTTTTACAACTAAATATTTTGTATAAGTTGGCCCAATTTCCTTGACACATCAGTAGAAAATTTCTGTCATTCTTTTGTTTAAGAAATGCTTGGACAACTCTCGCCTGCCTTCAATGCTGTTGACATTCTGTTTTTGATACTACTGTGGAAAAATACTCTCTCTCAGACTCCTATCCTAGTTGATCTTTGATTAGAATAGCGAACAGACCCACGAAAGAAAATGTGGGGAAGGATAGATCTCCAAGGAATTATTGGTCAGACAAGAGACGGCACTTTTGCCAGATATCTGACACTTTTTTATCCAATCTATCGGTCCCCCTCTTACTCTACTCACTTGATCATTGCTTAGACTACTGTTTGGTATTTTCCTCCAGGTCGACATATTTTTTTAGATACATACCACTTAACCGACAGCGCTCTTTCTCTCCCTCTCATTTGATCATTTCGCTGATTAACTTGATTCGTGAAGAATTTACTTAGTAAAGTTTACGGCTCAACAGGTGCCACTTTGAAGACACGTGATATTTAGTCAATAGAGAGACGCCTTCATGTGGTAAACAACAAATTGCCGCAATCTCATCGAGACAATCCTAGGAATCCTTTCATACGCACATGGTCGGTTCAACTGTCGCTGATTTGTGTGTGTCTGGCAGGGAAGGAGATATGTAGGTGGGGAGGCTTATCATCAACCATGTCTATTGGGAGGAAAGTCTACAAGGCAGTTTAATTAGATTTTCAGTCGAGATGTGCGCCGCGTGATTGAGGATTGCGGATTCAGTCGCAGCTGCCTGAATCACGAAGTTGCTTCATTCACCGGCAAGTTGCGATGTAGCTCCAATTGAAGTTTTAATTAAAAGCAACTACACAACAGCAAAAGCAACTGCATCCAAGAGGTACGAGGCCAAGAGAGACAAGAGGCTTAAACTACGCTTTTGCAGCACCTGCTGCTGCTTCCAGCGACTTATTAAAAGCTGTCAGCGTTATGCTAATTAGGCAGCCTAACCAAAAAACGTTGCCGCAAATCAATCAAGATACGCTCCCCAGAGGCGTCATTGCTCAAACCCTCTTTCAGTCAGCAAACAAGTGAGAATAGTCTTAAAGAGATACTCTTTGTACCCAATTCACATACAGACGTATAGACAGAAACGGAGGTTACAACTACAGTGGATCGCAGCTTATTTCGTGCAGGGGTACAGTATAAATTTAAGATCGGATAGCAGCAAAACTATTAAAGATATACAAAAAATTTAAATGCAGTACTTCTTAGTAGTCTTTTTATATTATTTAAGATACATCACTATAATTATATTTCTGGAAATAACCTTTCAATCTGAGGAAAACTAAAACTATAGGCATTTTTTATGTCGCAGCTTATTTCGTGCAAGCACTTTGAGTGGCTCTAATTCTCCAACTGTAATTTCTATGTCGCAATTTCTTCTTCTATTCCTTTGGACATACCATAAGCTAATTTATTTTTGTCTTAAAAGAGTTTACTCACACTTCCAAATTAAGTTTTGCGGTAAATTGGAAAAATGGGTCTACGTACAACAATTGAACAGCAGGAATTAGTTCTTGGACATTTTAAAGATGAAAAAAGTCTGCGGATTATCTCTAAAATGGTTAATTTGAGTGTTCAGAGTCATTCAACGCTTTTTGCGAGAAAATCGGGTGGCAAATAAGGGCCGAAATGCCCCTAACAAAATTTTTACGGAGCCCGAAGAGAGACTTAAAGTAAGAAAAATCAAAGCAATTCCAAAGATATCGGCTCCAAAACTGACTGCTGAAGTTGAAAATTAAATGGGCAAACAATGTTCCTTAGAAACAGTACGCCGAATATTGCGGGATCATGGCTATAATGGCTGTACATACAGTTGCTCGCAACTTATTTCGTGCAGGGGTACAGTACTGTTGGACTTAGATGCTTATAATGGAGCTCCGTATTCGGTGGCGTCAAACTTATTGCATTCCATCGGTACCAAATATATTGAACTTTGACTCGTCTTCAAATTTAACTTTATTCCAGAAGGAAATTTGACGAATTACGTGCTCCTGGGCAAATTTCAATCTGCATAGTTGATTTTTTTATTAATGAATTGCTTCTTTCGAGTTAGTTGGCCATTATAGCCATGATCCCGCAATATTCGGCGTACTGTTTCTAAGGAACATTGTTTGCCCATTTAATTTTCAACTTCAGCAGTCAGTTTTGGAGCCGATATCTTTGGAATTGCTTTGATTTTTCTTACTTTAAGTCTCTCTTCGGGCTCCGTAAAAATTTTGTTAGGGGCATTTCGGCCCTTATTTGCCACCCGATTTTCTCGCAAAAAGCGTTGAATGACTCTGAACACTCAAATTAACCATTTTAGAGATAATCCGCAGACTTTTTTCATCTTTAAAATGTCCAAGAACTAATTCCTGCTGTTCAATTGTTGTACGTAGACCCATTTTTCCAATTTACCGCAAAACTTAATTTGGAAGTGTGAGTAAACTCTTTTAAGACAAAAATAAATTAGCTTATGGTATGTCCAAAGGAATAGAAGAAGAAATTGCGACATAGAAATTACAGTTGGAGAATTAGAGCCACTCAAAGTGCTTGCACGAAATAAGCTGCGACATAAAAAATGCCTATAGTTTTAGTTTTCCTCAGATTGAAAGGTTATTTCCAGAAATATAATTATAGTGATGTATCTTAAATAATATAAAAAGACTACTAAGAAGTACTGCATTTAAATTTTTTGTATATCTTTAATAGTTTTGCTGCTATCCGATCTTAAATTTATACTGTACCCCTGCACGAAATAAGCTGCGATCCACTGTACGCCTAAGGATGAGACAATCATTGATTCTGTGAAACAGTAACAAAATTGAACTCCTCATCGAATCGAACTGAAATTTTCATGATAAAGATATGTTCAAGTTTATATCTGCCAAAGATCAAGACATTATTGAGTATAATTAAATTGATTGTGTTCAGGAATACCGATTTAATATGTTATAGTGTAAATTCAGCAAATATCAAGTCTTTATCTAGCTGAGCAGGAATCATATCAATCTATGGCTTTTTATATTCCTTGAGATCGGCTGAAGAATACTCTGTACTCAGTAAAATTTCAGTTGAGGCCGCACTGTTTCCTTTCCTTGAATCAAGTCGGTTTTTATCATTGGATTGAGGTCCCGTGGCTCTTTAGTGCCACTGACCTGTCACGTAAATATAATTTTAGTTTAAAAAATAACAGAATCGATTGCCACACTGCCACGTCTTAATCTGTAATATACCTGTCTTGTAAAAATCCTTATATGACAATGAAAATGTTTTAGGTGGCATTTAGTGTGCTCATAATAATAATAAATAATGTATCAAAAAACTGTATCAAGGAAACTGATATTAACTATTTTTAATGCTATCTGATCAATGGCTTATCAATAATAAGATTATGTTTGATCCTTTTGATGATGAGTGTGTTTTGTTTTATGTAACTTGAGATGGGATTATGCGATTTACAATAGTCGATGTCTTTTTATGCGTAATTGAGCAAAACCAGATTGTTAATTAGTCTTAAAATCCCTGTGATGCAAGTGTTCTTCTAATAAAATCATACGATAAATCGATTTAGGCAAGATGGATATTCGTAGCATATCCAGCCTTACACAATCTGGGATGACAGGGTATATAAAGGTCAACAAATTAACGGTACGGCCATCTCTACGCATGCTGATTAGCGGTAATCAGGCCAAAGGCAACAGCGCGGCCAGTTTCAATGCAAATTTTGTAGCTGGTAAAAGGACAAGCAACTCAACGTTTTCTAACAAAATTAAAAGTAACAGCAGTTCAGCAAATTCCGCCCACTCACGAGCTCTCCCTTTCTCACTCCCACTCGCGCTCTCTCGCATCTTCCGTGAGATGCTTTTACTTAAACTTTATGACTCTTTTGGGCCAGGTTAGCTATTCGAACTGAAGTGGCAATTAGCTTAGTAAAATTTGATGAAATTTCAGTTATGCTTAAGGAACGCATCGAAAATTATTATAATTCCCAAATGGTTTACTACCTGTTTGAGCTGCCCTGTTTTGATTTATTCTCATTGTTCCCTTGAAGTTTTTGGATATTTAACAACAATTTAAAACAAATTTACAAACTGGCTAGCAATAAATCCAGAGAAAAAATGTTGACTTTCCTTGGCGTTGTGGGGGTTTTGTTGTTATTTTTCTTCGTTTTTTTTTTATTGTTTTTTGATTTTGTTTTTCCTTCTGCTGCTGCCACAAAGAGTGGCGGCAACTGCGCATAAGAAGGAAAAGTTCAAGTGTCGAGTACTAAATAAATTTTTCTAGTTGCCCAACAGCGACTTGGATGCGTGTTTTAGTGTTTAAGTGAGAGGGGAGCCAAGGGGGAGCGTTCGCTGATGAGGAAACGGAAATGGAACACGAACGGAAGTGCCGACCAGCTATCCAAACTGCGGTGTTGTAAGTTCCTTTCACTTCGCAACTCGAGTTGGAAAAGGTGTTTATTGAAACGTTTAACGCTGCTGGCTGAAGGTCAAAACGGTTGCTGCATGAACGTTTCGTTGCATGCCCCAGAAAACGGACGGAATGTGGAAGGCGTGGCGAGCTTTAAAGAGCAGCAAACACATTCGAAAGCGTTTAAAGGGCAAGTGTATCCATCCATCCATCTACCCAGCTTATATATCTATCTCCTTTTGGTTGGAGTGCAAAGGAAAAATCTAAACTTGACAGTCGACAAGTTGCAACGCGACGCTAGTCAAGGAAAGGCCTTCGCCTGGTCGCAATGTGTCGCCTGCAGGGGCAACCATTTTGGTTTTGCGACATTATTAGCTATTTCAGGCAGCCACTGAAACAGACAAGACAAGTAAACGAGCTGCCGGTGCCGGGGATGCTATGCTGCTCTGCTCTGTAGCTTGCTACTGATGGTTGCAACTACTCGTTGCAATATGCAACACGCACACTAGCAACATTGACAGCGCCGTTTTTATATGCAACATTGACAACTTGGCGTGACGCGAGTGATGCCACAACGTAGCTTGTTGTTGCCACTGCCGCTGCAGTTGCCCGTTACTCCAACATTCACATAACTGATATTGCTGATGCTCCTGCTATTCCTGTTGCTGCTGATGTTCACAGGCAAGTCATAAAAGTTTTCTGGCTTAGACTGTCGTAGCTTCTGGGTGTGGCATGGGTGCAACTTCAGCCGCCACGTGTGCCAGTTAAAAATCCCAAAATGGAATGCAAAATGTAAAGCAAATGTAAAATGCACTGCAACAAAATTCGAAGCTATTTATCATTTAACACGATCTGATTGCGTTCAATAATTAATCAAAAACTAATTGTAACAAACAAAAAATCTCTATACCTGAAATTCTGATTTTATTTTGGCTTCTATTATACCTTTTTTTTATGATTATCCTCATTATGCAATTGTACAACTTGAATGTAGTATGAAAAATAAGTTTATAAATGCCCATATTCATTTCCAGAGAAAGTTCCATGGTGCAGGAACGGTTTCAGTACAGTTTTTTTGAACAAATAATTTTTTATTTTCTGTATTTATATAACTTTGCTTTATGTTAAAAAATATCTTAGATTTATCTCGACAAAAAATACATGCATACGTACATATGCATGTACATATTTGTTAATATATTTTTCTTTTAAAACATTTTAAAATTTTTTAATGTTGATTAGTTGTACCGATACGTACAGGAACTGACACTGGAACCGAAGGGACAAAACCGAAATAGAACCTTTTACCGAAATTGATGTTTCGGTACGTACCGGAACCGATATTTGTTTCGGTTTCATTCCCTGTAATTTCACGATAATGAAAATGCCCAAAAGTAAAATTTGAAATTAGAAATCATAAACGAAAATTTGAAATAATATAGTAATAATGATAATAAAATATAAAATGAAAATTAACTTGTATCATCTTCTGGTATGTGGCAGGTTGCAGTTCTTGGATTGCACCAACTGTTCTCAGCGTGTTGCAGCTGCTTTGCATGAAACTGCCGGAGTTGTTGCAGCATCTTTGTCAGTCTAAAAGAGAGAGAGTGTGTGTGTGTATATGTGTGTGGCTGTGACTATATTACATTTATGTCAAATGCGCACGCTTTCTATATTGACAGTAGCTGATGTTGCTCCAGGAGCCACGGAAACGGATGCGGACGCCACCTGTTCCGGGTCCGGGCCTGGGGCTGGGTCTGGGTATGATACGTCTACGTCTGCTGCGTCGGCATGTCAAGTTAATGTTAACTTATTTTCGTATTTTGGCATGCGTTGCAGCCTGAAGCCGGAAGTGCCCCAGCCACACCCGATCCCAAGTCAAACTTATTTTCAAATAAAGAATGCAATCTTGTTAGACAAGCAGCAGGGGGACGCAATGCCACACCCATTTTTAATAAGTACAACGACTGCATTTAAAAGAACTCCCCAATGGGTTTGATGGTCAGCTCATGCACCTGGACATGGGGAGGCGTGGCCAAGGCGTACATAATGCCAGCTGAAATGTCCTCCGGCTGCAGCAAGGGCAGAGTTTTGAAATCAGGGGGCAAAATCTCTGTATCGGTAATACCCGGACTGATGCTCTGTAACTCAACTCAATTCAAGTAAAGAAAGGTTTGAAGTACTGCATACTCACGGTCACTTTAATCTGCGTCTTGAAGCCATTGAGCTCCTGGCGCAGGACTTCGAGGAGCGCAGTAATGCCATACTTGGATATCGGATACATGTTGAGGGCCTGCATCTCACCAGCTGGGGGACTGATAACATGGTGTCCAGTCAGGCTATTGATCAATACCACATGACCTGCCACATCGCGCATCTGCATGGAGCGAAAGGCACGCTGGGTGCAGTTAATCACGCCCATTAGATTCACCTGCAATACATGCTGCAGTTTTGCCAGCTCCAGGGTCAACAGCTGTCCGGAGTGCAGTAGACCCGCATTGTTGATCAGTACATCAATGCCGCCCAGTTGTGCCTCGATCCAATCAAAGGCAGCTGCCACCAGATGACTCCACGCCCACATCGCATTTGATCGCGTGGAGACGCGACTGGAGCTCCTCCGGCAGTTCCCCCTTTAGCTCCTCAATGCGTTCAACACGACGTGCTAATCCGACTACAACGAGTCCTACTCGCACCAGATCCTTAGCCACAGCGGCTCCAATACCTGAGCTGGCACCCGTCACAACAGCTACTCGATCCTGCCAACGTTCCATGGTTCCACTTGGATTTGGTTCTTGCGGTTTTTAATAGCTCCTAGATCTTACTCCGTGCGCCGTTAAACGAAGCGTTTTCGCAACTGAATGTCATCCGCAAGAGTGCCTCCATTATATGGGACATCAAGTTGCCTTCACTCTTCCCTTCTACTTCCCTTCTCGCTCATTTCTCCAGGTTTCGAGCAGTTCACGTGTCAAGTTCTCAATTAAATTTTTTAATAGTTTTAGAGCGTTACGCCCCCTTTTGAATTGAATAATTAATCGAGTGGGTGACTCAATTCGCCTCTCAATTGTCATGGAGCAATTAGGCAACATATGTTGATAAATATTTTGGGTCAAAGGGCCACCTCTCTTCTCCACACTCAGCTCCTCTTTTAACTGTGTCACTCAATCATAAATTCCTCAATGTCACCCAAAATTGACATATATTTGCACACGCGAACTTCAATTTCTATCTAGTACTACACTGAGCGAAAGATTAACTTATTTTATTATCTACATATTTTAATTATTGTTTCATCCTTTCGTAAAAATAATATTCTTTAATTGCAGCCTACCTTACAACATAATATATTTTGGTTTATTTTCATTCAATGTTTTTAATTTCAGTTGTTAATTTAAAATATTAATTTATTAAACTAATTAATTGTTGATCATTTGTGTTAGCTGCTTTCAATTGACGTTAAATAAAATAAAATAAAAATAAATAAAAGTTAAAATTCTGCGCAAATTCGTGCGCAATTTATGCTGAATTTAAACTAGTTGACAAAGCTAGTCATCTTCATTGCACTATGCTGAACATTTTAATGTCAATTTAGTCAATTCTAGTGCAATCGGTGGTCAACTCTCTGCAAAGCATGTTTTGATTTGGTAATCAGCACAGTCTACGTTTTGAAAATTGTTGGTGTGTCAACTACTAGTGTATAGTAAATATGGCATTAATCTGACGACAGATCTAGAACATATGTTTGTTTTTTGAGTATTTCTTATTTTAAACTTGATAAAATATCGCATGCCGAAGATTAAAAATCCTTTCCTATAGCAATACAATAAGTAGATTGCATTAATAATGTGGATTGCAAAAATAACTTCCATAATTGACGCGTTGACTGTATTTTAAAATTAATAAAATTGATTTATAATTCTATAATTAATTTCATTAAATTTAAAATATAACTGAATTTTAAATTTAATGCAATTAATTTATACCGGTATATGATGGAAGTTATTTTAGAGTAGTTACGGCCTGTAAATAATTTGCTCATTATACTGAAAACGTTAAGCTATGGAAATTTGGCGTCACAATGTCGCCTTTTTCATCGTCGCTGACAAAGAATTCATGAAACTTGCAAAAACAAACAACAACAGCATACAACAAATACGTTGCTTCGAGTCGTGGCGTGGAACATTAACTGCCCAAATATTTCTGTTATCCCATTTTGTGACGAACGATATTAAATTTTATACATAAATTATTAAAAAAAAAAAGTTTGGCATTCGGCACTGCGCATTAAAATGCATATTCTGTCAAATTGGTTGAGATATCTTGGTTGAGAAGCTTGATTTTCTAATTTGTATGGTAAATATAGTGCATAGTATTCAGTCAACAGGTAATATCTTCCAAATCTTTTCGCGTACAGATATGTGTCGTATATCACAAGACGCGAAATTGTATGTTTTACAACATAATGAACTTTAATTAAAATCGTTGGAGTCGTTTTCTAATAAATCGCAAAAATTTCAGCTAAAAAAGCTTTTTCACCTGTAGCATTTTACCTGAGCACTTTGCAAACAAATATTCAAGGCACATCTAAAATCCCTCAAAAATACTTTTCTAACGACATATAACACATCTGTAGCTTTTTCGAATTGGAAACTGTGGGTTTTTTGAATTTTTCGGGTTTTAGCTAATTCCCGCTAAAGTCGTAGAACGAACATTTCTAGATTTCTGATAAGAAACAATTAATTTTTTTTAGCGCTTTGATACAAACAAACAGACAAACTGATTTTTCATCTCATTTTGAGAAGGCCCTTAAAAATTTCAAATTAATATATCTTTTGAACCAAATGTCGGATTGGAATTATTGAGGTATCATTCGATGCGTATTTTTAATAAGAATTAATAATAATTAATTAATAAGAATAAGAAAAAATTATAAAATTTATCCAAAGGCTTCAACGGCCCCACTAGCTGCAATCATTAAAATTTGGTCCCTCCCACTTACACCCACTTATCTCATGAAGCAGGTGAGTTACTAAAAGTCTTAGTATGCACTTTTGTTAGTTAAAGTCATACCTTTCGATCGGTATATAACTTAATCCGATCGGACAGTCATAGCAAATTTTCCATTGTTCGTGTATATATTGCTAATCGGCTATCGTCACTAGCGCGGACTGCCGTCCGCAGTGATAATTTATTTTTACAAAAAACTTAAATTGCTAATACTTTTCTAGAGCTCACTTGCAGAATTAGGACAACGGCAAAGAAACAGATCGATTGATGTATTTGGCTACTAGTGACGAAAGTCTTTCCCTGCCCCAAAATTTCTGATATCCCATTTTGTGACGAACGATATTAAACTTAATATATAAATAATTATAAAATAAAAGTTTGGCATTCGGAACATTGCGCATAAAGATCTTGATTCTGTATACCTAAAAATAATTTTAATGCGCAGTGCCGAATGCCAAACTTTTTATTTTATAATTATTTATATATTAAGTTTAATATCGTTCGTCACAAAATGGGATATCAGAAATTTTGGGGCAGGGAAAGACTTTCGTCACTAGACTTTTACTTTGTTAAAAAGTTTTTTTGGAAGATATCAGAAATTTTTGGAATTTAATATGATTCTGACAGTGTAATTTTGCTATAAAATTATCAAAATGCTTACTTCAAATAAAAAATAAATAGGGCAGCTATATAATATAGTAAACCGATTTTATCCAATGTTGGTCAGGATGTATAAAACCAACCCAGATGCGTATGTTGACAGTGTGATCAAGATCTGAAAAAACAACAAAGTTTTTTATACTAAAACTTGATTTTTAACCGATCGTTCCTATGACAGCTATATGATATAGTGGACCGATTTGAACTAAATTTGGACATAATGTGTAAGACTAACTTAAATGCATACTCTGTTAAATTGGTTGAGAAACCTTAAAAAACAAAAAAGTTTTTTGTACCAAAGCTTGATTTTCTATTTAGTACCATATAGTAAATAGTAAAATGTATATATTCAGTTTACCGTTAATATCTTCCAAACCTTATGGCTGAGACACATGTGTCATATATCAAAAGACGCGAAATTTTAGATGTTACAACATATTGAAATTTAATAAAAATCGTCGGAACCGTTTTCTAATAAATCGCCAAAGTTTAAGCTAAAAATTCTTTTTTCACCTGTAGCGTTTTACCTGAGCACTTTGCAAAAAAATATTCAAGGCACGTCTGAAAGCCCTCTAATATACCTTTCTAACGACATATAGAACACATCTCTAGCTTTCTTGGATTGGAAGCAATGGGTGTTTCAAATTTATCACGTTTTAGCTTTTTCCCGCTAAACTAGCTATTTCCCGCTAAAGTCGTAGAACAAACATTTCTAGATTTCTGATAAGAAACAATTCCTCATCAGAAAAATTTAGCTTTTTCAGCGCCTTCGTACAAACAAACAAACAGACAAACAGACAAACAAACTTTTCATCTCATTTTGAGAAGGCCCTTAAAAACTTCAAATTAATATATCTTTTGAACCAAATGTCGGATTGAAATGATCAAGGTATCATTCGACGCGTATTTTTAATAAGAATTTTTAAAAATTATAAAATTTTACCAAAAGGCTCCAACGGCCCCACTAGCTGCAATCATTAAAATTTGGCCCCTCCCACTTACACCCCCATATCTTACGAACCAGGTGAGTTACCAAAAGTCTTAGTATGCACTTTTGTTAGGTAAAGTCATACCTTTCGATCGGTATATAACTCAATCCGATCGGACAGTCATAACAAATTTTCCATTCTGCGTGTATATATTGCTAGTCGCCTTTTGCACACTATGTGTTGCTTTCGTCACTAGCGCGGACTGCCGTCCGCAGTGATAACGTCACAGCTCTTCAAGCTGATCAAAAGAAAGATATTGACATTTATTTCTACTCCAATAACTTGAAAACATTTTAATCAAATCTTGAGAATCCCCGATCAGAAAGGTTCTCCCATTGGCTTAATGGTTACTTCGTGCACTTGGACATGCGGTGGCGTTGCCAAGGCATACATGACTGAATTGGCCACATCCTCCGGCTGCAGCATCGGCAGTCGTTTATAGGCCTGCGGCACCAAGTCCGTATCCACCAGACCTGGACTTATGCTCTACAGTGGTGTAAGCATAAGTGTTCGGATAAGGAATAAGGGAAAACTTAACTACTCACCGTAACCTTAATCTGGGTCTTCAAATCACGGAACTCCTGGCGGAAAAGCTCTGCCATGGCGGTCAAAGCATGCTTCGTGGCTGGATACATGTTGAGCTCCTGGAGGCTGCCGGGGAGCGGGTTAAATAGATAATGTCCAACAATACTGTTCATCAGCACCACATGCCCGGGTGTATTTCGTTGACGGATCGATTGAAATGTGCGTTGCGTACAGTAAACAACGCCCATGACGTTCGTCTGCAGCACCTGCTGCACCTTATCCAGTGGCATGGTCACCAGCTGACCACCTGATAGCTTGCCCGCATTATTGATAAGTATATCCGGTCCTCCCAGTTCCGTTGCAATCCAATCGAAGGCGGCATTAACCGACTGCAAATCCATAACATCGCACTGCCTGATGTGCAACTGGGGGCGCTGTTCCTCGACCAAATCCTGACGCAGTTGTTCCAGCCGCTCCAGGCGACGGGCCAATGCCACGACGATTACACCAGAAGCTATCAGTTTTCTGCTGATCACAGCTCCTATGCCGGAACTGGCTCCAGTCACGACAGCTATTCGATTCTGCCAGCGTTCCATGTCAACGATTGCCACTGGAATGAGACTTTAGCTGATCGTCAATCCAAATCTTAGTCTCAGCACGACCGGATTGTGGGCAACCTTAGGCCTAGTCTGTGGTCGCTTCATAATGTGTATCGTTTTTCAATCCTCTCGAATTACCAACAGTTGCATAAGCCCTCATTTCTTTTAAAAGCTGCAGCCAACGAACAAATGTATTATAAGCTCTTACATTCTTGGGAACAAACCTGAAAAATTACGAATTTAAAAAAAGCCACAATATAAGCCCGATCTGAGCCGGTTCTTTAAGACTTCGATCTTAGTTGTAATTTTAATAGTCTGTAATTTTGATAAAATTCTTAGTATCGATCTCGATCACATCATTTGAATATACTTTCAGTAATTGATATTTCATTCTGATCTAGTATGTGGATAGTTGATATTTAATAGTGTAAAATGGGTTTACAAATATATGTATATAGTAGAGGGCTCCGCACTCTGATTTTCGACCGATCTTTATTTTGACAGCTATATGATATAGATATCCGACTTTGACCAAATTTGGTCAGGATGTTAGAGACACTTCGAAATACGCAATCTGTGAGTTTGGATTGGGTATCTTAAGAAACAAAAAAGTTTTTCATACTAAAGGTTAATTTGCATCCGATTATTCCTATAGCAGCTATATGATGTAGTTATCCGACTTTGACCAAATTTGGTCAGAATGTAAGAGACAGCCCCAAAAAAGAAACAAAAAAATTTTTCATACAAAGCAATTCCATGACCTCTAACCCCTGCTTAAGGCATTTGCAGGTAGAATTTTACAAAACGCCGTCTTATTGCACGATGAAATTGTCTCAGCTATGTTGTATGAAAATTTCAGCTTTTTACCTTTAGCCGTTTGGCATACAAGTTGATGTGTCAGTCAATCAGTCAGTACAAAGAATTTTATATATGTAGATATACAGCCGTGGTCAAATAAATAAATAAAACAAATTAAATGCGCAAGTGAGAGATATTTTTTTCAATGAAAATCCAATTTTTAAAAATAAAAGTTTAATGCCAATTCATAGCCCAACTAATCAACTAATTAAAAGTTAAAAAAAAAAATGTAATGCTCACTTAACAAAAAAAGTGTTAACAAAAAATCAATATTTACTTAAAACTATTATTTATTAAAGCTATTTAAGTATTTGGAGGATAATTCACGATATTCAATCACTACATTGCTCATTTAACCTATACTTTCCACCAGATCCTGGCATCTCTCCTTTGAAATGAAATCCCAAACGTATTGAACTCCAAGTTCCCGATTCATCAAGATTTCCAAATTTTTTATTTGAAAGCTTAACCATAACATCATTCCAGAGATTTTCTGGGGGATTTCGGTCCGGGCTTTGGATCGTCCAGTCGAAAACCGTAATAGATTCGTTCTTGAGCCACTTTTTAATAATCTCAGGGGTGTGCTTTGGGTCATAAATGTCCGAGTCTGAGCAGGTAGCATGTGCTCAAACGTATATGGTTCCATTTGATACTTAAGGATGTCTTAATACCGAAATCCATCCATAATGTCACAAATACGGCAAAGCCAGACCATGCCAAGCCACGCCATGCCAGGGAATGGCACCCCAGTACATTATTCATTCTCCACAAGTCTGCAAGGTCTTCATAGTGACTTTGGAATTTTATATTTGGCCTCTTGGATGACAAACAATGGTTCTACTATCATGTCCTACTATAATAATTGTCGTCTCATCACTCTAGAGGACAATTTTCCAAAATTATAGTTTTTTGTTCTGATGAGCCTTTTGCAAAGCGCAATCTCAGCTTGATGTCGCGTTTGGGCATGTCTGGATTTTTTCCGCTGATGCGTCCAAGCACCGAAACATCATTTAGTCGTCTTGAAATAAGATTTCTGAACACATTGATACCACATTCAAAATTATTTTCTTGCAAAATTCGACGCAACGGCTTAAAAGGAGCAGCCTCACTTTTAGGACTATAGGTCTATCGGTGCCGAGGTCTGTCTTTTGTAGCCTTGGCTTCCGTTTTCTTTTGATAATTTTTTTCCTATATTGACTAAGTTTATATATTAAGTACCGATCGTCTGTAGAACAATACTTGTCGCGACTTATCTAAGCAAGTTACATATGAACTCCACAAAATCCTGAATGGTTTAACTTAAAAACAGCGATATCGTACCAAAAACCACATAAAAGTTGAAATTAACTCCCTTCTTAAGAATATGTGCTATTTATATGACCATGCAAGAATCGTGCAATCAAACGAAAATACTTGTAAAAAAAAATTTGAAATAGATAATGGTAAATATTTGGTTGTATATCGTATTTTTTTTTTTTTTTTTTTTTAAACTACTTTGTTTTATTTATTGAATCTTCTCCGGGTGGAGACTTACAATAAGTTAATCAAATCTTATAATTATAACTTATTTACAGTCAAGTCGACTGATTGTATATCGTATGGAAGAATGTAATAAACGTTTGAGTTCATTATTTGTAGAAATCGGTTGAGAAATAGTGAAGAAATCATCGAACAAAAAAACTGTTTCGATTTGTGCTATTTAGTTGTCCACGGCTGTAAATATATGTGTATAAGTATGTACTTTTAGACGACGCTTATACACAAATTGGTATACAATTTAAATTATAAACATAACAGAATGTCTAAGTAAAAATCAACAGAAGTCATACATATTTTATTTGCAAATCATAGTTCAACAGCCTGCGGGTTGTTTAAGCCAAACAGATTTACCGCTTGTAGTTCGATTTGTATTTAATGGCCTAATGCAAATTCTATGAACAGAATACGTTTACAACACTAGGGAGGAAAGGCAATATACAAAATCTGGAGGAGCAACCTTGTCACAGCTGCAAACAGGCAGCATGAAATGAGAAAAAACAAAAGCTCAACAGCTGCAAAAAAAAGTTTTCTTTTGAAATATAAATAAAAATCAATTTGAGGCGCAATTTACAGCGCCGAAACTCAAATAACAGAATCGTATGGATGCCTTCAATCAAATGCCGACAATAGTTAACATAGCCAATGTTAAGCACCTTCTCCCGCGTCCATTCCCCACGTCCCCAAGTCCCTTTTCCCTGTCCTTAACCGATGCCTCAGTTGCCTGAGCACACGTGCTATTTGCACACGTGTTTATGGAAATTGAGAAACGTATTTTAAGTCGAGCGTCAGCTCAAAGTGCCGTTTGTTTGCCCTCAAAACGAGTGAAGAGAAGAAAAAAGTGAGAAACGACAAGAAAAATGTGCATGAAAATTTTACTGATTACGTATTTGCCAAAAGAGAACAGAGAGCAGAGAGCCTGATAAGTGGCCCATCTTAGGCAGAACAACTTTTGGGCAAATGGGCAAACATGCGTCTATTAGCCGCATTAGACGCACGGCTAGACGAATCTCCATGACGACCATTCCAGTCTGCTACCATCCTTAATCTGCATAACATAAGTCATGCTCTGTTGACAGTGGTCATATCATAGTTTAATATATGTACATATGTATGTCTATATAAATCTGCAGTTACATCTGCACATGCAAATTGGATGATCTAAGATTTGTTGGCAATATACGACAATGTGAAGCAGTTTGGCCTAGCTAGCGATAAAGATTCAGATGGAAATTTAAATGGAGACAGACATAAAACAATACATTGATATTAGATTTAGAGACAGTCGAATGAGTTTCAGAATAGAAAACTACCAAAAAAAAACTTCTTTACAAAGTAAAAGTCTAGTGACGAAACCGTTTCCATGACCCAAAATTTCTGATATCCAATTTTGTGACGAGCAGTATTTAATTTAATATATAAATTATTTAAAAAAAAAGTTTGGCATTCGGCACAATGTGCAAAAAAGTCACGATTCTTTATACCTAAAAATAACTTTTATGAGCAGTGCCGAATTCCAAACTTTTTTTTTAATAATATATATATTAAATTAAATACTGCTCGTCACAAAATTGGATATCAGAAATTTTGGGTTGTCAAAAAAGTCTTGCGGTATTTCCGCAAGCTTGTCTTTGCAAGCGCGTAGTTCTAGTTGTATTCGTCGCATCGGTTCACGCTAGAGCTTTTTGGAAAGCTCTAACACGTGTTTGATTTATTGTTGTTTGTTTTTAGTCGTTCGTGAGTTATAGCGTCGCAAACATGGAGCAAAATAAAGAGAAAATACGGCGTATTTTACAGTACTACTACGACAAATTTAAAAATGCATCTCATGCTGCCAATAAAATTTGTGCAGTTTATGGACCCGATACAGTTTCCATTTCCACCGCACAACGATGGTTTCAACGTTTTCGTTCTGGTGCAGAGGTGATCGAAGATGCGCCACGGTCCGGAAGGCCTGTCGTCGAAAATTGCGATAAAATCGCTGAATTGATCGAAAGAGACCGGCATAGTAGCAGCCGTAGCATCGGCCAAGAGCTGGGCATGAGTCATCAAACCGTTATAAACCATTTGAAGAAGCTTGGATTCAAAAAGAAGCTCGATGTATGGGTGCCACACGACTTGACACAAAAAAAACATTTTTGCCCGTATGGATGCATGCGAATCGCTTCTGAATCCCAACAAAATCGACCCGTTTTTGAAGCGGATGGTGACTGGCGATGAAAAGTGGGTCACTTACGACAACGTGAAGCGCAAACGGTCGTGGTCGAAAAGCGGTGAAGCTGCCAAGCCTGGATTGACGGCCAGGAAGGTTCTTCTGTGTGTTTGGTGGGATTGGCAGGGAATCATCCACTATGAGCTGCTCCCCTATGGCCAAACGCTCAATTCGGACCTGTACTGCCAACAACTGGACCGCTTGAATGCAGCACTCATGCAGAAGAGGCCATCTTTGATCAACAAAGGCCGAATTGTCTTCCATCAGGACAACGACAGGCCGCACACATCTTTGGTGACGCGCCAGAAGCTCCGGGAGCTCGGATGGGAGGTTCTTTTGCATCCACCGTATAGTCCGGATCTCGCACCAAGTGATTACCACCTATTTCTGTCCATGGCGAACGAGCTTGGTAGTCGGAAGTTGGCCACAAGAGAGTCCTGTGAAAATTGGCTCTCCGAGTTTTTTGACAATAGGGAAGCGAGCTTCTATAAGAGGGGCATTATGAAGTTGGCATCTCGTTGGGAACTCGTCATCGAACAAAACGGCGCATATTTGACTTAAATCGCATTATTATAACCAATTTTATGAACAATCAATAAAAATACCGCAAGACTTTATAAGAATTTGGCATTTAAGAAAATAATTGAGAATCGTGTTATTGGATATTCAAGGTGCGATAATATTCTAATGCTCCCCAAAGATGCCCCCAAAGATGAAAATATCGACTACCTTTGGATGAAATCTTACGTTGTTAGAATTGCAAATGTGAAAATATGATTGGGAATATTAAAATTCTATCTCAAATTCATATAAAGTTGTTTTTACTTAAAGGGCATGTTTGCTTCGACAAACGCGAGAAAATTGTTTGGTATTTTCTTGTTTCTTGGTGTTCTTTTTGATTAGACAATGCATATATTTACCACAGGACGATAGTAATGGTAGAAAGAGGCAGCTTGTACAGCAGCTGCTTCTGGCCATAATTCAAATTTGCAGTTTTCTATGCTAATTCGTGTGATATTGCACAGAAGATGCCGCTCAGACGACAGCGAAGACCCTTTTGCTAGACCACGAAAGAATGCTACAAATTATGCAGCCAATGCACAAGTGTGTTGGTGTGTATCTATGTGTGTGTATGAGTGTACATGTGCTGGGGGCAACAACAGAAGCCGTAACAGAAGCTGTAAAGGAACACGCGCCATTTGCATTTGGCATGACCCTCGAAGGCGTCAAACGCAGCTTTCTTTATGGGGCATCTTGTCAAAGTTGTTCTCGGTAGTCCAGATGTTGTTACTGCTGTTGTTGTTGTTGTTGTTGTTGTTGTTGTTGTTGTTGTTGTTGTTGTTGTTGTTGGACAACCATTTTACAAATGCGTCGTCCTTTCGCATTGCATAATTATGCGCGCATCTGGCCAAGTCGAAGAGGTCAGATCCGTATTCGGTTAACTCCACCTCAGGCCATTTGGCTGCTTTATGCGTGAAGCCCGTTTGGATTTTATGGCCAGGTAGCAGTTGAAAAGGGTGAGAGAAAGAGTGGGCACGGAGTGAAAAATCCAGAATCACTTCCCATGGTTATGGCGGCCATAAAAATCGGTAAATCGCATCATGAGTGCTCCACACATTGTTGCGCATAAACTGAGGCAACCCAAAGGGTGACTTTGTTGAAAATCGCTCTACTCCATTTACCTTTAACCTCCCAGTTTAGATTTGCAAATGTTGACAATGTTTCCCGTTCCCAGGACGCAGGACATGGGAGACGGAAGCCGGGACACAGCAAGCCCCATGATTGATTCGAATTTAATGCGCAATGGAATTTATTTTTCTGTCATGCCAGTAATTAGATTTTGTCTGTTGCCAACTGAGGAAAAGGAATTCACTTATTTTCTTGGCCCAAACCAGTTTATGATAGGTGCTTCCGCAACCAGAAACAGACACAATTGGCAAGGTTTCAAGGCAAAAAAAATCGTCAAATATGCATAGTTTTCGAATAACACATTAAAGAAATAAGCTCGTTTACATATTTAATTAAACTGAATATTGTAAATTTTATTTTATTGACTTTCAGTTGGCTTAATTTGATTTCAAATATAACGATTTATGTGATTTATTCCTTAAGCAATCAAAATAATTCTATTGTGAATTTAAACGACAATTTCGGATATTTACCACTACGAATATAAGAAATATTAAATAATCATAAAGTTGTAAATCATAATAAACTCATATTCTTCAGATAGATTATTTAAATGAAATCTGTTAAAATAAAATGGTCTATTGATATTAAATTTGAGGAATTAGATATAATACCAACATTTGCTAGTTTTATAAGAATATGATCGTTAGTTTAAAATCGTCATTCATTTGAATTTACCTTAATTTAATCCAAATTGATCTTGGTACAATCTCCAGATTGACTTTGAAATTAAGAAAAAATTTTATTATATCCGTTACTTTAAAAATAAGTACAAGGTTATATTGTACTCGTCGGAATTTGTGCAACAGGATGAAGGAAGCATATATATTGTGATCAGCACTAACAGCCTCGATCTCGGAGACTATAATGGCGCACTTACACTAGTTGACAAACAAGTCAATTTTGATGTCAACGTAGTTGATCCTAGTGTGAACACATGTCAACGCAATCAACTGTTTCGTTGACTATACATTGACAATGCGAAAAACTTCAGTTGACATTGTCAGTGTAAACATGTCAACAGTTGAAGTTAATTAAAAATGTAAATTCAAATTGACAACATGTGCATTCTTTTGTTATGAGTTGACACACTTTGCGTTCAAGTTCACCATAATTGTTGTTTGTCTGCTTTGAACTTAATGAAAAATAATTATTTTCAATAAATCATACTAAATAAAAAATATTCAACTCGAACAGTAGTTGACAAACGCGTTTTTTGGTCAACTAAGTCAACTAAGGTGAACGAAAAAGATATGTTGACCATGGTTGCCAGTAGTTGACTTTGCTCGAATTGACGCTACGTCAACCATTCCTCTCCCACAAATCGCGAAAAACGACTACAACCACTCTTTTAAAGATATATCTTAAATTAAGTATAAATCGATCTTAAATTTTAAATTCTGTCTGACCATTTCTATGACAGCTATGTATGTATGTTTGAAGATTAAATGAAATTAAATAAGACAATGTTTTGTACTAGAAACAAGTACATTTTTGGATTAGATCAAGATTTTTGTGTACTTAAATAGTATGTTTTGATCTTGAATGAATCCTAAAACGTAATGAAATTATTCTAAAATAATCTCATTTTAAGTTTTCCGGACTTTTAAAAACTTGAAATAAGATTTTTGTCATTAATTTTGGAAATTCCGAACTTAGACAACTTTTAAGATCGTTTGAACTTGAATACGCCCTGTTTCAGTACGGAAAACTTGATTTTTTTCTGAGTGTACTGTAATAAATGTCTATCAAAAGAACTTCAAATTGATATTGATTTCAGTGCATGTGAAACATTTTGAAGTTGCCGCTATTTGTGGCAGCCAACTTCCAGAGCCACATGTGTTTGCCTTCTGGCGTATATCAGTCAATCTTTTTGAGATTGTTATTCAATATATGAACCGCATAGTGTGGTGGCCAGATGTCAGAAATCTCATATTTGTAAACATCTTCATTTTCATCTGATTCAGTTTGGCGGCAGCTTGTGTCATTTATTCAACTCATTTATTGATACATTCGTGACTAAGGATGGGCGCACGTTTTCTGCAGACAGATTGAGATGCCAAAAACCATTCACAATTGAGCCAAAGGCAGCCCGTGTGACCCTATGACCCCCCTTGACACCCATAAGCTAGTGCAGTGCCCTTAAAGTAAGACAAAGAAGAGAGGAGTCAACACTAAAATCAGCCTAGCCTCAATTGAGCCTTCGGCATTGAGCAAACACTGTTATGACAATCGCTTAGAGCCTTCATAAAACTGAAATTTTGGCCTGGTGGTCTGCAATTTTGCTGGGAACGTTGACGGTTGCTGCCAGTTTTGGCTGACAGCAAATTTTGCCGCACGTGCACAGCTCTCGAAGTAGAAGTCTCAGTTCTCCTAACTCAGTCATAGCTTCATCGAACTGTGAATGACAGGTTCCACAAGACAAAATGGCAAAATGAGATGTGTTCGACCTGATAAACTGAAGCACATCGAGCTCATTAACAGCCCGGCAAAAAAAGTGTTTAGCAAAACCTTGTAGTTAAAGCTATGATTGAGCTATTTAAGAACTTTTAGAGCATGATGATGAACGCTGTAAAAATATCACTTATACGCACAGGGTTTCTCTATGTCAAGTTTGCTCGGATTAATTCAAATACTTTAATTTTTGGATAAGGCCTATATTTTTTTTTTAATCGGTAACAAATAAGCCTCTGAGTTTTTAATAATATTTGAATATTGTGTGACCTTATATTATACTATCTAATAAGGTGAAAGCTCTAAAGCTAACATTTATTTTAACTCTAGTATTTAGTTATTTTTCTGCAATTCCGAAACATAGATTGTATTGTCGAAATAAAATTTGTTTGTTAATTAATCAACAGAAAGTGAATATCATTTCATAGAAGCGTTTGCAACTAAATTTATAGTTAAAAAAAATTTATATCAACGGCAGGTAGTTCAATTGGAAGAGTTGGTCCAAACTTAGAAAATATATTTAATAATTTGTTACTAAATATATATCAGCTAAAGGATAGGTATGATTCGCATAATTTCCAGGAAGCAGAGCAAAAGTTTTACACAAAAATATCACTCATACGACAGGTTGTTTTATTAGAAAAACTTCTTAAAATTTGGAAATGAATGCGATAATTTGTAACTGACTGAATTAGCTACAAAACGAGCATAATGGGAATCATTTTTTTTGTAGGAAAGTTTTGCGGAAAAAATATTGCTCATACGCCTGGTAGTTAATTTGTTCAACAGGCGAGATTAGGAGTATTCATATGTATATTTTGCCGAGTAGCGAGCCCGAAACCAACAAACAAGGATAACACAAAAATTATCATGCAAGTCAGACAAAGAAAGAGCAGTGAGTAAAAGAGAGTGAGAGAGAGAGCGAGAACAATTTTAGGCACGTCAGAGTCTCTACTCCATGGACAAGTTAAAGTTATGCGGGCAGGACATGCACACAGAGCCATTGGCAGTGAGGTCACAGCTCGAGATGTTAAGACCAAAGTTGAGTACAATATTTTATGAGGATTTTGAGTGGTAAATCTCTACACATGTGCACTGATTGCAACCGGCGAGGCAGGAAAGGGAAAAGAAGAAGCAGGATGGAGACTTTGGGCCAACCGCATGATAAATGACTTAAAGCTGCAGCCCAAGTCAAATCAGAATGCTGTAAAGAGAGAACACTTATAAAAATTGCAATTGAAATAAATATCAAGTTCTTCGTTCAATTTTAGTTTTTCAATATTTATTTTCTCATTTGACTAGTTAATTTCCATCATAATGGGGGTTTCTTTTTCTTTTTTTTTTGGGTCTGTTTTGTTCATAATATTGTATTTAGTTCATCAGATAATACCATGTATATGTATATGTATACGTTTATTTATAATATATAACATGTGAAAATTGTCATTCAGGATTTAGCGATTTTCAATTTTTTCATCTCCTCTTTTTGGGGCTGGTAATTTTCCTCTTCATAATTTTTTAATGCACTTTATTGTACATAGAATACATATCAGAATATATATAATTTTAAAACGTAGGTAAATAAAGAATAACATACAATACATAAATGAGAAATTTCACATTGGTTTGCTAATCCAATATTTCCTAGGGTTTTACAATATACATATAGGGGGGCATTTTTTATTTATATATCTATTCATATATATATTTATATATATATATATATATGTATTTGCATGTGTATACATACGTTTTTGTAATATAGCATGTGATTTAATATGTCCATTGAGAGTCGTTTCAAAATAGTTGTTAAATATGTTTATGTATTATTTATGTTTTGCGTAAACAACAAAATGAAGCAACAAATGCCATGAAGAGGGGGAATTAAGTAGACGTTAAATAAAAACATTATAAACACGAGTATGTACTATATTCGTTAAACACTAAATTAACAAATCTATTATGCAATTTTTGCTATTAAACTCAATTTATTTATCAATATGTATGTATAGGTTGTATTTGCTTGTATTTATGTATATTCATTTATGTTAATTTTTCTGTTTTATTGGTTTTTTTATATTTTTGTATGTAGGATGTAGTTTGCTTTATAAACTTTTTTGCTTGATTTAACAAAGATGCGTTTTTCTATACTCATTAAAGATTAGTTTTCTTTTGTTTTTATTTATATTTGTTTTGTTTTTATTTGAATAAATATGTAATTTAGTTTGATTCACAACAATAACATTTTGAATATGCATTTCCGTTTTTTGCTCGAGGTTCAATATAAATTGAATTTATTTATAATTTGAAATAAATGTACCATAAAGCTTAGTTTTATTTTGCTTCTGTTTAAATATACTATGGATAGTGTTTAGTTAAGCTTAACAAGAACGACGACGATGATGTTAATGAAGCGCTGTAGAGTTGCATTTGCGTTAGTGTTGGAACGGCTGCCAGCAGCAGGGTTGGCAAACGTCGGAATGTAAGTATAATTCTTGTAATGCTGCATCTAATTTAAATCCCCTTTTTTCGTCAGGTTACATCAACTAACTGTAGTTCTCTTGAGACGGTAATATATAAATTTAAACCATTAAATGTTATTATCAATATATGTTTGTGTCTAGGAGTGTGTGTGTAGGAGTGTGTGTGTAGGAGTGTGTGTGCGTTATCCTGTCGCCTCCACTGTAGACTCCTAGTCCATCCCCATGTCGAGCTTTCCAGTTTACTGTCTGGGCGAACAGGTTTACGAATTCCAGACATTCAGTTATATTTGTAGATTATCATCAGGGGTCTTCAATGATCTGGGAATACTTTTAACGATTTCAACGCTAACTTAAATCGTAATTGAACGATGTTTTGCGAAATTGCTTATCATTTCATTTTTGTCTTGTCACTTGCGCTTAATGTATACGTAACATCAGTTAATAGGTTAATAACTATGAACTTTTATATATTTATAAGTATGTATGTATGTATGTATGTATTTATATATATATATTGATGTATGTCTTCTGTATATATAATGTATATAATTTGTTAAACCATTAATCGCTATGCATATGTATGGGTTGACTTTACGTACGGATACAATATCTCGCATCGTTTGGTCGCTTGATTAACGTAGTTATTAGAGATGAGATTCCATATGTATAAGAATGTATTATAATGGTTAGTATAGAACCGAAGACACAACTGAACTCAATACATTAATGCTATTCTCTTCTATACTTTGCTTTGCTCTTCATATTTCTTCTTTCTGATATTCATCTTGGCTTTTTGTCAGCTGTGTTTCATATGCGGCTTCTCCTATATTTATTGTCAACTAATCATTACCAAATCTTCAAGTTACTCACACAATCACTCAAATGAAGATTGAGTGTCCGATGAGTACTGAATTGAAATAATACGATGAAAGCACATTGAACAAAAGCAAACGGATCAATCAAAGTGCCAGATTGTTGAGGCTATTTCGCAGGATCTCTCGCCGGGAACTGAAGTACTGGAAAATCAATTTTCATTCAGCAATCGCTATGTTTGAGTGTGTGTGTTGTGAGGTGTGGTGTGCTGCTTAATTGGAATCCGAATCCGAGTCACTGGGTGGCACCGGTGAGGCAGTTGGTTTGCTAGCAACGGTGCCACTGGGCGACTCCTCGCGTATGGGACGCGTTGCCGCCAAATACGCATTCGTGGACTCGCCGTGCGTGGTCTCGATGCCAACCCTGCGAGAGAGAAAGAGAAAATGCAGGAATATTTGGTTAGAACTGTCATCCGCAAATGTAGGGCTTCTCTTAATCTTACTTGTACTCGTGACGTGCCAGATACCGGACATACTTCTCCGGTGGCTCATCCGCATCAGAATCCTGCACACTCACAGAGCGCACGGTGGTATGCGAGACCTGCGTTGCGGGCATGGTAAACTCCACGAATGCGTATGGCGCCAATTCGCTGGGAATTTGATCATACGAAGTCAACGCCATTCGACAGACCAGCTGATGTGTTGTATACGCGCCTGCCAAGTATCCCAAAAGCTGAGCAAGATTCCATTAGAAATTCAAATATTATTCGAACTTACCCTGTCCTTCCTTGGGCAGTCGAGGACATCGCCAAACAATGGCGCGATGATGATGCTCATACTTGGCCTGACCGGAGGTCACCTCAATCAATGACTCCTGCAGCGTGTCCACAGCGCCGAGAATACGCTCAATTCCCTTAATTTTGCCAGTGCGCCGATGTGCCGACTTTACGGAACCATATCTGTGGAGGGTTAAGTGTGAGCAGCTGGCTAAGATTTGGCAATAAATACAATTGCTACCTGAAATGTTTCTCCACGCGGAACAGATAGATCCAGCACTCGGGTATGGGAAATCGCACGGAAACATCCTCGCATGGGATCTGTCCCAGCTTTCGTGAGGTGAAACCTGGCACAAGGATATCGGCACGGAGCTCCACTTTGTTGCCAGTGACGCACCAGGTGGCCTTCAGCTGCAGGGGAAGTTCACGATTCTTGGGTGGACGCACACGGAAGCGCAGCAGTTCAATATAATTGGCATCTGGCGGTTGGAACCTGTC
Source organism: Drosophila kuntzei (assembly GCA_035042165.1). NCBI lineage: Eukaryota > Metazoa > Arthropoda > Insecta > Diptera > Drosophilidae > Drosophila > Drosophila kuntzei. The sequence goes on from JAWNLU010001470.1 coordinate 67,194, forward strand.
AAAAAAAGCCAAGATTAGACAAGGCCAAGGGAGCTACCTAGCTGAGATCACCCACTTGATGGTGCGCGTGCGTTCGTATTCCTGCTGATTGACAACGCTGTGGAATTCGACAGCCTCGAGTCGGATCCATTCCTCGGTGGCCACGGGTATAATGTCATGCCGACCGACAACCTCCTTGCCTTGACGCCACATATCGTTGACCCCGAGCTCAATCGTGGGCATCCCGGTGAGGAAGGCCAGAAAGAAGAGTCTTACGCGGGCAATCTGCTTAAGGATCTTACCCTCGTAGTCCTGTTCCACCGTGATCTCATCGACGGCCGTCACCTGCACCTCTTCCATCTTGTAGGTTAGCGCACGCTCTCGCAGTGCCGGAAGCTTGAAAAGCGCCTCCTCGATGGATACGGAGAACTGTTTCATGTCCTCGTAGTTCATTGAGCCAATCTTAAAGAGTTGGGACGATTGTGGTGCATGCTCAACAGGTAGACCTAGCTTCTTTAGATCACTGCCGAATTCCTTGACTCCCTCGTAATCCCCTGCGATTGCGTATTGTGCAAACTTTGTCAGCTTGTTAGTGATCCTCTCCGCCTTGGTCACCTGGCCTGGTCGGACGCCTGGTCTTTCCTTGTAGAAGATGTACTGCAGCTTCATGGTAAAGATCTTGCCAAATTGATCATACTGCTGAGCTCCAATTTCAGACACGGAATAGGAGGGTTGTAGTGGTAGCTCCTGGAAGGGTTGCTTATCCCCAGCCTGGTTTAAGAGCTGCACCACCGGTACATCATTCTGGACCACTAACCGCACGAAGATCTTCTTCCAAAACCGCTGACCCGTAATTTTCTTCTTGTTGGGTTGACGCAACTGCATCTCCCAGCCGGGGCCGACATAGTGCAACCGCGGGAATTCCTCAAGTGGCTGAGACACATCCTCATCATACAGTGGTGTCTGTGGTGTATCCTGCGAGTCGGTGCGTTTTATGCTGCCCTCTGTGGCGGGTGGTGGTGCCGGAAAGCCGCTGACATCCTCAAAGGGATTAACAGCTGGTGGTGATGTGGTTACCTGATTGCTGCCCGTTTGTACCGCTGTGCGTGCTGGTGGTGGTGGTGGTGCTAACTGTGGTGCCACACCCGCGGATCCCTCTGCCTTTGGCCTGATGACCACACTAAACTCCTTGTCTACGGACTCCACGGAGTCGGCACGCACTGGGGCCTGCATCGCATAAAAGTCATCGTCCTCATTGCCGAAACCATCGTCCGCCGAGTGGACCTCGCCAAAGGCATTCGCTGTGGTTGTGGCCGATCCAAAGGCGCTGTCACCCCAAGCTGAAGGCAGAAAATCCCCTAATGAAATCAATGATTCTAAATGATTAGAATCAATGAAATACTTACCGTCTCCTCCTGTTGGTGTGATAGCTCCTGATCCACCACCAAATCCATCCAATATGCTGATGTTATCCTTCTTCACCGAGTCAAATTTAGCGGAGAATGCATCAAATTCATCCGGTTCTGCGGCAAAGATGTTGCTCCCGTAGCTGGCAGCTGGAACTGGCGGTGGCGCCTGTCGTGGTTGAACCTCTGGTTTCAACTCCATTTCCGGCTCATCCACTGCAAAGATGTTGCTGACAATGGCCACAGGGCAAAACTCTGCTCACCCTCGTCCTCGGGACTGGCAAAGGGACGGCAGACAGTTGACCGCTGGCGAGACCGGAAAGTCCAACCCTGTGTCCATTTGCTCGGGTTCATCGATGCCCAATTCAACCACTGACTCGTGTGCCACTTGTGTGGTGGCCGCTGACTCTGTGGGTGGACTTTGATCCGACTCAATGGCGGTAGGTTGTTCAGGCTCCGCTTCCAGCTCTGGCTCTGGTTCCGGCTGTGGCTCCAGCTCTGCCTCTGGCTGCTGCACCGTCTCTGATTGTGGTTCAGGTTCGTGTTCCGTTTCTGCGTCGGCTCTTTGTACAAATGTCGCTGGTTCCGGCTCTTCCTCGTCGTCGGAACGTGGCAGATCCTCGACCGTGGTGATCTCAATGTCCGGTGTAGGCGCCCGCTGTCGCTGCGACGTGTCTTGCGGTGCTGCAATATGCGCCAAGGTGGCCGGTTGAGGTTGTGAGGAAATGTCATGAGTACTTTCATCGGGCCGAATGAGCAGCGAGGTAAATATGGGCTCGTCGCGCGAATCTGACTCTGGGAGATCATCGTTGAGCAAATCGGGTTTGACAGCTGCCGCTGGTTGCACCGCCGGCTGCTCGAACAGACTGAGTATGTCCTCCTTGGTCTTAGGCGGAGGCGGCTTCGCCGGCTTGCTGCTACTCCCGAACATGTCCAGCAGATCGTCTGCATCAGCAGCAACCGCTGGAGCCTGTGCTGCCGGTGGAGGAGGACGTTGCGGTGGCGCCGGCTGTTGTTGCCCGTGCCCTTGCATCATGGGAGCCGGCGGTGTTGGCCTTGGGGGCGCTGGACGCGGCGGTGGCGGACGCGGTGGCTGCTGCTTGGCCGGTGACGCCATCGGAGCTGCGCCCTGCAAATTGGGCACCGCTGTTGGCACGCCAAAAGGATTGTCTAGCGGCGACGGAGCCGCTGGAGCAATAACGCTACACGCCATAATATCCGCCTCAATGGCCTGGGTATGGGCACTTGAGCCACTGTCCGAGACATCCACATCCAGCAGATCAGCAAGCCCAGAATCAGGCGTGGGACTAGGCGAATGCAGATCCCTCATCGAGATGGGACTAGGTGATCGGGTGGCAGGTATCCGACCTAACAATTCCGAACTGGTCTCATCCAATTGGCTGGAAACCGTATTTATTAGCTCCTGTGTGCTTTGCGGCGGCTGAGGGCGCGGCGGCGGTGCCGCAGCCGCCTTCTTCCCCTCATCATCCTCCTCGGCAGCGGACTTGAGACTAAGCGCATCGTCCTCGGCCTCAATGGTAGTGCCAAAGAAGCTCATGGCTGGGTCAATGTCAGCAACGGGTTCTGCCGCTTCCGCTTCCAACTCATCGCTGCCAAAGGCAAACGGATTTGAGGTGGACTCTCCGAAGGGATTTTCCGACTCTCCCGCCTCTGGTTCACTTTGCATTAAAAAGGGATTGACGGCCATATCGCCACCATCCAGATCATCGTCCATTAGAAACGGATTGGCCATTTTATCTGTGTGTGTGTGTGCTATATTTTCTCTTTGGATTATCTCTCTTTTTCCCACTTTATCGCTCAATCAGCTCGCTCTCGAGCAATTTAATTTCTGTTTCACCAGGTGCTAAGTTCTCCGCAATGGAGGTGTCAAAGGGATCGCTTTCCTGTTGCTGTGTTGTGCGATTGGGTAGCGACGGTGTCAGCACCTTATCGCCCAGTCCCAGCTCCTGTGCGTCGCTTTGGGTGTCAAGTACACCGGTGATTGGTTGCCTAGTGCTCTCTGGCAGCAGCTCGTTCTCAATCAGCTTCAGTTCCGTCTGTCCCGGTTGAAGATTTGCCGCAATTGAAGTGTCAAATGGATCAAAGTCCTGATCCTCCTCCGTCTGCACGTTGCTCGGCAACTGTCTACGCTCCTGGGCAGGTGTCAAGACCTTGATGTTGATGTTTTCTTCGACGGCCAGCAAGATCTCTGCAGGCACGGGCGTGGGTGGTGCACGTGGATTGAAATCCGGATCGGAGAGACTATGCTTTAAAATCGGTTCTGTGATAAGATCAGCTTCAATGTGCTTCAGTTCGATATCGCTGAGCTTGGCCTCGGGCACATACGATGTGTCGAAAGGATCCTCCGACTCGCGCTCGGCAATTGTTTGCGCGCTGGGCGCGTAATAGGGTGTCAGTGGCTTCTTATTACCACCCAGGCAACCGTCATTACCAGCGGCCAGCAAATCTTGGCCAGAAGGAACCAGAAACCCTACGCTCTTCCCCTGTATATTAAGGCTAAGCGACGATTTGCGGCGTGCACTGTCAAGGTCCGGTTCCGCTATTAAGATCTGAGCTACGGGCACTGACACTGGCGGCGGTGCAACAATCTCTTCCTGTCCGGCACGCGGATCAAAGTCGGGATCACTTAGCGAGTGCTTGAGATTCGATCCAGGCTCGTTCAACAGCTCACGTTCTAAAAATCGCAACTCTGTCGCCTTGGGTTGAACGAGAGCATTGATGGCCGATGTGTCAAACGGGTCAAAGTCCTGATCCTCCTCTTGTTGATCAATACTGAGCGTCGGGGCTAGTGGGTCCGGCACAACCTTGCTCAGGTCGGTGGTACTGCCAGCCAAGAGATCACGTCCAGGTGCTGATAGTAAACCTACTCCACCAGCTGTATCTTCCTCGGCACGTGGATCAAAATCGTCGTCCTCCTCGAGAACTGTTGTCTTTTTGATCACCTGCTCTGCGTAGTTTGTATTAAAGGGATCGTCGTCGAGATTAGCGTCCTCGTCGTCGTCGCTCACGTAAATAGCACCGGGCACAATGTGTGGTCCTGTAGCCGGACGCACAGGTGGCGGCGGACGCTTCGGTTTTCCTGCAACAAAGGTTAGTATGAAATTAGAAACGCAACCGTTGAGACCGTAAACTCTTTAATCTCAAAGAGATAAGGCTTATTGAGGAGGTCAAAGCTACAATAGATCATAGATATCGCACCTTCCTGCTGGGATATTTGAAACTTACTTGATGTCCCCTCTTCGGGCTCTGGTGCAAACTCAGCCCAACTGGATTCGGCGGCGGCTTCAGCGAGTAGTTCCGCAGGGGGTAATACAACCTGATTGACTATGGTAACCTCTTCCTTTTTGGTTAGTGATTCGGCTGCTAGTTCCGCAAACTCGTCGTCCTCCTCGTCCTTAAGAGTATCAAATTCGGATAAATCGGGATTTAGTGAGCCAAAGGCCGCGTCACCTTTCTCGTCGTCGTCCTCCTCGACCTTATAGGGCTTGATCAAATGCAAATGAAGCGAGACACTTAAATCAATTGGCGCTACAGATTCGGGTACATCATCGTCAAGATCGTCGAGAAGATTGTGCTGCGGCTCGGTAGCTAAGAGATCCGGCTCGTTGTCGCCTAAATCGATGCTCTCACTAAGCAGAAGATTTTGAATTCCCTTGCGGAGCTTACGCTTCGGATTGGCGAGGGCAAGCGCGTGTTCACGATCAACACGTCCGGAGAGAACCTCAACGGCGGCCCCAAGGCTAACTAGTTTCTTGTTGCCCTTTGACTTGTCCGCGCCAACAATAACCTTCTCCGCATAGGCAGTATCAAAGGGGTCGGGTCCGTCGTCAAGCTCAAGATCTGGAGAATCAGGTACGACTGCTAATTGGACCTCACCGCTGGTAATTGCCTCGATATAGTCGGTGGCAAAGATATCATCGACCTCGTCCTGAGCGTCGTCCTCCGATTCCGATAGCTCAACAACGGCCTCAGCGAGCTTATCCCGATTCGCTTCACGTTCCGCGGCAAGTTGACGTTCCCGTTCGAGACGCTTTGCCTCACGACGGGCTGCCTCCTCCTCCTCCTGTTTCTTTTTTTCGGCAGCCGAGGGAAGGCGCTGATAGAAGGACTCCTTCTTGATACGATCGAGTTCGTCCTGTGTCTTATGGAGTATATTATCAACGCCTGAGGTTAACGCCTTAAACTTGGCCCATTCTTCGTCGCCGGCGGCAACAGAGTTTTGTTGCTGGTGAGGATGTTGATGCTGTTCCTGGCCAGCCGCTGTCGCTGCAAAGGATGTCGATGTGGTCGCCGAATCGACTGGCCTGCTGTTATAACTGTGACTTTGACTGTGGTGGCCTGTGGCAGTTGCACCCTCGACGTCTGATGCTGCGTCCGATTCACCAGCGTCTGATTTGTTGGCGGCCGCCTCCTGTTTGGCTTTGAGATCGCGCTTGTACTGCTCGAGCTCCTCTTCGGTGAAGAGTTCTTGATCCTTTTTCGACTTCTTCTTTTTCTTTTTTAAACCTTTTGGTAACTTAAGCATTATCTAATTGCGGAGACATCGAGATCGGTCTGCAAATATACGCACATACATATACATATGCAGACTCTACACAACATCATATTTGTTAAGGAGTCTACAGGATTGACGCGGGCAAATTATGTAAGCTACGGATGCTAAGTATTATCAAAACAGATACCAAATCTAATGTATCCCGTTACAGATTGACAAATCAAAAGACAACAATTATTAAATAGTATATTTCTTTGAATTATCAACTAAGTAAATTCGAATCTTTTAGCTGAGGAGCTCTATCGATGGATGAGTAATAGGAAGTGGTTACGGCTAGGGAGGGGTTACATACTCGATACGAAGGCAACTCACCGCCGCACCGTTGACCCCTCGCAATGTCCAGTATATTTGCCGAAATACTCGACTCGGAAAACCCTTTCGATGTGTTTGTGTTTTTCTTTTATTTTCCTGAAGTTTTAATTTGATATTTTTAGCATTTTAGTATTGGCTTTCAACTGCGAGTGTGTTGCATAGAAAAATTCAAACGCACATTCTCACACACACACACAGGCACGTACGCTCACACGCACAAACATAGATACACTCTCTGAGTTGTGGATTGACACAATTGTGTACCTACACATGAACTTGCCTCTTGGCAAAGCTTTTATACCACACTACAATTCACCACGCTAGCTACAACAAAAACAACAGAAACTGTAACAGCAACAATGAAAGCTTTACTTACACTTGGCGAAAGAAATGTTATTACTACCACAGAAATTATAAATTAAATAATAACCAAAAAAAATAAACAAAAATTTTAACTTTTTGGGAAGTAATTAACACCCTGAATACTTGGAGACAGGAAGTATTAAAATTGTTCGAGTTTAATATCTTGTTCTGTTTTGTATCTGTTCATTTTCTTCAAAAATATTTTAATAATTCTTTATTGAATCATAACAATACTATAATATTCAATAACTGCGCTTATAAATGTTGACCTTTTGAATACAAATCTTAATAGGCGAGTTTGTGTAGCTCACAAATTTGATGATTTAAGGAATCTGGAAACCTGTAATAATTTGTCGTTATTAAGTTCACTACGTCCAAAATAATGGTAGACCTTCAAATAATATTAAAATGACAATTTGAACTCACGAAGGCAATGAATTAAAAAAAATAATGATCTATTATGTTAATACGAAATAAATATTAAAAATATTTCATTGAATATCATAAACTGATCTTAGATATTTCCTGAATTTCCTGAAATGAAATGAGCGAACTTGTTCTTCCTCACAATATTTGCAAATTTATACTAAGCTGTAGACCTTCAATTCAAGGTAATTCAACTATCAGATATCAGAATTTCTTGATCTTGAAATTAATAGCTTTCACTACGTCACGTCGGACGAAGCGCTTTCTCCAAGTGTAGTCCTCAAACGGATGCAGGGGAAAGGTACTGATTTCCTGGCTAATTTTCAACATTCAATTTAGGGTTACAAGCAAAAAGTAGAGAAAAAAATAGAAAACCCATCGAGAATAACAATGAGAACATTGCAAAATACACAAAAGTTGTTTTACCAAGTGATTACATGCGTTGGAACGGAAAAGAGATACAAAATAAGTGGAAAAAAAAAAGAGAACAAAGGAAAAAAAAAGAACAAACATGAATGTAAATGGGGAGCAGTAGTGCTACCTCTTTGTTGTACTTGTTGTTGCTGTTGTTGTTGTCGTTTGGTTATAACGCGGAAAAATCGATGATTTTGAGACGTACTCAGAGAGTCAGGCCAAAAGAGATGTGTGCGAGGCAGGGGGAACTGAGAGCGTCATATCGACTGAACGCCTACGCACGGGGCACACTCACACACATACATACACGAACACGTTTGTATGTATGTGTATTGGCTACACGTTTTTCTATCTTTTTCGTTTTGTTCACTTGTCAAGCACGTTATGAAAAAAGTTTTCCTTTCGTCAGCTTTACATTTGCTCATTTGCAATTTGCCCAAAAAGAAGAACTTAAAAAATGTTCATATATTTTATTGTATTTTCATTTGCAATTGTGCTATCGCGTATTGGGTATTCACTTAATCGCATTTCCCGTTCGCTTTTCTCTTTCGTTTCGAAAATTATGCAACTTACGTCTCACTCTTGCGCACTTTTAAAGAACAATTCAAAAAAACATTTGCAGATGACGAGTCGAAATCGCTCTGCGTTTATTTTAACATTGTTTTCTATTATTTATCATTGTTTTTATATAAATCATTTATATATATTTTATTGCGAATTGGTACGGTTTGTGTTGGATGATATCTAGATTTTTTGGGCCGTTTTTCGTTGTTACCTCTGATTTGAACTATCGGGAAATCTAGCACAGAATGAATAAGAATGTCACGAAAACTCATAGGAAGTGCTTTTGCGAACCGCTGCAGCAGCAGCAGAGTATCCTTTAAAAGCTTCCCAGAAAGCTGCGCGAATAGAAAACTTTTCCCATATACACACCAGAGCACGTGCACACACACAGCTGACGTCCTGCGGCTCCTCCAGGCCATGTACATATGTATGTATATATACGGGTATACGTATATCCGACATATGTGCCCGAAAGCTCTTACATGCTCAGCCCGCGGGCATAAGCTTACTCAACAGCAACAACAACGAACGAGAAACAGAGAGAGAGAGAGAGAGAAAGCGCGCGCAGGTGTGAGAGCGCGGGAGAGAGAAACAAACGGTGTCATTGAGCATTCACGAGAGTTGCAGCTGAGACCAAAAACAAAACACGTCCTGTCATTGGTGTCACTTTCATCAGTTTTTGACACTTGGCATTTGTCAGACGCGTGCGCACGAAGCCCTTCATGCTTGTTGAGCAACCCTGCCACAATATTATTGTTGTGTGACAGAAATCATAACAACAACTGCACATACTATTAGTTCTTTAATTTCTTTAAGGTCGGTTTCATAGTCCATTTATACTTATTATAACTGAGAAGTATTTTAGAGTTTGACAATAATTTCTATACATTTTACCTGAAAGTATATTTCAGTTAGTTAGCTGAGGTCTTCATTAGACATTGTCAAAATTGTCCATAGTTCTGCTTTTACAGTGGCGAGCACATGTGGATACATGTTCATCACTTTTGATTTAAAGACCTGTAATTTCTATAAAAATGCATTAATCCTTCTGAAACTTTTTTTGTTTAGTTCCTTATTAATATTATAATGACATAAAATAATAACTTTACTTTAATTCAAACGAATTAGTTAAGTTTTTTTATCTAATAAGAAATAGGCCAATGTATCCACTTTTGCTCGTTTACAATTTTTTTTGTTTAAAAATTTTTTTTTCATATTTGGCCAAAGGATCCATACATTTATTGCATTGATTATATGCTCAGGCATATTTACAACCAAGTTTGGAATGTGTTCGGATGAAATCTTTTGCCATTCCGTCTGCACGCGTACATTAAGCTCGTCCAATCCCTTTAGTGATGATTCGTATATTGCTTGTTGGTTTTTTAGCAAAGCTAATTGAATTTGAATGGGATTCAGATTTGGACTCTGAGCACTCCACTAAATTAGTCGAAAACATGAGTTTTGGCCTTTTTTTCACGATATTAGCCGTGTTCTTCGGGTCTTAGTGTTGTTCAAAAATAATCTCGTAAGCGCATATGTCCACAAAATCTGATAAACTTGTCTCTAAAATACAAAAATAATGCTCTTTCCTTAATCTTCCATCGATTTTCACCAATGGATGGACATTTCACCATGAGAGACAGCACCACAACACCATGGTGCCTCCCCAATGTTCCCTTATCATTGTGACTTCGTACTTTTTAATCTTTTCATGAGGTTGATGCCAGTAATACTCCTTCCTATTAGACTGACATCAGTTAATCTTGGTCACATCTCACCAAATATCCTCCTTCCCATCAAAAATGCTTTAATTTTTTTGTTCCCTCGGAAGATTTTAGACGCCCCGTAGAATTTTTATCGGACAGGATTAGTTTCTACTTCGTACCCGCCGCTTATTGGCCGCTACTGTGCAGAACTTTTTGTGTCCTCCACTCCCTCTCGGCTTTGTCTAGACCCGCCGCATATTGAATTGATGTCGTCCCCTTCCTGATGGTCAGTTGATGCTCCATAGAGCAAGCATCCCTTTCTGAATGCAAACGTGGACGTCTCTTTTTGGATGTGTAGATCGGTTCGGTGGAAAATACCGAGTGATTTAGAAATTTAGTATACTATTTAGTTGTTTTTAGTCAATTCAGCTATTTGGTTTTCAAAATTTGGTAATATTTTTCTAATTTATGATTAAATAAAGTTGTTCTAGAAAAACCGCGAAAATCATAAGCAAGAGGAATCATTTGTTGTACTATCTTTATAAAAACAGTGCCTAGTAACACGGTTTTACCATATTTCCTGCAAATAATTAGAAATATCGGTACAAAAGAATTTACAAAAATTATTAAACAAAAAAAATTTTAAACGAGCAAAAGTGGATACATTGGCATATTTCTCATTAGATAAAAAAACTTAACTAATTCGTTCGAATTAAAGTAAAGTTATTATTTTATGTCATTATAATATTAATAAGGAACTAAACAAAAAAAGTTTCAGAAGGATTAATGCATTTTTATAGAAATTACAGGTCTTTAAAGCCAAAAGTGATGAACATGTATCCACATGTGCTCGCCACTGTATATCGATGTGAATATCTTACAGTTAAGAAACAACAGTTAAGCTTGTTAATTTCTTAGTCGAGTATCTTAGTTTTAAAGCCAGCTTTTTGAATGAAATTGTGGTAATTTATTATTATATATTTTATGCGTATATCCAGATTAAGTCAAAAACATACATATGTAATTCCTGTTTCGAAATTTGTTCACTCCCACTGCACCAAAAGCTCGCAAAAGATATCGCTAACGATACGATCAGAAAAAAATACTTACTTTCTATTGCTGGAATTAGTTGAAACATATCGAAATATTACATTGTCATAGCAATGATTGGCCTATTTAATTCAGCAATTACATTATAATACGTTTTATTAGAAAAGCAAATTGTTAGTTAGAAACTTGGTCAAAAATATGAAATATTCTAATTCACTTTATTGACTTTGTGAAATTCTGAACGATATTTGATCACTATATTGAACAGTTAACATTATGAAATCGCTGTATATTATTAAAGCAATAATCAATCAAAATTTGAGTTTGTATATCGTACATCAAAAATAAATGGCTTGGTTTCCTATATTACACATGTACATACATATGTATACATATGTAAAACTTGTAGCAACCATCACTCTAAAATTGATCATTTTTTTGCAAAGACTTTCGATCAAATGTATCAATCCTAAGGTAAAGTACATTCTTTGATGATCAATCTTTCCCATAATCTCTTTGTTAAAAAATTTAACCAATATATACTAAAATTACGAAAAATTAAGTATGAAACTGAAAATCTTTATCAATTTTTTAAAGACTCAAAAATTACAAGTTCCTTAATGTAAAATGCAAAACTGAAAAATCCAAAAACTAAACTTCAAATTGAAAAACTAGATGTCTACTCTGAAAAGCACAGAGTCATATGACTATTGCGACTTACGAAACCCAAACATAACTCTACCGTCTTATTTCCTAAACCTCCGAAACATCTACACTATCATATTCTCAGAGATTACTAAGTTACCTATATATGCTTACATATGTATGTATCTATGTATATTTATACGTGCTTACAAATGTAATATGTAATAAAGGCTTATCTATGTGTTACAATTCAAAGATAAGCACAGACATTATTGACTCATAGGCTAACAGTCTGCAGAAGTTAGCCAAGTTAATGATAGGGAGATACGAAAACTTAGCGATAGTTTCATTTGTCATAACTCTCTGAAATATGTAGGACAGAAAGTTATTAGTAAATAAAGCCTCTTGTTTACATTTCAATATTGATAGGATGAGTGAGAGAGAGAGAGAGCAATTCTGGTTGGTTAAATAAGGGGGTGTTAAATAGTTGGGCGTGACAGCTGCGCCTTAAGCATATCAAAGCTAATTATTAAATTTGGACTAATTACTGGTTTAGCTATGTAAAAATCTAATCTATATTCTTTTTGTAGCGCTATTGCTATCTCGCTTGCATTCGCGTACATTTATCTCTTTCAGACTAGTGCAAATTCTGTTGTTGCACTGCTCAGAATCGTATATGGGACTCAACACGGCAACTGTTAAACCACCAGGCTTCAATGTTCTTGTAGAACTGTGTCCTGTGCTGAGCACTGGGACGATGAAGCTGGGCACAGAGTTCGCAGAAGGGCGAGTCATGGCCAAGTTTATAGTATTGGCGCCACCAGAAGTAGCTCATGTATTCATTGATATCGTTGGCCACATATCGAAGATGCATCGCCAGTTGCTCCACGTTCTCAAAACTATTCGCATCGATGTAGGAATGGGGAGGCAGAAAGCGTGTGTAGTTGACTCCACCAAAGACGACGGGAACAATGCGATGCTGCAGTGCACCATAAAGTTTCTCGGTCACGTAGTCCACGCAGAGGGAATTCTCAAAAGCCAAGTAAAACTTGTAGTCGGTATCCAGCATGTCATCACAGCGTGGATCGCCACGAGCACAACTGCAGGTGAATATTCAGGCAGGATTAGCTGTAGATAGTTCATCAATCATCTCAAGACTCACCTGAGGCTACCACAGCTGCCATAAATGTCCACTTCGATGTGTAGCTGCAGTGCCGCTGCGAGATCCTCTCGCTTAGATAGCGTCTTGCAGTGGGAAACAAACCAGGCAGCCATCTTAGTCTTCTTTGGCCAAAGTTGGAACACTTTGCTGTCATTCCAGCTGCCTGGAGCCGGAGGCTGTCGCCAATAAGGTTGGAGACTGGGTGCCACCCTTGTTCCGGTCTCTGCATCCATCAACTGAGCATAGGGCCACACAATGTCCGAGTCCAGGCGATAACTCATGGTTAGATTATAGAAATTCTGTTCATCGTTCAGCCGATGCTTCGTCTCCCCCGGTGGCTCCATTAAGGCAAACACATATGCCTGTTGTGGACTACGTCGAGCGGGTAGCGGTTTAAGTAGCGGAAAAGGTTGCGCCACGTGGAATACAATGGCATCGTAGAGCAACAAATCGGGCAGATAATCATGTCGATTGCTCAGCTCACACTGATAGACGGGGCAATGGAGATCATCACGGAAATCCTGCGGTCCAAGTGTATCCCCTGGCAGCTTCCAGCGCTCATCCTCAAAAAAGCTGCTCCACAGAAGAATACTTCGCGTAGCTGGACGACTGTCCGGTTTGTTGCTGTCCAAATAATCACGGAGAATGTCATTCTGATTGAGCAAGGGGGAGTTGGTTATCTTGTAGACTCCGATCAAAAGACCAACCAGAATGAGGCAAAGCAAAAGGAGCGTGAGACTCCAGCGCGATTGTAAGCGCATTCTGCAGTCGAACCACGACAACTAAACCGAACCGCTCGAACGGTCATCAATAATAGTCGTGGTCTGCAGATAACGTGCCTGGCCTCCAATTGATTAGTGGCATTCTCACGTCAACACGTAGAACCCGAAACCCGGGCCTAATTGCGCTCAGCCCTCTTATCGTTCAGCGGGCGGACGCCCATTGGAACTACGACGTTGATATCGACGTCGACTTTGGCGTCGAGTTTTACCTGCGAAGGTGTTGACAATTAAGTATTATTGATTGTTGTGGCAATAAGCAAAAGGTTCTCTCACACATTATCCGCTGTTACCCCCTTCCCCTTCCTCTCCCTCTCATTCAATTTCCTAAACTCTCTCCGGGCACAGTCAGCGCTTCCAGCTGAAAACTGATAAAGCAATTCATACCTGTTATCGTTGCTGAGATACGCCATTTTCGGCTAACATGAATTCTACATGGTGTCAAACGCTACTCCTCATGCGAGGGTAGTTCCACAAGTACAAACTAGTAATAGAAAAGTGAGAAATTTCTTAAATTTATATGTATGTATAAAATAAATAAATTACTATTAATATGCTACAAAGCTTTCATGATGAAACATTCTAGTCTCAAAAATGTCAGGGCCAAGTCAATCTTAAATTACTTCTTAGTTTCCCATTTAACTAGTGGAAATACCCTCGTAAATATCAGCTCACACTAGCGATGGGCACGGGCCTTTTCGGGCTTCGTGTCTCGCGGGCCTCTTTACAGGCTTCGTGCCTGAAAATCTCACACGGGCTTTTTTTCGTTCGGGCCCGGGCCTCAACTAAAAGCCCGAAGCCCGGTAGGCCCGAAAACTCACAAATTTTTTCTGTATGATGCACAGTTAACATCAAATAGATATCGATACGTATCGACATGTTTAAAATGGACGCTCTAAAATTAAAATTTGGTATGAATTAATTTAAAAAAAAAGTAAAAAGTAAAGATCATTAAAAAAATTTGTTTGTAAAATAATTTTGGGCCGTCCTCGAAACGGGCCGGACCGGGCTTCAGAAATTGGTTTCGGGCCCGGGCCGGGCCTCAAAGGAGGCCCGTACCCATCTCTAGTTCACACATTCAACAACACAGCAACAAAAACTCGACTAACCATACATCTTTAAAATACTTAGTTGATTAATTTTGTTATCAGATCATATCTGAAAAAACATCATACCAAACAAACATTGTTCTCTATCCAAATTTATCATTTCGGAAATTAAATATTGGAATCAAAAAAAAAAAAAAAAATGTGACCAAATTTTCAACTAAGGCTGCTGATTCTACAATATTTTTGTTAAATTAAGTTTTTGCAATTTCAAGAAACAAGAGAAAACGTTTTCAATTGAATCGATTAAAATATAAGCTTATGAATGTAAAAGATATCAAATTAATATCAAAATGTCTGATATAGCAATATTATCCCTCACAAAGAGCTTAGCTTTTTAAGTGACCTTGTAGTTCGTTTTCTTGCTCGATTTTACATTAACTGGATCTGACCTTCACATACTTTATGGAGTTTACATACCAAATAAGGTGCTCTTAGCTCTTAACATTTTTGAGATACTTCCGTAATATACTCCCCACCAGGGTATCAAAATACTAAATTCTTCTCTCTTCTGCTTGTCAATGTTTTTACACACAATTTAAACCCCTATAAACCACTTTGAAGTGTGGGATAGGAAAGGGATAAAGAATTCATTAACATACCATTATATTGTTTACATTTTCTTCTGTTCACGTTGTTGCCAGTGAGTACATCACCTGCAACGATCTCTGGAGCAGGAGTGAGAGCAGTGTGAAGAGTGTAACGAATCCATAGACAAGCAATGTTCTCAGTATCTCCATTAACAGCTTCATTTTACATATGATATTGACTGACAACTGGTCATTTACCGATTGCTGTCATATTCAATGCAGACGTGTGCCGCAAACTGTCGAGTGTCGACCTTTGAGTTGTCTCAGCTGTGGTAACCACACCAAATGCAAAGACACTTGACCATGCATTAATTAATTACTTCTTCTTGTCGACTGCTTTTAGTTGACGTTAAATAAATAAATAAATAACAAGACACTCGAGAATTTGAACACAAGGCCTCGATAAATATTAGTAACAAAAAACATGTATGAATATGTACATATGTACATATGTCCATACATGTGTCATTTAATAGAAAGTCTTTTGCTTGAACTCTCGCATGCAAATGCCCTACCCTTTGAGGAATTGCGTTATTAATTTTGGACAACAACGAATTGAGGTAATTGAAGAGCAATCTTTGGGGACAATTATTGGTTACATTACTTTAATGGATTTGTCATCAAATAAACTCATTCAATTCAATGCAATTTGATGAATTTTCAATTAATTGATCATTGGTCATACATATATGAATTAGACTAATACACGGAAATTTACTGATAATTTGGCAATCGAATAGTTGGGAAATGGTTATTATAAAATCAAATAAATTCGAAGTCCATAATATTAAAATTATACAAAAGAAAATTATCAATAGTGTACATTATTTTTAATGACATAAACTACAAATCGAAATAGAAAGGAATCCCATATAGATAAGAGTTAAGTTTGGAAGTTTTCGCATTTGGGAGTTTGGACAAGTCAACTTCTGTTTTGTTACTGAATAACACACTATTTACAATTATTTAAAAAAGTTCAACCATCTTTTTTTGCAACGAATAAATCATATTTATTATTATATAGATTATAATTAAGAAAAGAAACTATTTATATATGAAACTAATTTGTATTTATAAATAGCACTGGATGCTATGGCCTGCGGCTATGACATCACAACATTCATATACAGTACACTGTAATTCAAACCCGGATCCGGAACGGGAACCTCTCTCAAACTACAACAAAACTATGTATATTTCAAGTTTCAAGTAAAATAAACTAAGTTGAAACATGTAGTATTCAATTAATTGCATTAAATATAATTGGGATTAAGAGCAGTGTTAATGCAGTTTGATTTGCGAATAATTGAAATGTTTGTTAAATATTAACAGAAATTGCGCTTTGGCACTGTTATACAGACTGTTATACATTCCCAGTTGGCAACTTCAGATTGTTCACCCCGCTTATCGGCACCCGCTTGCTGTTTAGATAACAAGTATTCGCGGCTTTTAGAAATTTACAAGCTCACAGATTTTGATGACGCATACAAACGAAATTTAATTAGCGATTTGCCAAACGCACAATACAAAGAACGACAAGTGGAACAAACAATGGGCAATGGAACAAAAAATACTCGAGGAATTCATAAACAAAAAAAAAACAAAAGGATTATTTCAAACAGATAACAAGAGCGTATAAACATGCATGCGTACATGGTATTGGGCCTAGAGTACAGGGAGAGTAATGGGAACGGGGGTATGGTTGCTGGGAGATACATAAATACACGTATTATATACAAATACACATCGGTTACAGATCTACTAGTACATATGTATTATCACAATTGACGGCTGACAAGCAGCCTAGATGCCACAGCAGGAGCGGTGAGCGACGGCGGCCGCAGCAGCATTGCCGTCATCCTGTTCAGCATCTGCATCATCTGAAATGCTGATAGAGCTCGCATTGGACGCCATTCCCGAGCTCTGTAGACGCAGCGCGTTGGTATTGGTATCGTTCTGCTGCTTGTTGCCATGATGTTCGACCATCAGTTGAGTAAGCAGCTCGAATAGTTCAGCGACGCCTTCATTTTCCTTAGCGGATGTCTCCACGTATTGAGCGCCGACTGTTTGCGCATAACGCACTGCTGTGTCATAGACAATGGCGCGTTGCTCTTCCAGATCAGTCTTGTTGCCCACGATGATTAGCGCAATTTCGCTGCCACGCATCTGTTTAAGTTCGCGCACCCACGATTTTACCTTTTGAAAGGAGTCTTGATCGGTTATATCGTACACCAGTAACGCTCCATCCGAGCCCCGATAGTAGATCGGTCCCAATGCATGAAACCGCTCCTGTCCAGCCGTATCCCAAATGTTCAGTTGAGCTCGCCGCTCGTCGGGTAGCGTCACTTTTTTGGTCACGAACGACGCCTGCAGTGTGCTGAGATGCTGTGTGTTGAACTTGTCCTCCATATAACGCAGCACTAACGATGTTTTGCCCACACAGCCTGCAAATGTGCCAATGCAAACACAATGCATGACAAACAAAAACAAAATATTCATGTCAGAAATGTACTCATACTTCGATTGAATTCACACTCACCTTCGCCCAGCAGCACCGCTTTAAAGTTGAGCGTCGGCCCGGATCTCGTTCTGCACGAGCTCATTGTAGATCCAGTCGAATATAATTTAGTGAGCTACTTCCAAACATTGAGTAATGCTAATACACATTCAAATTTTTAATTGATTTTGTTTTTTATCAATTTCCTGGTTTTTTTCAAGTTCTCCTCTACAGCTGCAAATGTATCGATAAAATATTGTGGCGGCGTGTCGATACTTTATCGACTGTTTCATATGATTCACGTACTGCAATCGATGATAAATTTAACTGCTGTCCGTCATTATATCTGGTTTCTGCTGTAAATTAAATACATTTTTTAAATATATAAAACAAAGGCAAATACTCAATTGGAACTCATTCTTATGAGCAGCATGCCAATCGAGTTGTAAAATATCGATAGGTGCCGATTTGAAAATATTAGGGCAACACTGAGAATTGACGCGCAGCTCGGTTTAATTACCTTTATTTTAAATGTAACTGAAAATATGAAAATGTCCCTGTTAATAGATGAATGTTCATCTGCAAATTAATGTTTTAATAGAACGCAATAAGAATCAATCGAGGATTCGAAAAAATGCGGCTTGCAACATCACGCAGGCTCCACGCTCGTACCAAATTGACATTCTCTCCAACCCCGGAGAATGCAAAAATTCCATCACATTTCGCTCAGGAATGGGAAGCTTGCGCATATCCCTTATGACCAAATTGTAGATGATTTTGTTGTTTTTTGGTATTGAGAAATGTACGCTCTCCGCCGAGGCGTCAGTGTACGCAGTGCCGTTTTTCACACGCTCCCAGAACGCAAAGGAAAGAGAGCCCATCCATAGTGCACAGTGGGCAGAATGTGCGAATACTTGAATTTTTTTGTTTTTATTTTTTTTTGTTAATATAATGAGTTTTACAAATTAATTAATTTAAATTAAATTAAACTAAATAATAACTATTTATCGGGAGAGGGAGGTTTTAGGGGTTAACCTAAGGTAATTATGAGAGATCATCTAATTGTGATCGCAGAGACTTTATGTCAAGAAGCGGTCTAGGAGATCTTGGAGCCGATTACTTGTAGATTCCTACAGTCGGTCAGCAATTATTTGGACTACTAAAAAATTCAAAATTTTGGTAAATTTTCGTTTAACATCTTTATGTTTGACGACGGTTGCTTATGGTTCTTAAAACAAGTGAATTAAAAGAAATGTCGAGATTCGTTGAGTATACCTATTTTTTTTTTAAATAAATAACAACTGTTTCAGAACGATTCATTGATGAATTTGTCGGTCACAACCATCGTGTACGGTTACTCTCTCTCTCTCTCTGTTTGCTCTCGTTAGTAGCGTACTCTCTAACTCCGGCTCCGGCTATGACGCTGACTGAGAGTCTGCGACGTCTGTTTTCTATGACAACGGCAATGGCGCAGCTTTGTCTCGTGCTGCCGTTTCATTCTAGAATTAAGTGCCGCAGCAGCAGGAATCAAAAATCCCAGCGTCAGGCGCGCACTCCGTGTGCCCCCAAAAGTCCGGAACCGAAACGAAACGATACGAACCGAACCGCAACGTTGCGAAACGAAGCGAACGTGTAACGGTAACGGGCAACGTTAATTGCAGTAAAACAAAATACAGAAAGACAAAAAGGAGATACGGAGAAATTATCTTAACTTGATCAACAACAATTAATTAACAACATATAACGGTAAATATTCGAATTAATGCGAAATTTCACTTGCAAATTGTGCATTGTTTGCCTGTGTTTGCACACAAAAACTAAAAGAAGCACAATTCCTGCCCTACAAAAGCACATACGCAATATATTTGGTGTACACACACCCACGCACACACACAGAGGCTCGCATCCGCAGCCACAAACACGTCCACACAGCATTCTTTGGAGGGGTAACGCCGGCGTTGGCGTCGACTTCGGCTTCGACTTTGCATTTAGCATACATAAAGTTGTTTGGCGAATTCAAAAGCGCCGCTTAACGGTAAATGGAAATGTACAATCCTGTGTATATGTATGTGTGTGTGGGAGTGTTTATGTGCATTTGGTCAGTAAGTCAACAACAACTGCGCGACAAACAAGCAAAACGAACAACAAACAAACAACCTCAATTTTGCTCTATTACGTTTTGCTTGCCTATTTGGGCTTGCTGTCCTTTCTTATTTCTACGCACTTTCGCACACACACACACGCACAGCCATTGCGTAGAAAGCCAAATGCGCAGCAAATGCAATTGCCACGCCCCACACCACCGCCCCGTCCTTTACAGATAGAAAGAGAGAGGTTGTTGATAAGTTTGCCCTGCAGTGTTGCCATTTCAGCTATTTTATAGCTACACTTAGCTATTTATAGTAGTAGCAATAACATTAGCTTGAAATCTGGGTGCTTAAAAAATGATTTCAATATTTTTCGGATCAGATTATCAGATAAATTCAATATAATTGAATATGGGCATTTCCACAGAAGTGTCAACTGCAGCCAAAATTTAAAAAATGATCATAAACTCACATCTTGTGAAATTTTCGACCAGAAACATTTTCAAGTTACTTATTTAAGCAATTCACACCTGAAATAATTCACTATGACGATCATACCGACAGCATCTTTGAATCAATTCAGTTTTTCTGAATTTTTGCCTGTTTTCTTAAAAACTGACTCTCAAAATGGAGTGTATGTACTTATTATAATGATTATTTCATGTAATCTCTCTTCCAACATCAAAAAGTTGTTAAAAATGCAAAGAAAACACATAAATTCTGTTCATAAAACTAGATATTGATGAAAAAAGTTAATATATATTTCATAGGAAGTACACAAAAAACATAAAAAGTATGATGGAACAAAATGTCGCCTGCGAAAATGATTTAAATTAAATTAAAAAAAAACTACTTAATATTTTTAAATCAAATAAAAAGCAATATTAAGAAATATTTATACATAACATTTTTAAATTAATTGGATCAAAATATTCCGTCCGTTTTTTTTCACTTTGAATGCGTGCGAATGTCGCATTCGACATTAGAGAATTTTCCATATATAATACATTATAATCATATATTCAATATAATCAAAATAATTGAGAAAATTGAATATTTGAATGCAGGAAATTTTATGGAAATATTAAATTTCTTAATTGGTAAAGCGTAATAAATGCATACAATCTTCAAAAATGTGAAAAGCTTAAGCATTTGAATTGAGAGATTAAGATATTTTATTGTATTAAATTTTGAGGAAATATTCATTTTCTTATTTGGGAATCTGTGATAAATGCATCAAAATTTAAAATAGAGATTTTAATATTCAGAGATGCCGGAGATATAATCCCATTCGTCCCCTTGAATCTGCCTTGGTCAAATGCAGAGGTGAGAAGAGTTTTTGGTCAAGTGCGGCTATTTAAGTTGGTATTTTAGTCATAAGTTCTTACATATATGCAAATGAACATTTTTCTGACAATTTTGATGTAATATTATTTTTGTTAGAATAGGATAAGATAAAATAAAACAAATTCAACAAAGTTTTAACTAAAAACTAATTCTTAGTCTCACACAAAAAGTTGCTTTAAGTGCTGACAACCCATTATCGAACAACCCAAATTTCACTAGGATTTATTGTGATACACATGATTTAATTTTATTACGCCATGCAACAAATTCGAATTTTTTCAGCTACTAAGTATTTTGTTTGCTATTTCTAGCTACTTTTCTTTTTTTAGACCAAACTAGCTATTGTAGCCCTTGAAATTCCGGCAACACTGTTTCTCTGTGCGTATGCTTGTGTGTGTGTGTGCTTTTGCCATATGTATGTATGCATGTGTGTATAGCGTTTGCTTATGCATTTTTAGGGATACTTGAGAAATGGAAACCGGATACACAAAATGTGCGTAGGCTAAACAAAGTGAAAAGCGCAAAATAGCGGAAACAATAACAAAGGCCAGAGAAGCTAAAAGGGAAAGGACAAAGCTTACAGTGAAGGAATTTAAGTGAGAGCGAAAAGAAAATAACAACCAGTTGATAAGGAACAGGACAGAGTAGAGGAGAAAAGAAGACACAGGACAGGAGGAAGAGCGAACATGGATAGCTCACCAGATCTGTCGCTGTCGCTAAAATTGCGTCGCGGCTCGAGCGATTCACGTGACAATTTCTACATGGACTTTGCACAGGGCATCGACTCGGACATCGAGGAGGTGGACAACAGCAGTGCCAATCTGGATGATGCCCTGGCCTCCGGGTCGGGCATGCAGATGCCGTTGCCACCGCCACTGCCAACAGTATCGCTGACCGAGGAGATGATGTTGCTGGTGGCACCACCACCACCGCCGCCGTCGACAACACTGCTTGGTCAGCCGCTGCCAACGCTGACGGAGACGGATGATATGCCGCCAACACCAACGCCGCCGCCACAGCAGCAGATTGACATGGAGACCAATTCGCCGACGGGTTCGGCCAGCAATTCGGTGCTGGAGCTGGAGCTAATACCGCCGCCGCCTTTGTCGCCCATGGAGGATGCCGGACTGCGAACCGATGACGATGATGGCGAGGAGACGGATGATGCCGAGGAGGCGATAATCAATCCGCCAGCAGCAATGCAGGAGCAAGAAGACAGTGCTGATGCGGATGCGGATGCCGAAGCAGAAGATGATGATGAAGATGAGGATGATGAAAAATCCACACCGCCGCCACCGTTGCCGCCATTGCCCTCGAACCTGTCGTATGTTCAGGGTAGTGTTACCCCGCCTCTGACCAAGTCACCATCAACATCACCATCTCCACCGGTTACTCCTCCGCCGTGTCCGCAGTTGAACATCTGCAAGATGGTGTCACCACCGGCTCAACATGTTAGCCAGATTCCACCACTGACACCATCGTCCGAGAGCGAGGAGGAATCACAGCCCAATTCACCGCAACCCATTGCTTGGAGTCAGCCCGAACAACAGCCGCCGCCAGATGTTGAGGATCAGGAACCGGAACCGGAACCTGAACTGGAACATGAACCAGACTTGGATCATCTGCCGGTGAGCGGTGGCCAGCAGTTGGCCGCCGAGGACTACAGCAGATCTCTGGACAATGAGGATGAGTCCACAACGATCACCACACCACCCAGCAATGGGTACTCGGCCTCATCCATTATTGCACCGCCGCCGGAGCACTTTGCCGAACTGGACGACGATAGCTTGGGGCGTGGTTTTATTCCCCCACCGCCAGCGGGTCTCGGGGATGCCAATCCAGATGCGGATGAAGAGGAGGAGCAACAGCAAGACGTCGACGACGAGGAGCTTACCAAAGTCGAAACCGATGAGCTGTCAGTGGACAAGGTTTCGCTCGATGCGGGCGATGACGATGACGAGGATGACGATCCAGCAGATAGCATTAGCTCACCACGAGCTGCCAGCATTGCCAGCGGTGGCATTATGTCCACCAGTGGCGCCATCGCTACAATGGCAGCCGGAAATGCGGCTACAGTGTCATCGAAGCCGGACAGCCGTGTGCCCAGTCGCAGTGGCAGTCAAAGATCCCATGGCGGCTCACGTGCCAACTCGCAGCATGGTTCCCAGCATGGCTCCCAACATGGCTCCCAGCATGGATCACGCACTGGTTCCCACGCTGGTTCACGTGCCGGTTCCCGTACCGGTTCCATTGTCTCTGCATCTGCTTCGGCTGCAGCTGCCGCAGCCGCAGCTGGGGCTGCAACTGGAGCTGGAGCAGCACCTGTGCTTTCCCCTCAAGCATCGCTCAAGTCACAAACATCGCTTAAATCCCTGGCATCGATCTCGGTGAGAAGTCCAGCGCCATCCCTGAAATCTTCACAGCGCAGCGCCGAGCGTGTTCAGAGTCCGCCTGTTGGTGAAGGTGCTCCGACTATGCCATCGCCACCATTGATGCGCAGCTCTCCACCCGAGCTGGCCAAGAGTTCTCCGCGGCAGATGCATAGTCCACCGCGCCTCACAACTCCCCCGCGCGTCTGCAGCCCCCCGCTGGTCAGCAGCCCACCCAAGTTGGCTGAAACAGCCGCAGCAGCTGCTGCGACAGTCACGACTGCACCCAAGGAACCACCCAAGGCCAGGTGAGTCTTAATCTTTCCCAGATAATTCTGGGGGTTAGAGATAGTATTATTGTACAGTACAATCTCGATAAATCAAACACTCATACTGTTGTACCTTTGTAATCCAAACACTACCCAATTTTGTTACCTCTTAAAGCCGGATCAATGTTTATTTCTATCAGGTGACGTATTCCGATTTAATGAGTTTCATAAATAAATTTACAGTATCCAGTATAAAAATTTTCGTCAATGATATTGATTATTTTTGAGAAATATAATATTATATAATGTTACTGTAATCATTATGTTTGAGTGAAAAAATAAAAATCACATATAATTATCATTTGACTTTTATTTATCAACGTAAAAATCACTTTCACTTACTTAATTTTGCAATCCATTTTTTTTTAGCTTTGAGTGGTTCCTCTGGACTCCCGTTATAAGAACATTCAACAATATTATTAAAAAAAAGCCCCGTAAGCCATAAATTTAAAGTAATTTTTGTTTTGATCAAAAATAAAAATCATAAATGATGATGATGATATGTGATTTTTAATTTTATCCTCTAATATTATGATTACTGTAAGATTTTTATAATACTACTCAATAATAATCATTATCATTGATGAAATTCCATAAGAATCAATCATTTTAAAATAATAGCAAAGATGCTTAGATTTCTTTGAAACGATCATTTTTCTTGTATCTTTATTCCTTGTCGATGTTTTTTTTTTCAATTAAGAAAAAGGAAAATAATCTGTATACGTATTTGTGATCCCTGCTCAATACTTTACTTCTCGATTGTTGAACATTGGCCTTAACCGTCATTGTGAGATGGATTCTACGAATACACTCAGCCAACTTTTATTCGTACACTTGAAATACACCTGTATTTTTTTTTTACATGATTAAGGTATATTTGTACAACATATTAAAAAAATAAAACTTTTTTTTTTTTGGTAAACTTGCTTCAGCAAAGTTACTTGGAATCTTTTAAGCTACAAGTTTTATAAGCATGCCAAGCTTCTAAAATTAGGTTTTGAGGCTCTTTGAGGTCAATAACCAAAAAATTATACAATATTTACCACTTTTTTTCCTACATGTTTCTTATATATTATCCACTAATCGAGTTTTACTATCCGATACTTATATCAAAATTTTAATGATTGCATCTAGTGGGGCCTTTTTTATAATTTTTATAATAAAAAACAAAGTTTGGCATCCGGCACTGCGCATTAAAATTATTTTTAGGTACATATACAGAATCGAGATCTCTTTGCGCAATGTGCCGAATGCCAAACTTTTTTTTTATAATAATTATTAATAAATTTAATATCGTTCGTCACAAAATGGGATATCAGAAATTTTTTTGAAGTTTGCAACACGAACAAAGGGAAAGCATATGGTAAAATATTCGTTGACTTTTAGGGCTTCGTAAAATCGCAGGGCTGCAATTAAAATTACAACACTATGATTTTCGTATGCCCCAAAGAGTTCTCTATTGGAATAAAATGTTCTTTTTGCATAACTCTTAAAAAAAAATTGAATTTCTGCAAAATTTCTGCCGTCTGGACCACAGTGCATTGTTAAATGAAAATTGTTAGCTTCAAGCGATTGTCCGCTAAGCAGCGCAAGCAAGCGAGGATTAAATGCTTGTTAGCCGATATGCCATATACTCTAACTACCGTGAAGCGAAGTCCACAATTTTTGATCTTGGTTTTTAGCTTTCTGCGTTTTCTTATTGGGGATAATACAAAAAAACACAATCATCTTGAGTTTTTCAAAAGAATTTTTGCTATAATGCATACCTACGCAAAGCTTGTAACAGACAGTACGAGACAGTATTGAGCAACTTTTGCCCATTTTTATGAATAATTTCTTAATGTTATTGGAAATGCGTTGTCCGATTCGCGTTCACATAATGGTTCTCAAGGCCATCTCGTTTGGGACACTGATCGATAGGGAGCATATGAGTCCAAACCTTTTAAAGACGTAGCGCATTCTGTATACATATAGGAGCTCGGAATGCAAGAGAAAGGACATACATCCTCGCCATGCCGCCCTTAAAACGTTCTATTCCATCATTCAGATTTCGTATAAAAATAACATTTTGGAGACTTTGTAAAAACCACTAGATCTGATTTAATGGAGTACTTGACTAATATTTTTAAACGAGAAGAGCTCCACTATAAAAATGGCCGCGGAGAAAATAGATGAACTTCAATCTGCCCTTGAGGAGAACCATGTAAACCTGGTCAAACAGTCGGAGAACTCTAAATACATTACAATCATTGGGCGCATTTTTGGTCTTTGGAACGCAGTTCTTAAATTGGGCCAAGATGTTGTAAAATTCAATTAAAATATTATTAGGAACAAGTTCCTGAACACACCGCCATTTTTGAAGATAAGCAGACCCAAGTTTCCAATGATGACAGATCCGTCAAGACTTGAATTAGGCATTTTAATGTACAAATTGTAACTCTTGTAAGGTCGGCATATTGCTAAAAAGTAATAATTGATATAACTAAAGATGAAGATTTTAGATAACAGTCGCATTTAATTATATGTTTTGGGATTTGTGTGGATCTTGAGACAGCGATACGAGGTCATTAGGTCTATAATTTCAGCAATTGTTGTGTGCTTTATATCTATCTATACCATCTCTGGTACTTGTTCCCATTTGTGTACTCTGGTTACATAATGATGAGCTTGCCTGTTTGGATCAAGCAGCGCATCGACATCGGCGTCGTCATCGTGGACTTTTCTGAGTTCCCCCGGCAGCTCTTGTCTGGCACTTTATTAATTGCATAAGCGTTGCCAAGGCACTGTCTACCTCGTCTGCCTCCATTAGTTGCTGTTAATAGACGAGCCAAAACTGTTTATCTCATGCCACTTGACGCTTGTCGCTTGCATGTTGCATGCTACATGCTGCTTGTTGCGCGTTGCACGTAGCTCAGGGCACTTGTCTGCCGCCTACTAATCTGTCCCTTTGCATTGCCTACATTTGTGCCCCTCTTCTTTACTCTTAATGCTGCAACTGACTACACAACAACACTGCAGCGTCGCGTTGTCGTTGCTTTTACACTTTGCATTAATTAAACATCACGTTTCCAGTGCAACACCCTGACAAGTTGCACAGCCATTCAGGCGGCCCACATGGCGTATGCGGCATTTTCTCTAGTGCGTATACGCCACGTTGGTTGCTTCCACTGTTGATGACCGACCCGAGTTGATTGGCTTGCCACGAACAAATTGCGCAACAAGAAAGATGCTGCAGGTTGTTGTCCTCAACCGATGTCACCTGGCATCGCAACAACGTTGCCTGTGGTCGCTCTGCTGCTGACACAATTGAAGGCGACGACGCGTCGTCTGGCCATTGCCACGCCTATAAATGTAACAACCCCCCCCACACACACACACAAATAGGTCAATTGTAAGTTGGGTGTAACGTGGACGGCAGCCCGGAAACATTCAGAGAACAACATCCATTCAACGGCGCCATTATTGCCCTTACTGTTTTTGTTTACCCACCCGACACTTCCTAATGGACACACTTCCAAACCAGCGCACTCCTTGTTCGGAGTTGAAGTCCATGCTGGACACTGTGTATGCTCCTCATTTGAATATGCAAAAAAAGGGCGTGGCAGTGGCAAAAACTAAATGAATGCACATTAATTGTTATCAGAGTATTAAAATGAAACGAATATCGGTTTCAGTTACGGTTTCAGTTCTGTTCGCAATTTACGTTTCGGTTATCGGTAACGCAAATTCTTTGTATTTCGGTTTCGCAACGGTTACCGGCTTTTCGTTTCGAATTTTTATTGTAATAACTTTGATTTTTTATTTGTTTTTGGTTAAATAAAATAATTTTGTTTCGGTTACGGTTTCAGTTACGTTACTCAAATGGTTAATGGTTAACGGATTTTAATCCCGGTTTTTTATGTAAAATAGCAAGTTGTTATACACAGCAAACATACACTATAAAAATTATGTATATAGAAAAGTTGTGTATGCTGTTGTATCGAAAATTGTTTTAAATAGTAGTTATATTGGTTTCAGTGTGGACGGCAGTCCGCGCTAGTGACAAAAGCAGCACGAAGAGTGCAAAAGGCGACTAGCAACATATACACGAAGAATGGAAAATTTGCTACGACTGTCTGATTGAATCGAATTATATACCGATCGAAAGGTATGAAATACAGTTTTATTGTTGATTGGCATATGAATAGGAATATAGTGTTGAGTAGAACCACAGAACAGTTTATAGAATTAACCAACTATTTGTCGAGCTGTTATCGATAAGTTGTGTGCATGACTGAAAGTCGAACGTTGCGTTCACCTTTGCAACATTTCAACATTTGAGTGAAAGAGGCACTCCTCCTTCCTCTGCAGTTGACGAGCAGCACTCCCCTTGACTTTGTCGTTCGCCTGGCCAGGTGCATCCATTTATTTATGCAACAGAGTTAAGTCGAGTTAAGTTGAGTTGAGTTGAGTTGCGTCGAGATGAATTGAGTTGAGGGCAGAAAAGCATCGTGCAACACGAGAGCACAGGCAATGTGGCAGGTTAGCAACCCCAAAACCGAAACGCCATAAAGTATGCAGCACGCTTTTAGAAATCTGATTACAAGAGCGCTTGAGTGCATGACCCACAGTCCCACAGGACAGGTCCTATGGCTCGACTTCAATCGACTTCCAGCTCGCCGGGATACTGAGCACTAAGCTCTGTGTAACCGCATCAGCTTTACCCTGTGTCAAGGTTATTTATAAGCTCCTCACTTGTTGCAAGTTTCATATTGTAACATACATGCCTCGTACCCTTAATCCTAGTTCTCCAGACCCTGAACTGTCGCTCCTGAGCATATGCCACAATGATGAGTACTCTCGTTCCAAGTACTTTCGAGTGCGACCAGCGAACCAGCAGCAACCACTAAAGCTCAATCTCAATCTCAATCCAAAACCAAATTCAAATCTAAAGCCAAAACTCAATCTCGAACCTCAATCTAAATCTGATAGTCAGCATATAAACAAATGATGCATTTTGACTTCAATGCATTCACACACTCAAAGTCAAGTGATGTGAACGTAAATGCAAATGAATAGCAGCAATATGCAGAAGACAGAATGTAACAAGAATTCCTGTAAATAACCTCAGTCAGAAATCCATAGAAAATGTCTTTACACAGAAATACACAGATATAGTAAAATACAGGATATACGTATCACATAAGACACATTATCTTTATCTAAAAATATTCGTTGATTATATTTACCAATGTCCCGAGCTCTATAATTTTTATTGGGAAACTTTTGAAATAGAGATAATCTAAATTTAAGTCAATTCTTAAATTTGACTGGAATTGTTTATCACTATCATTGACCTTATCTATTTCTGACTAGTTTCAGTTCTTGTGTAACTTTAACAACTTTTGTATATGTATTAAGTTGAGTTTCTTTCAAAAATGGAATAGATATTATTTAAGAAAATTTATTGATTACAATTTCTACTGTTTAGAGGTATATTTTTATCTTGTTTCAGATTCTAATTTAAATTAGAAAATTTCGGTGTAATATTTTTAGTCAAGTTTTGTTCATAATTCACCTATCTAACTGTCGTGTTTGTGGCTTAATTACATGTCCGCTGCGCCTGTCAGTAGGCAGGAGTCCCGGCTTCGTCACCTAATCTCATCAAGCTATAATTATATATATTTACATTACATATATGTATGTATATTCAGATTTGGATTATGCACACATACCAGAGAACGATTAGTTTCAATTGCTGTCGTAGGCAGCCCCATCCCCGGGTCTTTCATTAGATGCTCTTTTTCTCTCTCTCCTACTTTTGCTGTTATTAAGTGCAATTTAGTAGTACACTTTGGTAGGGTGGGGGTTGGAGAGTAGCTGGTGAGGTCGCGTGTGGGAGTATATGTATTTACGAAAATGGAAACACTCGCTGGAAATCAGCTGATGAATGATGACAATGACCATGCTAAAGAGCCAGGGATAGTTGCATATTTGCCAAGAGATAGCTGTTACTGCACATCAAAAATTTTTCTAAACGAAAAGATATTTTTTCGTTCGTATTTCTTAAAAACTAGGGAGAACTATAGGAAATGCTAAAGAAAGATGAAATGAAGTCTTTAATACTTAGTATTGTATATCTTGAAGAAATCTGAACTCAATTTAGATTCCCAAGTTAGAAGTATCGATTGCTGTTTTTTCTACTTGCACTCGATGATTTTGTCCCAAAAGTTATGCGGTCTGTAATATTTGCACATATTTATGATTATTAGTTGATTTAATTTTTTGAATATTTTCCCAAAGTACGATTTAAATCAACTTTAGAAAAAGGAAAAAAGTCAAACTAAAACAATAGTACAGAAATTAAATGAAAATCATGGATTGAAAAAAACCAATCTAAAAAAAAATCGAATGCTTTAACAGAATCTTTGGTCTTTGACCTTTTCCCGTAAAAAAGGTGTGTACGATAGGAAAGATGTGCAAATATTGAATGTCAGTCCGGAAGATGTGAGATATGATAGTTGATCAAATGTTTTGAGTACTCACTGAATGCAGGTCTGTTGATCTGTGTGAATCTTTTGTAGTCTGTTGAGTGGAACACAATGAGGGACGGACGATGGACTATTAACGATGGATGACAACGCCGCCTCGGCGGAAGTGTCTGGCACCCAAAATGATGAGCGGTGCCCACTCGACGCTCGCAAATATAAGAGTACTCCCATGCTATAACAGAACATAAATGAATGTAAGTGTGTATGAATGTGTGTGTGTGTGTGTGTGTGCCCCATGGCAACAGCTAGTCGATTATTTAATTAAATCACAGTTGAGTCCATAGTTGTATGGGTGTCTGCAGATCTGCGCGAATACCAAAACGGGGCCTCGTGCAAATCCAACGATTGTTGGGGGCAATCAGTGAATCGACGTCGCTCATCGTTGCGACTGCACTGTGTGAAGCTAATCCATGTCTTCTGCATCCACATTGAATTCCAGCAGCAGCAGCAGCAGCCCCATCACCACCAGCAGCGCCGTTGTTCCAGAGCCAACGTTGGCCACTCTCAGCTATCAGGATGAACAGAAATCACAGGCAGTTCCAAGTGTGTCCAGTGTGGAGATCGTTTCAAGCACAGCCCCAACCACTGTGGTAATCAGTCAGCCGAGGTCGCATTTTACAAGCAGCCATCATCATTATCATCTGCCGCATCAGTTCCAGCATCCGCATCATCAGAATCATCATACGCACAGTGTTCGGGTGCCCACGCCAACAGTTCCCAGCAGCTATGCTCCTCCAGCATTGGATGCCGAAGGACGTTCACCTGGTTATAGTCGACGTGCCGTACCGTTGGCTGCTCCAGTCTTGACCAGTTCATTGTTGGCCACACCCGGAGAGTCTGGTCATGTGACGGTAGCCGCCTCGCCGAGCAGACTCTCAGCACGTTCCGGTTCGCAGCATCATGTGACCATCGATGAGTCCAGTTTGCCACGCAAGAGCAGCGTAGAGGCAGCCGGACCAAGTGGCCTCATCCTTGGCGGCGGCGATGGCGATGGTAATGATGATAATGGGGGCGACAGCTCAGAGCCTCCCTCATCGCCAGGCAGCAGCTCCCATCGCCAGCTTAGCCATACGGATGGCGAGCGTCAAGGTGGACAATTGGCATTAATGTATCACTCGCATCAGCTGACCAATTATCCCGTGATGCCCGCCATCAAACGCACCCATCGACCCTCCTTTGTCTATCCGGCAATGCCGCGTGTCAAAGCGTAAGTTTCGATTCTACTTTTACATTGGACGCCCTGCTAATCATTCTGTTTATCCTCATCAGTGGCGATGCTCTGGCCACACTCTTCTCGGCCCTCTATGGCAAACTGCTCGTCGTTATGGGCGTGGCTTTTCCCATGGCCGAAGTCATTTCAACCTATATACCGCCATCGTTCTATGAGGTTAGTTTGAATCTAACAGATTTTATTTATTTCATGTTTCTTCTTTTAACTTCATGATTCTATATTCGTTTCTTCACTTTCAAATTTTAATAAATATAGTAGTTTTTGCAATACGAAATCTTATAGTCTTATAGGCTATTTCCACTACAGCACATTTGGCTCATTCGACGCCATTTTCATCATCCCAGGCCGAATGTTCAGTTCGTTCCCATACAAAATCCAAATGATCATCCAAAAAAAATGTAGTCATTTATTGCCATTCGCCCTGGTTTAATTCAGTATTTTTCTATCGAAAACCCGATTTTTATCGATGATTTCGTGAAAAACTATGCAAACTATGCATGTTGTGTCAGAAAAAAATGTAAACATAAAATTTACGCCAAATATATTTTCAAAAGGAATATTAAAATGCTTTATTTTCTGATGAACAAGCAAAGGAGAGCAGTCATTCAGTGGATCATGACCATGAGGCCATTCTTATGGAGCTAATTCATTAATATTAATTAGAATTAAGCATTTATTTTATACTCTATTATTGTTGCACAGACACTGAAAAGCTGATTTATTTCGGGCGAAAAGCAAATCTAGTTACCCGTTTCACATTTGGTCGTGGAAATCCAAAAATCAGGCACAGTCATATGTGAGTGAATGAGGCAAATGTTAGTGCTCGTGGACGTAGCTATTCTCCGAATACTAACTTCTATAGGTTTCCTTATTTTATTTCAAAAGCTCAACCTTTCGCATAAACCTAAAGTAATTTCAATCTTTTTTATTATTATCTTAATGTTGCACCTAAAGCTTCCATTATTTCAAAAATTCATTGTAAATCTATATATCTGTTAGCTAGACTTTTACATGTGCGTTCCTCTCCTTCAGCTGGACTGTTTCTTTCCTTAGATCCTAGATCTTTTCTTAACCTTTGCTAAGTCACTTTTTTGCTTTAGCTTGGTGCTTTCTTTTAGCTAGACTCATATTTTCATTCAGCTAGACCCTTCCTTCCTTTTAGCAAGATCTTTACTTTCTTAAGGATAATTTATTGTTCGCTTTTAGGTAGACTCCGTACTTCGTTCAGCTAAACCTTTTATTTCCATCAGCTAGACATTTTTCTCATTTTATCTAGACCTTTTCCTCTCTTTTTATCGGATAGTTTTTTCATTCCTTAGAGGTATGCCCTTACTTTCAGATAATTTATTCCTTCTATACGATAGACTCTTCTTTTTCTTCATTTAATAATTACCTATGTATATAACTTTATAGCTGAAACGAATCAGAGATTGGACTGCTTCTTTAATCCATCAGTCGATCATCTATCTTTCTTTTACTTCCCAGTGAACTAATCTTCTTCTTCCGTTCATCTTTCCTCACAGGTCTACTACTTGTATTTGTACATTGCTGCATGATCTTTCTGTTGTTTATGTACGCCACATTGATCTGGGGACGTCCCAAGTTGTCAGTGCCGCCCATAGGTAACACATAACCAACTAATCCACATTACAATCCAATCACTTTGCAATCTATCTCCCTTGCAGCCACCTCGCCTAGTAAGTCCACGGCAAAGGTGAGTGCTTCGGATAGCATGGATGAGTCGGATACGGACAGCACCTCGACGCATCATCGCATTCCCCCGGCCATCCAGGTGCGTCGTCCGTCGCTGTTGTCTCCGCTGGGCAGGCAGCATCATTACGGAAGTTTCTATCTACGCATGGGCGCTGTCGGTAAGTCGTGAGATCCTTGAGAGCATATCAAAAGGAGCAGCATTTCTAAATTGCTTCAACTTACAGCATTTGGAATTGGCAGCATGATCTATTCGGGTCTGGAGTTTGGTCAGTACTTTGAGCTGAATCCGGACACAAAGTGTCACAATGTGTTGCTCGCCTTGACGCCAGCGACGCGCATGGCATTCATCTTTATTCAGATGTATTTCATCTTCCTGAACAACGAACAGATTAAGGTGTATCGCTATAAGATTATCGCACGGTTTGGATTGATGCACATGATTGGCACGAATCTGGCTGTGTGGTTGAATGTGCTGATCCAGGAGACGAAGCATGAGATACTTACCTTCTACAATCCAGAAAATCGTACGCTTCGCATCTCCCATCGCATCCCTGGTCATTCCCGTGGCCATGCAGTCATCTCGCATGATCCGACGGCACATTTGCGTGTGCCACGTGGTCTCAAGGGTCCCTATCAGATATTCGAGTGCCGGCGCACCAATATCATTGGCACTTTGGTCCAGGATGCTTCGCCCTTCCTGTTTCCCTGCACAATCGAGTACTCGCTAATCTGTGCCGCCATCCTGTACGTCATGTGGCGCAGCATTTCGCGTCCACAGACGCCAACACCACAGCGTCCGGACATGATTAGTTCCCCGATGAAACGATCCCCTCATCACTACTCGGTGGACTGTGCCCGCGCCCATAAAGGTCTTTTTGTGGGCATACTTATCCTGGTGCTGACCATCATCTCTCTCATCATATTCTTTGTGTTAATCTCACGACCAGACTTTGTCTCTCTCGCGGTCACCGAGGTAACCATCTGTGAGCTGCTCATCTATGGCACGGCAACAATTGCGACACTTGTGGGCATGATACAGATGCGGCATCTGCAGTATGATGCCTATCGTAGTTTCTCCCTGGACGACATTCTACTTGTGGGTGCCCAGACGGGATCCTTCCTCTACAACATCTTCACAGTGATTGCAGGACACTTTACACTGCGCAGCGATGACATGTTGGTGCCAATCAATGCGTTGGCCTCCATTGTGCAGACCGCTTGTCAGACCATGTTCATATTAGATGCCAGTCGACGACAGGCGGTCAGTCCGGAGCACATACGCAAGAAGCCGGGACGGGAGATAGTCACGTTTATGCTGGTCGCAAATCTGGCCATGTGGGCAATAAGTACGCTGGAGAAATCTCGTGCTGAGTCGCATCCAATACAGCTGAACTTTTATGGATTGTGGGCATGGACAATTATAACGCATGTGTCCATGCCGTTGGCTATATTCTATCGCTTCCACTCGACGGTCTGCCTGTGCGAGATCTGGAAGCGGGCTTATAAGCTCAAGCCGACGTACATGTGAGAATTCGCTCGCTCGCGCATTCAAAGTATTGCGCAGCAGCATCAATTCTGCGAGGATCTCAAAACGAATCTCTCCTACTGCTACTGCTCGACAACTTTAGCTGGTGGGGAGCTCGAAACAGTCGAGGAGGTGGACAGCGGCGGCAGTGGCAACAGCAACAGCAATGGTAATGGTAATGGAAATGGCAGCAGCAATGGCAATGGAAATGGCAATGGAAATGATGGGAATGCCAAAGCTGCCGCAGGGTTTGCAGTTAACCAGCAGGATGAAGGCGGACAAGGCGGCGACAGCGGAGTCAGCCGGTTGGAACGGCCACCAGCCCGTGCGCTGTCGCCGCAGAGCCTCAACACGGAGAAGGCCTTCTGTCCGGTCTATGTAATAAATGGTGAATGAGTTTACGCGCACTTTGAGTTCATCGACGCCCTCAGCGGCCATGAGCTCACCTTTGTTAGCCCCTTTGCACCCACCACACACCGCAACGAACCACTAAACCAAACCAAACTGAACGCCACCCACCATTCGAGAACCACCTTCATGACTTTAATCTTGGCGGGTGCAAAAGTTGATTAAGAGACCCAACAAACAAAGAGAAGAAATATTAAGAAAACAGGTGAGAAAACATATCCGCATGTTGGAAAATGGCAATGAAAATGAATATGAAAATGATAGCGATATCGATATCGATAACGGTAACGATAATGAGAATGGAACTTAACATAAATATACACATATATTTAAACCCTTATAAAGTCGTAATCGTATATGATTCCAAGTATACCCTAAGAAGACTTTTGAAAACGATAACTAAAAAATGTCAAAAGAAGAGAACCCAAAAGCAATGTTATGTGTGCATGTATGAGAGCTGTGAATGTCTGTGTGTGTGTTTGTGTCAACTGATCATCAAAATGTATTAAAATTTGTAGATGATATCAAAATCATACCATACATACATATAATCAGAAGTTAGTTACATGTTGATTCACAATTACATAAATATATAAAGAAAACAAAAGATGATCGTGGGTTTCCGATCCTGAGATAATCAGAGCAACCAAGCATAGTTCTATTACGTAATCCCCACAGATATTTAGACACTAGGCATAACTGAAATGCGCCAAGTGAGGCGAATGTCGAAAGAAATGGAGTTGTGAATTGCAAGATCGTAAGTCAAACAATATACATACATACATACATACATATACAATAACCTAAAGAGTTCGATTTAACAATATACAGTTAAAATACGATATGATATGATACTGTTTACATACATACATATGATAGTTGGCATTCCTGGCAGATCGTAAAAGTTCTTATATGCATGTATGGGAATATATCAAATATTATCTTACATGTTGATGCATTAATCGTAAATAAGTTAATTGAAATCAAAATACATCAACTTGCATATGAAATATAAAGCGAGAAAACACATAAACCCCACCAAACAATAGCAATAAAGTCAAAAAAAAAAAAAAAAAAAAAAAAAAACCACGCAAAGTATTAACAATATATTGTACAACATAGTAGCGTGAATGGGAAAATATAGAAAAAAGTTTATAAAGTATAAACTAAAATAAATGTATTTGCCAATGTTTAATATCAATGAATGAAATAAAACTACTTTTAAAAACCATGTACTAGTATACAAAAATACTTCTATAATACATTCTTATAAGTACGATCCGCGATCTTTTTAATTGTTGAAATACCTTGTTTACGAGTATTATAATTATTGTTTTTAATATTAATTGAAAAACTGACTTTGGGTTTGTTGAATTGCAAATTTTAGATTTATTAAATGTTATTTTTTTATTACCATAATATATGTATGTACGTATTTATGTACTTGTTAAGAGCTTTGTTTACCCCTGCTCCTGTTCCTCCCTATCCAAACGTTATTGTGATAATTTACTTATGTTCTAATTGTTCAACTTCTCGTCATATTTACCAATCAAAGCAAATACTTATCTAAGACTTACGAGTAGTATCTATAGTTATAATAATACCAGACAATGTAATACCTATTAATATAATACCAACCTATCCAATATTTAATAAGCCTCAACGTTTGACGGACAAATCACAAAAGGGAATAGAAGAAATCACATGAGAAACGCACAAATAAGGAAAGAAATTAAACAAACAACTATGTAATGTATTTTTTTTAAATACTTAAAAGTAAAATCACTTTTTTTTAACTACCATAAAGGTATAGCATATATCTACATATATACATATGTATAAAAATGTATCTATGTATATTTGAAACTTAATACTATGCATAAGTTTTTAATATTTTTTCTTGTATATTTTTTAATGCCAAAGAGTTTTTACGTAGCCTAAGTTGAATACTGCTTTTTATATACCTACATCTATATATAGTATATATCTATAGATATGTGCACATCCATGCTCATGTCTAGTATTCTTATGTACTTGGAACCAATGATTTAAGTTCGAATTTGAAAATATACTTACATATGTATGTAGGTATTGTATATTCAAGTTATGCATCAAATGAGAAATTCAACTAATAATATAATATATTATATTAAAAAAATATTTATATAAATATATATATATAGTATATATATGTATAACTTAGTTATCTCAATTTTATATGTATTCAAACTAAATTTTTAACTAGTATAACTGTAACTTTGTATGCATTTTCTTACCATGTATTTATTGTACACCAACTTGGACACTGCTCAAAAATGAAAATAAAATTCGAAATGAAACCGATAACGAAAATCGAATATTCCAAAATGGCAAATCAAAATTGAAACTATATATATGATAGAATTTATTAAATCTAGTTACTAGTTTCGAACTGCATTCGAAAACACATTAGAAGTTGTATGGAGAACTTGTATTCCAGTAGCCAAAAACCAAAACCAAATAAAAATCAAAAAAATAATAAAAGAAGATTCATGTTACACCCGAAACAAAGAGAAAATAACCTGCATTTGATTAGAAACTTTTTTGAATTACAATAAAAATATAACTTATACATACATATATATGAAAACTTATTTCGTTACAATTGATCGAAATGTTTGTATTCTTCAGATGAATGGTAAACTTGGGGATTGTCCAACATTTTCCTATCTGTTGCATTAATTTCTCAACTGAAAGACAGTTTTGGATATGGTACACAACACTTGAATGCTGATGGAAATAAAGGAAAGTTCCTAATATACAATTGATTTCCCAACCTCTAACCTATGCTGATCATAGCGAAGTAGTTTATATGCAATAATAATGGAATAATAAATTAAATTCGATTATTATAACGGGCGCATTTGTTAATTGGTTTATCTTGTGTTTTGTGGGTCAAGTTAAGCATGGACACTTCCCCTCTGCGAGGAGAGGCCTTCAATTGTCGTCCAAACAATAATTTCCATAGTTATGCCTCAAAATGGGAGCAGCCAGCTAGCAAATAGAGAAAATGAGAGATAAATGAACATAAAATAAATGAAATGAATATAAGTACTCATTTTGTATCTCGATATGGGCATGTATCTGGGGCTCCAGCGTGAGGACGAGAGTACGACTCCCCCGTCTAAGGGTTGGAATTCAGAGAGAATCGAAACTCCTGCGTATCCCAGCCCAAAAACCGGGGCCTGTGCAGTTAAAGGGAGATGCAGCATATCAATTTATCTCGATTTCCCCATCTAACTCTCTCACTAGCTCACTCTCGCTCCAACACACTCTTTGTCACCCACACATGCACACTCTCTCTCTTACTCTGTCTCTCTCAATCTCTCCTTGTTTATTCAAGATGTGGATGCTGTGTTGCCCCTAATTTGTGCTGCAATTTTTGTGGATGCTGTTCAGCTGGCGGTGCGGCCCTATGTACCTACCCATACATATGTATATGTATATATGTATGTATGTATATGCACGTGTATACCATATATATCAACTGCTTACCCGGGATTTGAACCACGCCTGGCTAACTGAGCTGGCCAAAAACTAGGTTAGCGTTGCTTTCGTTCTTTCGTTAGTTTCTTTTTATGTTTTATTTGTTGACTGCATTACAAATACAACAACTGAAATTGTGAATGCTTTTATGCTGTCCTGTTGCCTGTTTATCCAGGAACTGGACTAGGGTCTGGACTCTATGTTGACTCCTTAATTCAATTAGCATTTTATTTGGGTGCCGCTTTGTCAACAGGCAAAAAGGTACAAAACTGTGCTGCAGCTTGACCAGTGTTCACACCATACATAGACATACCTGTATGTGTAAATGCCTACGCTCACGCATCTTCAGCACCACCCACCACCCAAAGCAGCAGTGGCATTCGTTGTGGGTGCGCCATTACAATTAGATACAAAAAAAAGTTTACACAAATGCACCCTGTTTGGCGGCAAACTAAAGCCAAAAAGGTGAATGTCCTTGCCAGTTTTTCACATGCGCCACACAAATCCCAGCCAGAATCAGAGCCAGAGCCACCGTTACAGCCACGGGCAGAGTCAGAGCCACAGTTCGCACTGCAACTAAAGCCAAAGCCATCGACAACCACAAAAAAAAATGAAAAAGGGAGGCGACTCTTCGCTGACTTGGCTTGCATCCTCTTGAGCACTGCCGTGTGCTTATGAGCATACTTCTATGGGTTTTATATCTATGTATATGTGTATGTGCATGTTCTGAAACGCACAGATACGCACAGCAACGAAAAGTCATGGGGACTCACCCACTTCTCACTTATAAACTCCAAAGAGCTCTACTCAAGGGGAT
Organism: Drosophila kuntzei; assembly: GCA_035042165.1. Classification (NCBI taxonomy): domain Eukaryota; kingdom Metazoa; phylum Arthropoda; class Insecta; order Diptera; family Drosophilidae; genus Drosophila; species Drosophila kuntzei. The sequence continues at coordinate 106,650 of JAWNLU010001470.1, forward strand.
TTACCCTAGTCAAAACTCCCACTCGAAAACTATTTGAGTATCTTAAAAGAACATTGTTATCAAAGTAGGATTAACTATCACTGCGGACGGCAGTCCGCTAGTGACAAGCAAAACGTAGTGTGCAAAAGGCGACTAGCAATATATACAAGAAGAATGGAAAATTAGCTACGACTGTTCGATCAGGTCGAGTTATATACCGATCGAATGGTATGACGGTAACTAACAAAAGTGCATAGACTTTTGGTAACTCACCTGGTTCGTAAGATATGTGGGTGTAAATGGGAGGGTCAACATTTTTATGATTCCAGCTAGTGGGACCGTTGGAGCCTTTTGGTTAAATTTTATAACTTTTAAAAATTCTTATCAAAATCAATACGCGTCGAATGGTACCTCGATCATTGCCATCCGACATTTGGTTCAAAAGATATATTCATTTGAAATTTTTAATGGCCCTTTCACAATGAAATGAAAAATCAGTTTGTTTGTATCAAAGCGCTAAAAAAAGCTTGGATTTGATTATGAGAAATAATTCTTATCAAAAAAATGTTGTCATTCGACTATATATTTTTTTAAACCCGCCGTATATCAATGGTGTACTGTATTCGTTCCAATGTAAATATGTATGCTACAGGGAAAAGGAAGTATTGTCGACCCAAAAAAGTATATATTATGGTTAACGTTCACTTTTATATTATTAATTATTTCACTTAATCGTATAAAGATCGGTTAAAAATAACGGACGCGGAATGTTAGTTTCCGTTTCATTCTTTTGAATATAAAAACACATTTATAAAATGAAAACTAGTTATGTTAACCTCTATTATCTGTTTGGTAGAGATATCTTAAGAAACAAAAAAGTTTTTCATACTATAAGTTAATTTGCATCCAATTGTCCCTATGGCAGCTATAAGATATGGTAAAGTTTTCATATTAAGGTAGTTGCAGGTGGAATTTCACAAAACGCCGTCTTATTGCACGATGAAATTATCTCATATACTATGAAAATTTCAGCTTTTTACCTTTAGCTGTTTGGCCTACACGTTGATGTATCAGTCAGTCAGTCAGTGAGTAAGGACAAAGAATTTTATATATTTAGAAGAATTTATGTTGTATATTTTTATATTTATTTTAATATAATATATTTTGTGGCAGCTCGGCGACTCTAACCATAGAGCCACGGCACCAACAGTAAATCTTATAAAGCTAGTTTAAAATGAATATAAAAATTTAATATGATTCCACGCAGACGTGTTCCTCCTACATTAATTCACATTTGCACATTTCTGCGCATAAATCGAAAATTTGCATAAGAAGAAATAAATTTCCTTATCAACAGGCCGCACTGAAGCCAGAACGAGCTTACTCGAAGATTAATATTAACAGTATGCATCCTATTTCAAATTTTTGAATATTAATTAAGTCTGTTCTATTAACTATAGATCATGAGAACTCCCGAATATTTTTGATATTTCCGGGAGCTAGGGCTTGCCCATGTATTCAATTCTTTTTAATCATATTTCACATTTTTTATGTGTTCATAGATTGTAGATTGTATCTTTTAGAGATTCTAACTTATTTTATATTTTTTTCGATTTAATTCTTTTTTGCGTATGAAACCGTTACCTTTCACCGGTGTTAACCGATCAAAACAAAACCTAACCAAAACAAAACTTTTGTATCATACCGAATCCGAAATTATTCAAACCGATATAACCGATTTAAATATAACGGTTATTTTCGGCTCATTAAACTACTAAATTTAATTAAGTATGTTGTTAAGATGTAATCATCGCTTTTCAAACATTTTTTGGTGTTAAATTTAAATATTGATCTTATTAAAGAGATCTTTTTGAAAATCGAAGTATTTTTGTTAATATACTTACTTTTTTTTTAAACAATTTTACAACTTATTTTTTAATTTTGTGAGTCGAAATCATACCGGTTTTTCGCAACCGAAACATTAAAAAAAAAACCGGTAACCGTTACAAAGCCGATATACTTACAAAATATTTTCGTAACTGATAACCGAAACAAACTCTCACAAAAAGAATTTTTGAAAGTCAAACTTTCAATACAAAAAACAAAAAGCTTGATACCAAATATAATTTGATAACATTTTAAACTTCTTGCATACGTAAATATGAATATGTATTTACCAGATATTCATAGTTATGTGACATGCCCAAATTCCGTTAGCTGATTAATTATGCAATCTGTCGCATTCACCGAAAAACTCACGTGCTCCTATTTCAGGCAGTCGACATTATTATTATAATACTAAATCATCATCATCTTCGTCTTTATTATCATTGCATTTTGTCTGATAATTCGCGAAGCGAATGCCGTGTGCAGTAGACTGCGAAAATGGCAACAGCAGCAGCAAAAACGAAAATCAAAAGCAACAACAGCAACAGCGACTGCAAAAGCAGCAGCAAATGTGAATATCGTAAATGCTTACGATATACGAGAAAACCGTCACGACAGCGTCGCGACGTCAGCAGCCACCGATGTTGTTGTATGTCGTATGCCGACAGTGGATGTTACTGCAACGCTAACGCTGACGCCGACGCTGACGCAGACGTTGACGTTGTCTGTGCGCTTTATCGTTTGTTGGTCTGTGTGCGTTCTACGTTTTGAGTTGTTAGTTGCGTTCGAACTCAGTCATAAACGAACTGTAACGAGTGATGGAAGAGTCAATACGGTGGCTGCAAAAAAAAAAACCCAACACCAGCAACACGGGCAACACCAACAACAACACAAGCAACACGAGCAACAACATCAACAATAAACACTATTGAAATAAAAAGCTAAACAAAAAGTAATCGCAATTGGAATCTGATTTTTCTGTTTCTATTTTTTTTTGCCTTCTGCATTTAGTCAAGTTTTTGTTTTTGCTTGGGTAGTCATTGCAATTAAATACAAGTAATTGTTGTTGTCGTTGGCGTTGTTGTTGTCATTGGTGTTGTTGTTGTCACTGTTATTATAGGCATTGTTGCCATTGTTGTTTTGCTCGCTGTAATTGCTAGCAATAAATTTTGTTTAACATTTTTTTTCCTATGTCTAAAGTGCTAAATAAAACAATTTTAGTTCCAAGTTGTTAGCTTTTGATACCAACATCAAATAATAATAATAAATAAACAAAACGGTAACAATCGAAAAGTGAAAAGCAACAATTTATTTGATTGCTGTGCGCGTCGTCGTCGTCCATTTTGTCTGTGTGCCCCTTCCGTTTCCGGCAATCGCAACAACTGAGGACAGCCCACAACAACAACCCACAACGACAACAAACGCGCGCGCAACAATCAACTGCCGCCTACACATCCATACATACATACGACTTGTGTGGCCCGTGCTCCCCTCGACCCCTCACACAAACAGTAAGCAGGTCCCCCCTCGTGACTTCCTTTGTCGCGATAGTTAATGCCAAGCAGGACAAAGTCGGTAATTGCGACATGCGAAACGCGTAACAAAACAAACACCCAAGGACGCAACTGCCATTCCATGTGAGAGTTAAAGAAACCCAAAAAGTAAGTAATCCTCACACAAACACATATATGTATATATATATGAGTGTGTATAATGTTCAAGGGCGTATACAGGATAAAATTAAGGGGGACAGACATTTTTTTGTTATAGAATTGAAGCATTTCATTTTAACAACAGTATTATTTTAATGACGAAACTTAATTTTGATTCTCAAGTGATCGCATGATTTTTAAATAAAATAAAATAAAATTTCTTATTTTCTTTAAGTGGCATATCTTGCGTTCCACAACGCATCACTCATACTGCTTTTTTGCGATCTTTTATATTTTTGTATTTTTTAGTAAAGCCAAAAAAACACGCTAGTGACGAAAGCAGACTCTAAACTGATAATAATCGAACCCAAATCCTTCACTTTACATCGGGCATGTTTGCTGATATTTAGAGTCGGCCTCTCTATAAATTTTAATGTTTAATACCTTCAACGACGCGTCGTAGTACAAAAAGATTCGAGGCACAGCGAAAACGAATTTTTTTGTACTGCGCTCACCAAATTATTCCGAGGTCGCATCAGTTTTTCGACTAAAACTATGCTTAGGCGTGCCTAGATGCATGAAAGACCGGAGTAATTCCGTTAGAGAATTGATTACCAAATCGTCCTGTGTTAGTGGAATTGAGTCCAAATGAGTCCAATTTTTGTTCTATTCCATCAAAGTTGAAAAATAGCCGACACTTAATTATTGCAATTATGTTACATTATATTACCTTACAAAAAAGTATTTAAAAAATTAGTAAAAAAAATTATAAATTTATTTCGAATGTTACATGAATTTTAAAGCCAAAATATTGAAAATATTCCACATATAAACGTAATTTTCTTACCCATAAATTTGGTGCACACAGCTCTTACCATCTCTGAGATACTTTCGTTTATACTTTTTACAAATTTAATTCGAGTATACCCGCACAGAGTATAATCAAAAACTCTTGACCAATTACATTGATTTTTATAGTTTTTGAGCAGTGTAGTTTTTAATAAATTTTTTTTATTTTGAAAGATCTAGGGGGGCAGCTGCCTCACCCCTGTCCATACCTGCGTACGCCCTTGTTTATGTTAAGTATTCGATCGTGAGATTCGTGTGAATATCGTTAATTAACACAGCGAAGCTTTTAAGTCCATTTTCCTCTCTCAAAAAAAAGCAATCAAATCTTTGGGGTGACCCCTCGAATTACATACAACTTATGCATGTCACATGTTACACATACACATATACTTACATATATTTGTATTTGTTTGCACATTTCTTGGTCTTCCATTAGATAGACATTGGAATGCCCGCTATACTCGTGTGCGTATCTTTCGTTACCTTCGCTGGGGCAAGTAAATCCATAGAAGTGCCACAAAAGAAAAATTGACAAAAGAAATGTTACGAGAGAATTGCAAAAGAAAACTGAAAATGAAATCGTAGACCACAGGTCTGAGATGAACAACGCTTGAAAACTATTCAAAAAAAAAAAAAAGAAGCAAATGGCACAAACAACAAAACTGGGTCAATTCATTGATAATGCGATGGTGGGAGGGAAGAGCGGGAAGAGAACTTGAGTAGTTCAGTATCAAATAGATCAGTGTTATTAAGCGATTCAATTTACAAGCTATAAGATAACTTGTGGTGTACATTGATAATCCACCTATCTTACGATCTTCAAGTCGACAGACCAGTCGATAAGGTAGATCAAGTCGATCTATCGTTCAATGATTAATACCGATTCCAAGCTAATCTTAAGAAAATTATTTAGATACGTTAAATTACAAATGAATTTTGCAGTCGAATTTTTAAATTTGTCTAACACTAAGAATAGACCATAATATAAAGATTTTATTTCCAAGATTCTTTAACTTTACGACATTAACCCATTGCTTCAATATACTTATAGTTAATCTCTCTGTAAAGTAGCTTAAAAACATTTTGACGTAAAATATATAGAAACTAATGTCAAATTCAATAAAATCTCTCAATTTAAACTTAAGTGGACTAATATAAATAGGAGGAAGTACTTAAAAGACCGTAAGTATCTTAAGACGTCTTTCCTATAGGTTAACTAAATTTTTACAATTCTTTGGAAATTATATTAATAAAATGAAATACTTAATAGACAAAGCTCTACCTATATGAAGAATAAAATTTTTTTGTTTATTTTACTTTCTTGCCCATTCCAAAAGCAAACTATCTTCACAATACTGAGAACTCTGACTACTGTCATTCTTAATACGGCTTCGGCTTGAATAATACTTTAGTTATTGGTGAAAACAATCGATTGCTTTCCGAGTTCTTTCAGTTTCTTCATTGAACTTTCCTCAAACTTGTAATTTCATCAGAACAAATTTGAATAGGTCTGTGAATGCATTCATAACATGGGAGGGTTGAAATTGTCACCTTTTTTCTAACGGTGGTGGTGTGTTTCTCCGCTGACCCTCGTGGGTGGTTGCTTTACATTTGGCAAAGGCATACGAGTAAGTCTACAAAAACAAAACAAAAAAAAAACTAGGTAAAACAAAAATACAGCCCAGACACAAAACATGAAATATCTGCATATCTGGCATATGAGAATATTGAGCTAATGAGGCGGCGACCGGGGACGTGGGACCGGCGACTTCACCCATCAAAATGCGACCCAAGGGGGTGGTTGAGACTATCACAGGGCTGTCCCCCAACCCTTGGTGGTTCTTTGAATCTCGAGGTTGGCCAAAGGAACACGTCTGGGTGAAAAACTCATTGAAAATGTCAGTTGTGGATCTCTGAGAATGATTTGAAGTTCATTATGGTCACCGTAATTACCCTAATATAGCTGCCGTTATATGAGTATTCGTAATAGGGTCGCTAGTCAATCAGAATCACTGGAACATGCAATTCATGTTCTTATTGTTGTAAAATTCTGAATATCTGGTCACCCTATTGCCTTAAAAAGTGTCCTTATTTATATTATTTACTTATAGTATCTTGTACCTTATTGTACTGGTATTGGTTATTCGCTAGCATCAGCTGTTAATCATTCGCATTTTCCTTTTAATGATTGGTATTGTTCCATCTGTTTTTATGGTCACTCTAAACTATCCGGTACCCAATGGTACTTATATACCTGCTTATTAATTCAAAGCAACAGTTATGGAAAGTTGGTATAGTTACCTTAATATACACAATTTAATACTTGTCCTAGGGTATCTGTTAAAGCATAAGATGAAGACCGCTAACAGAACTGCAGCTCGAATTGCTGGTGTAGTTTTTTCCTGTTTGTATGGTAACCCTATTACCAATATTTATCATCAACCTTATGATTTCCTTCACAGGATTTTGGTTCGTCCAATGAAAGCTTCACTGATAGTTGTTAAACATGTGTCCATCTGCTCAGCTTAGTACTCATCAATCTCATGCCCATTCTCATAACCATTCTCAATTTGGTATTCGTATACAATTGCATATCCGGTTCTCAATGTGGGCGCCGTCTCTCTTTTGAATGCATCTGCATAAAAAACTAAAAACAAAAAAAGTAATGAAAAAATGAAAAAATGGAAGCACAAATGTTTGTTGTTGGGCGCGGATCCGCAAGTCAGCGATGGGTGTGGGTGCGGACTGTATCTCTGTCGTTTGTTTGTAATCTGTCATCGGACACTTTTGTGCATATGTCATAAAAACAAGAACAGTAACAGCAACAGCAACAACAACAGCAACAACAATAACAACAAGCAAACTGATCATCGAAATGGGCTACGATCTGCCACTAAAGATGGGCAATGAACCCGACAACGATTCCAATCAATTTTGTTTACGTGAATATTATTTTGTTTATTTTAAACATGTTGAATGAATTCAGCTTGTATCAGCTTGTATCTTGGTGGCATGACAGGTGGCAAGTGCAACAACCACCCACCCAACAATTACACCATCGATTGCAGTTGCAAAAGTTGCACTAAGAAACAGAAGCAGAGAAGAAAGAGAAGTTAACAATTAACAAGTGAGCGTTAGTTTTGCGATTCCTTATTAGACCATAACTTGCGGCCAGCAACTGTTGACCGTGTTTTTTTTTGCCTGCTGTCGTTAGCCATCAAATGTTAATGGCATTAAGCAAGCTTTCAATTTACGCGACAGTGTTGGTGGCAATGTTGTTTGTGTTGTCGTTGTTAATGTTGATGTTGCTACTGTACGGGGCGACGCGTCGGCAAGAACAACACATGCGACAATTCTCTGACTCGAAGGGGGCAAAGTGTGAGATGAATGTAGCATTAGGCGTCACTTGGAAATGGCCATGGTACAGCCACAGCAGAATGACGATTGGGCCAACATCATGGAAAACAATGTTTTATGTTTGCCGCCTCGTTGCATTATTGCGGTTTGACTTGCTTGACCGTTAATGGTCAGTGCACATTTGGAATACGCAAGGGTCTCGGTACTTTAGTTCGTTAGTACCTCCAACTAATGGAATAGCCGCAAGCGAATAGTCCACAGTCCACACGCAGTCCAAGTCCAAGATTCCCATGTCATGTTAACTAACTTCCTGGTGAAACTCTTCGATGGACTAGAATAGTATTATATTTTTAATCCGTGAGATGTGCACACAATCTCTAGTTTAGTATTTTTACGTTTATCTGAGACCAAAAATGATGTCAAATATTTGAAAAATATTTATATGCAAGTAAGGTACGTGTATGTTTAAGTTCAAATACTCACTTTGTTTAAAGACAAGTCAATCAAACTTTTTGTTAATTATAATTTATAAACTAATAATTAATAATAAAATTCAATTTTGTTTTGAAGATATACAAAAGTATTTTTGGCTGTAAGATACACTTAAAATAGATTTAGTAGTAATTTATCAGTAAATATATTAATATCATGGATACCCAAATGTTTTACATAATGTAGGCATGTGGTCTAACTTCATATATTTATATGAAATATTAGATACACCTATTAGTGATTGGATTCAAATATATTTGTTTTTCTTTATGTTCAGTGTGGAGCATTCTAGAGAAACAAAAATATGTATAATATAAAAAAAAATTAGCTGACTGATATGGTACAAGATGCAAATCTATCGACATCAAAATCAGTTAAAATTAGGAGCAAAGTTAAATTAAAAAAGATTTCGGGTCTAAATTAAATTGGAAATATATTGAGCTCTTTCTCCTTCTCACTTCCAATTTTAAATTACACGCATGTAGATTTTCTTCAGCAATGGTTTTCACTAGCGTTTTGTATGTTTTGATACGCATTCCCCAAGCAATTCACAATTCGAATTTTCCGCCCAGACTTGTCAGCCGAATATTGAAATGGCACACGACCTCGCCAAGAAATCCAAAACAGAAAAATACTTGGTCAAAATGTGCAGTTTGTTGTTCAATGCTGTTGACTGGGACTTGCACTTGCAGGCCCGATTGCCAAATGCTTTCAACTAACGGATGAATGAATGCATTCATAATTGTTGGCCAAAAGCCAGCAACAAAGTGTGGCAGAAAATTATTGAACAAATAGCTTCCATATACAATACATACATATAAATATTTATAGTATAATATTTGATACATTTATGTAAATAGTTAGAGCAGACCGAGAAGACGGCTATATAGGGTGTGTCTGACCCTCATCAATCTGTCAAGATCGCTGAAAATCCACTGGATTTTTATTAGATTTCGCTTAAAACAATATCAAGTCAGTCAGTCAGTCAGATGTCTATTCATGCCCCAGATGGTCACAATGGGAGCTATAAAATAGTGCGTGCTTTTTCCTTTCGAATTTCCACTTGTTGTTCGCTTATCGTCTCAACGGCTCAAGGGCACATTTTTCGATATTTGATTTAAAAATGATTTCAATATCATGTTGAATTTTGTTCTACTCGTAAATTCTAATCTCTTGTATTTTTATATTATATTTCTCTTTGCAGAACGACCAATTTGCTAACGAAAAGTCTTAAAATTAAACTGCTGCTGCAAACTGAATGACTGATTTTTCTGGAACAGCATTTACCTCTTAAATAACTTAACACTTATCGATATCCACAAAAATAACTTTATCAACATATGCCAAGAATGGCAAATCATTTACTAGGAAACTAAGGGCTCGTCTTTTAATAATACGGCTAATTTAGAACTCAAATAAAGTAGTTAGCTATCAAATAATTAATTGACAAAACATCTTTAAGATAAACGAAGAAAATCGAGAAAGCGAGGAAGAAGAAGAGTGCAAGAAGAGTTCAAGGAGTGAGGAATGCAGCGTTGTCCGTATCTACATGAGATGCGAGAACGTCTATTGGATCAGCCAAGGGAAACATTACAGCTGGAAAATATGGAACGAGCCAATTTACTGGACAATCGCCAGTCGGCAACCGAATCGCATCAGGTCGGCACTGTGGTCAAGGTAGGGGCTGTTGGATGTACTCGTACCAAGGATTCAAATCATATGCAATATGCCTTACAAACACATTCACTTTACACTCACAATTAGCTCACAACTCACATATATACACACATACATATTAAAAAGCATAAGAGACATGTACAATTTCAGATGAAATCAACATTAACATTACTATTCATACATATAACATATAAATTCATCTGAACATCAACATTAAACATGCTTATAGATATTGCATATGAATTTAAATATTATAATATAATTATCCCCATATCAATATGTAATATTAATTATTGTAATTTTGTATATATTTTATATAAAAATATCTCTTATTGTTTGAGCTTTCCAGTGAAGAAAAGTTCAGTTAACCATGTGAATGATTGAATATGATCGAAAGAGAACATGAATATGCCCAAAATCAATACTAAAACTGTGATTTGATAATCCTTGCACGAGTTACGGAACGATTCGCCCATTACATTGCGTTATTTTAAATAAGATTCCTATCAGTAAAGTTTTATTCATTTTTTTTTGTTTCTTTTTTTTTCGATTTTCTGACAATAAATTGGAATTGTTTTTCTTTAAATGGTTTTCGCATGCATTCAAATATATGTATCACGAGAAGATCTCAATGCGACGTTCACAATTAGTTTGCCATTGAAAGTTGGAAACGTGCTTTTAACTTTATTGTGAATGACGCTAGTTTCGGCTGTGCCGAAGTATGATATCATACTAACTATTTTGTATATTCAATGGCTGTAAATACGAATTCCAATTTATTGTTGTGACTAAACCGACTACTATTAGAACATGAAACCTAATCTTGATTCTTTTTGAAAAATTCCCTTCGAATATAAAATATATAACAGCTACAGGGCGATGGATACCATACGAGTCCCGCTCATCAGCGCACACCGCTAGTACCACATGATCTGGGCGAGGATTTCAATTTGGATTTCGATGATGACTTTCAAATCGATGCACGACGACCAAAAAATGCCAAGTAAGTGTGTTCCATTAAGATAACTCTAATATTTAATCAGTGCATTATCATATCATACACCCCAAATTAATTCTGTTCTACTTAAATGTGTTTCGTTTTATACGTTGTCAAAAATAACCAAACAAGAAAGAAAGAAAATAAAAAACACACACATGATATATATACTTACAAAAACTTGTAATACATCTCTGTGATCTCATTAATCCCCGTCTTCATTTCACTGCTAAACCAAATCTCAGCTTGTACATCAGCTTCTTCTTTGTGGATGATTTTGAGTTCTCATTCTCATATCTTAATAGTCTTTACTTAATGCTATCTCAAAGATATAGGCATATTCCAGATCCTAAGTTCTATCTATTCTACGTAGATTTCATTCCATAGATCTTTAAATAAACCTTCCGAATTCCCATTTAACTAATACACAAGAAATTGTTGCAGCGGCAAACATCCAACGGTTCTGACGCAACCACAGAAAAGGTCAGATTTCAAATTGGAATTATCCATAAGATAATTAATATAAACACAAATATTACAAAAAAAAAGTCCCTATGTTAATTTTTTTTTACCATTAATCTTAACATTAAGGAAATTAATAATAGAAGTCGAATTTTATTATTTGCTTTTGTCTACACTTAAATAGTTGATTATAGTCCTTTTTCCTCATTTCACTGCATTGTGTTAGTTGTAGAAGCACCTAAAAACTAACACTGGATCACCAGACTAATCACCAAAATATACAAAATAAAAACAGAGATAATACCTTCCAGTGGGATGGGAATATACATACATATGTACTTACACATCTACTCTTTGCACTTAGTGTCCAAGTTTTTATTGTCATCGGGATTGTTTGGCAACCCGCCGGATTATAATGTCAATGAACTGGGAGGAGTCGACATAATAGGCACATTGCCTTACATTTCCGATTATGTGTCGGGCTTTGTAAAGCAGCCTGCAACTCTCAATCTTTCACTTTGCCCTCCTATTTATCACTCTCTCTCTCTCTATCATTCATTCTCTGTCTTTGTCTGTGGCACATAAAACAAAAATTGTCAGCAATTCGAAGGAAAGAGGCATAAAAATCATTTATACTCGTATAATGCAAGTTGCAACCATTTAAGTTGAAGAAGTTACAAACAAATTACGCAACTTGACAACTGCCGACAACGAACCCAACAAGCCAAAGTCTGCGACGTAGATTCCACTTGGCTGAATTCGCGCTAGAGATGAGCATAAGTCAACGTGACACGATGAGGAAATTGGTTTGAGTTGTATTTTACATACATATTTATAATCCAATTCAACGAGTGAAAGTCAGTGACACAAATTGCTCTGCAATTGCATTCCAAGCCAGAGATGACCGCATTTCGTGTTTCATGGCGTGACACGAACTCAAGCTCATAACGTGCCAAGATTCCTATTATACTAACCTCAAATATGTCGCTAGGAATGAAACGGAATTCACAATACATCATGTTAAAAAAATAATTTAATTAATTAATATATCGTATTAATTCTACTTCATCTGACCTCTAGTATAAGAAATTGTTTTACCTGTCGTGTCACGGTAAGTTCGCTGGTGGTAGTCTATCTGTCGTCGAGATTCGTGTTCTTGTCACGCTCTCATCCCTATCACAGAGTTGGGCCTAAATTTGAGCAGCATGCATAGCATGCCAAGATCTCAACCTCAACTGCGCCCCAGAACTGACTACCACACGGTATGTAACTCTTCGGGTGAACCTCGCTCCGTCTAACCCTCTTTTGATACCCAGTCGGTATTGTTACTGGGTCCAGCTTTGTTGCGAGTCATTGTACGAGTGACTTACATTCGTTGTCAACAAAATGACAACTCGCGACAAAAGAAACAAATCTATACAAAATACATGGTTTGATCTGCTTGAATGTTGTGTCAAAGATGTTAACATAGGAATATTAGAAGGGGTTAATCCTAGTCACTGCGGACGGCAGTCCTTGCTAGTGACAAAAGCAGCACGATATTCATTACACACAGGGAAATAATCAAATATTTCGTTCTCAAAACGCCACATTTCAAACTTGATTTCTGACTAAGATTGAATTTACTAAAGTCGAGTACTTCGATCTTCAAGTACGATTTCTTAAGTACGTAATTTAAGCATTTTAGTATTTTTAAACTTAAATTAACTTTAAAACGTACTTGATTTAAGTACAATTAAATTTAAGTACCTTTTAATTCTGGTACTGGGTACAAAATCATGTTAACACCAGGGATTAAAACCTTAACCGAAACCGTAACCTTTAACCGGTAATAACCGATTGAAATTTGTAACCGTAACTGAAAATAGTTTTCCGCTGTACCGAAACCCATAAACCGAAACTCCTTCAACCTAAATAACCGTTTAGTAACCGATTCATTTATAAGGGTTAATTTCTGTTCTGGCCGTCGCAGGTACTGATAACTTTAAACTGCCATAACTTTGTCAAAAGTCAATCAATTTTTGTGCGGAATGTAAATTTGAGCATGATTTTACCAAATTCGTTCTGCATTTAAATTTTGTTCATTTTGAAAATTCGATTTTTTTCGAAAAAAATTCGATTTTCAAAAATTTTCTAAAGGCCTCTCTCCAGCAGGCCCGGAACTAAAAATTCCTGTAAACCTTCATATAAAAAAAACTTTGGCAGGAATTTTTAGTTTTCGTTTTCGTTTGGTGCGTATCCAGCAACTTGAACGAAATCCACAAATTCATATCGATATTTGGCATATCGATAGCATGTGTGGACTGAGAGAACAGCTGATGAGTCTATCAGGAAAATATATCAAGCAATTATTCCTGGTGAACTTATTCAAATGTCAAACATGGAGCGTCAAGGTGCTGTGCGCAAAACAAGATAAGAGACTTGAATTTTCAACGCGAGGAGAAAATTGCATTAATAAAAGCAGTCGAGGCACGCCCATGCCATTGGCAGATAACCGATACTTTTTCTTTTGCCACAATATATGCCGCAACCAACACAATAGCTTCATCATCATAGCTCATTTTAAATTATTTTATTTTTCTTTATATTAAGATAATATTGATTTGTCAATGGAGGAAAAAAACAAACGTTGCGCTCTTTGGAGAAATAAAGAATTTTTATTCCAAAAAGTGAAAAATACATTTCTAATTGGCAATTATTGCAAGTGCGCGTGCTCCAGTAATTGATAAGCGGCTGATCCTGCGGCTGCACGCCGAGCACCTTCTTCAACTTGGCTTGGACGCTTCCAGACTTGGCATGATTAAGACAAATCACTTTGCTGCAAAGAAGAAATCTCAATTTAATAAGTAAATGGAATATTATATTGAGTAACTCACTTTTTCCACTCCTCGATGAGCACTTTGGTCTGTTTGTTGAGCACCAGCTCGGTGAATGTCTTCTCCTCCACAGCCTTGACGGCCTTCAGTAGCTTCACCAAAACGTCTCACTCTCCGTCTCACTCTGTCTTATTACCATTTCCCATAACAATTAGCAGCTGACTGATTTCTGATTTCTATGTTGCTTGGTCACACTGTTTTAGTTATGTTCCATAAACACTCGAAATAATTGTCAAATTCATGACAAGGAATTTTAAGTTGCTGGAGTCAGGCCTTTCACCAAAAACGTACAATGTCACTCTGACAAATCAGCTGTGCTCTATAAAAACAGTGCACATATAAAGAAAAATAAAATAATTTAAAATTTAATTAATGCGATTTTCTCCTCGCGTTGAAAATTCAAGTCTCTTTTTTTGTTTTCCGCACAGCACCTTGACTTTGACTCTCCATGTTTGACATTTGAATAAGTCCACCAGGAATAATTGCTTGATATATTTTCCTGATAGACTCATCAGCTGTTCTCTCAGTCCACACATGCTATCGATATGCCAAATATCGATATGAATTTGTGGATTTCGTTCAAGTTGCTGGATACACGCACCATACGAAAACTAAAAATTCCTAACTAAATGAAGTTTGACAGGAATTTTTAGTTCAACTCCATTAATAAACCAGATAATTTTATTGATATCTATTTATCGACCTGTCGATTGAATAACCTTGTACCAACTTCCTTCTCCGTTGAATGCCTATTTCTGGATGCTCTCCACCCTTATGCAAATGCGACGCATGATTAGACGAATGCACACAAGGTTAATGATTATCACCTTCAATTAAGCAAGGCTCAATTTTTTTTAAATACCACTAAACTCCTCATGGGCATAGCTCATGGACCTGTGTCAATGGGGTAGACCAAAGACCATCGACTATAAATATACTCAAGCGAAAGCTCAAAAAAAAACGAGCATTCCTCCCCCAGTTCTTGTCTCTCTAACTGATAGCTCTTAGCATATGTTTAGTGTCATCACACCCCTTCTAGCTGAACCTGCTCAACAGAAGCTCAAGTAATTTTAGCCAGATGCCAGATATTAATCATTATCTGCATATTATAATCAGCTTATCAAATCTATGATATATAATATTTCTTTAAAACTTGAATGATATGGAATTGACTATCTTCAAAGTGTTAAGAGACTACATTACTTTCTAAACCCAATTTAAAGCTGCAAATTAAGCGTCGAGCACTTTCTTTACTTTAAGAAGAACCTTATTGAAGTTGAACCGAATTGAATAGAATACCACCAAAAAACATGCTTCAATCTACTTATTAGCTTTCAATTGTCAATAGATTTAGTCGAATCCAACTATTTTACTTAGTTTCGAGTCACCCTAAATAAGTATCATTTTTTTCCGAGACGATCCTTTTTGCTCGTAAATTGTATCGTGTCGTAATACCCACCTGAATATTAATATCACTTAACCTCTATTTGCGCAGTTTTTCGTGCTGGCCAACTCTGCTCCCATCTTTATCGGATTACGCTTACTTCCTTATGGTTGATTCTCTGGGCGCGGTTATTGTACTGGTTGCGGTTTATTTTTTTCCATTGCCTTCCTGTTCCCGTTCCCATTCCCATTCCGATTCCCGTTCCCATTCCCACTTCATCTTCCCATCCTTGTGCATGTCATTCAATGCACTGCGACGCAGTTGTTGGCGACTCGCGAAGCAAAATCCATTTAGTGCTTGCGACCAACGCAACCCCTCCCTGGGCATCTTACAATGCACCCTACACTCCAATGGACGGGCACATTGATACACAAGTGTATGGCGCAAAGAGTTGGAGTGTCCTGACTGCGTCGTTGTTTTCTTGCCGGCGTGCATGGAACGAACGAAGAAGCAAAACAGAATCTGATGTTGGTTGTTGTGAAAAGCGCACAAAACAAAACTACGCAAAACACACACGAATTGTGGTTAAAACGAAACGAAAGCGCAAAACTTTTACGATATTAAATGGGTCGTAGACAGGCTGCCAAAGGAACTGTATTAGCAACGTTTCTGCTGACGCTGACGTTGACGTCGACGTCGCAGTTGCGTTTATCGTAAATGCCGCTGGCAGCGCACTGTGGTTGAAAACTTGCGAGCAGCACGCATTGTATTAAATATGTATTAAGAATTGAAGCTGTTGAAAATCAATGAACAAAATTTTTAGTAGCTGAATAGTTTAATTTAATTACGATTTTCGACTAATCCTCCCTCCAAAGTAATATAAATTAACCTTTGTAGTTAGCAGTCATAAGTCGATGATCTCGTGAAAAACTATACAATCAGCTCTAATATAAGCTGTTTTGTCAGAAAAAAATGTAAACATAAAATTTGCGCCAAATATATTTTCAAAAGGAATATTAAAATGCTATATTTTCTGATGAACAAGCAAAGGAGAGCAGTCATTCAGTGGAGCATGACCAAGAGGCCATTCCTATGGAGCTAATTCATTAATATTAATTAGAAATAAACTTTTATTTTATACTCTATTATTGTTGCACAGACACTGAAAAGCTGATTTATTTCGGGCGAATGGGCGAATATATACCTAAATTATCTGCGCATTTCCCTTGTACTGTTAACGAAATATTCGTTGAGTTTTCGAGCTGCCTTAACTACAGTGCTTCCTTTAAACGCCTTGTGGGGTTGTCTCTAGCTGGTCTCGGCATTCACACACACACACACACACACCCATGCATGCGGTGCACTATAGGTCAAATGGAACCTTTTTTTGGTATAAATTAATATCTCGAAGGTTTATCAAGTTTTCCGTGAAAAGTTTTCTGGATATCATTCTAGATCTCATTTGGAAACGGTTTTAAAAAAATGGACGTGCCACTGCCCTTATGCGATATGCAAAATTGTTTTTAAAGCTATCCGCACCAAACTTGCAGGTTTGGTGTGTTATTATGTTACTGACTTAATGCTAAAATACATGGATTAAAACCGAAACGAATATCGGTTTCAGTTACGGTTTCGGTTATGATCGAATTAAGGTTTTCGGTTATCGGTTATGCTAAATCTTGGAGTATCGGTTTCGTAATGGTTATCGGTTTTTTGTAAGTTTCGGTTTAAAAATAACGGTATGGTTTCGGTTCACAAAAAAAAGAAATTAAGGTTTTCGGTTGACCAAAATAATACACTTTATTCATTGTTTTACATGAAAAAAAGACAATGCTATTTTTAGCCTGGAAAATAATGTTATCTGGTGACTGGAATGATCCAGTGTAATGTCGATTTTATTATAATTTGATCTCATATAAATTTGGTTCATTTGGTTTGAAAATTTGGATTATTTTAATTTTACTGAACTTTGAACCGCCATAACTTTGTCAAAAGTGAATCAATTTGGAGGTAAAATCATGCTCAAATTTACATTCCGCATAAAAATTGATTGACTTTTGATAAAGTTATGGCAGTTCAAAGTTATCAGTACCTGCGACGGCCAGAACAGAAATTAACCCTTATAAATGAATCGGTTACTAAACGGTTATTTCGGGTTAAAGAGTTTCGGTTAATGGGTTTCGGTACAGCGGAAAAATATTTTTTCGGTTACAGTTTTAGTTACGGTTACAAATTTCAATCGGTTACTACCGGTTAAAGCTTACGGTTTCGGTTAAGGTTTTAATCCCTGCTAAAATATGATCCAAATCGGACTATTATATCATATAGAAGTAATAGGTAATATCGGTTGAAAAATGTTTGTTTGTATAAGAACCATGTTATTTTCCAATACATCCGGACAAACTTATATGTGTAGTATTATGAAACTGATATTTTGGACAACAAATATCAAGATCGGAATACTACATCATAAAGATTTTATAGTAAAAACCGGCCGAAAACTGAATTTTTGCTTCAAGCAAACCTGCATTGCTTATGTATAGGTTATGTGCTAAAATGTTAAATTTTGGGAGAAGTGGGCAAAAGTGGGAAACAAACTTTACTGTTATGAGTTAACAAGGAATTACTCTACAACATGTATGTATATAGTCACTGTATATAGTCAAAACAAATTATTTTTGGGTCGTCTAACTACAGACAACACGAAGAATACCAACAGCACAGGTCTACAAACACAAAGTACAAGCCACACTGATCACTATTCATCATAAATTGCATTCAAAAATTTCAATTAAAAAAAACTGGAGACACTTGAATTTCGCCAAATTTTGTGCACCATTTATGAGCACGCGCCATTGGATTAAAACAGCTGTTTTAACAGTTGTTAACTTAACATCAGAATGCAATGTTAACATTTCTGGTATGCAACATTATTGTTCGATGTATTCCTAACAGGAATATAACAAAAGTTTGTTAATTTGAATACTTTCCCAAAATAAGTTTTTACCAGAAAAGGGGTCCATTTGGCCTATAGTGCGGTGTGCCCGTGGCCAATGTGGGTAATTGAGTTTTGTGCTGTTGCTTTCATGTAACTGACAGCTCGTCCCTTCTTGCATCCCTTCCGTTATCTTCTCTTCCTTCACTTCCTTTATTTTTGTGATTTTGCTGTTCGTTTGATTTTGTGATTTGACTGGCTGCGACTTGTGCCGCTTGCAATATGTTGTGGGCTGCACTTTGAAATTGCAGATACACCCTGTTGCCGGAACTCACCCTTTGGATTGATTGATTTTGTCGTGGGAATCGAGAGAAATACGTTTTGCATTCTCAACTACATTTTTCATTCATTTGTCCTTAACATGTGACCCATTTTCCATGTAAAGTATTGTTGCCACAAACTGCAACAACTAACCTCTGAATATGTTGTGCACGACTGAAAGATACTCCGTAGACACAAAAGATGGATAGCATGAAAGTTGAAATGAAAACAATGTTTTTGATACAACTTTAAATACTTTAAATGTATAAGTCACAATTGGGGATTAGCATAGACTAACAAGGCTCAAGGATACCCTGTAATCACACATTGCAACGGCTGCATTCATAACTTAAATGAATCAAACTAACAAAAGGCGCTGTCAGAGAGCAGAGTCACACACACACGTTTGTCACGGGCAAGTCACAAATCCGAAAAGTAAACGAAACTAAAACCACTCTGAGCTTTGTCAACAAGCCAAAGTGGGATGCAACGGATGAGAGAGGGGCAGGTCCGAGGTGCACTGCAATCACAGCCAAACGAGTCATTAACATGTCAATCAAAAATAAAACCAAAATAAGAATAATAATAAAAGAGGATAAGAAAAAGAGAGAGAGGACGAGAAAGGAACAGGAACATAAAAGTAAATTCAACTCTTTAAGCAAATAGAAAAGCACATATGTATGTAGGTACTATGAATGGCAATGCTGGAAAGGGGTATCGGGTATCGGGTGTTACCAGAAGAAGAAGAGCAAATGAGCAATGAAAAAAGGAATAGAAAGGAACACAATGTGTCCTACTTTCTGGCATACGACGCTGGATGAATGTTTCCCCTACGAATACTTTATCCTCCTGTTACAGCATCCAGCATCCATGCACACAGAGCGACCAAGAGAGAAACAGAGAGAGAGGGAGAGCGAGACAGAGATAGAGATAGAGACAGTGTGCAAGAGCGGGATAGAGAGATAGAGCAATAAGGAGAGGCCAGCCAGAGATTCGGCGCACAGGGGCGGTTGCTGTAGAGTCAGCAGACAGCAGAGGGCTTAAACCGAGACGAGCCTTTTCAGTTGTAGTTGGATAGTAAAGGGTCTTGGACGTGTTATACACAGCGTTCGCAAGGTAGCCAAGACACAGTTCAGTTCTCAGTGAAAACAGAAAAAAGTCTGGCCCCAAAAATCCCCAACAAATCGCAAAGATTCTATGCATTTTTTGTCAACCTTTTTTTTTGCTATCAATTGTACTTTGTGCTTGCTATAAAATTTGTTAAGTCTGTGAAAAGGCTGCTGATCAAATAAAGTGAAAAAAAGTGTAGAAAGTGTGAAAAGTGCCAGACATAATCATAAGAACATCTAATTAAACTAAAAAGTGAATAAATCTTGAGACAGTTTTTGGATCTTGCATTTTTTTCTTGTGTGGAATTGAAACAATTTGCTGACTTTTGAGCAGACTTTGCCTCTCCTGGTTTTTGATAGCACCGGGCAGCTCTACACACACACGCGCACACACACACATTCACACACACTGATGTCTGTTACACAGCATAAACAGCGAAAGAGAGGCGAAATTTGTACTCTCAAGTTGAGCTGGAGCTGAAATATAATTGTATGCAATGTATATCAGACTTAAGTGCATATGTATGTATGTGTGTATATTTGTATGTTTGATAGCTGTGCAACGCATACACACACACACGCAGACACACATACACTCCAGTTGGATTCGTGTTTATCTCACGCAGTTGTTGTCCCCTCTCTCGCTCTCTCAGAGGCCGAGCTTTGGCTTTGGAATGCGTGAGAGCGAGGGTTGAATTTTGTTGTCTGAGAGTTGTTTACTTGATGCGGCAGCGGAGAAGAGAGGTCACTAGGTCGCTCCGGGACGCATTCCAAAGCAATAAAAGCAGCAACAACAAAAACACACGCTTCAAGTGCGGCTTACGGTTTGCGTTTGTTGGCCACGCCTCATTTTGCCCATTTGCCAAATGCATTTCAAATGCGTTCCACAAAATGTCAGAGAGCAAGACAGACACACATACACACACACCAAACACACACCCAAACACTCACACACACACATTTACATAAGAAAGCAGAGCTTAAGAACAACAAAAGATTTGTTGCATACTTTTATGCATTGCATGCAACACTCGAGCTGCAAATTGTTTCATTAATATTTCATGCCACAGCCAAACAACAACGACAAGTGAAACGTTGCGAATGCGATCTAAATAAAACGACAGTTAAAAAGTACTCAAAGCTAACAAAGTTATCGGTGTTATCGATCGGGGTTAATCAGAGTGCAAGCAAGTGCATCGAGAAGGGATCATCAGCCAGCAAAACGGAGACCGACACGGAAACGGAGACAATGGGCGGCGGTGAAGTAAAGGTCGCTACCGTCGATGTTGAGGGCGGTGACAATATGGCAACTCTGCCGGTGTCCCGATCCCACACTGCCGGCAGCACCGACAGCGCCGAGAAGAACAATGCGGCCAACAAGGAAATGGAGCTAAAGAATGTTATGCCACAGCCGTTGCAAAGGTGCGTTGCCTTAGGCACAAATAGAGAGAGAGAGAGAGAGAGAGATAGAGAGTGTGAGAGAGAGACAGAGATAGAGATTGAGATAGAAAGAGAGTGCTTTGAAATGTGGATGGTCTCAAGGCCGCCAAAAGTGCCAGGCCCTCCAATCATGTACACACACATATGCAGAGAAACAAATCACGTATAACAGTTAGATACACACACACACACACACACACACGCGCACACCTATCCCAAATAAAAAGCCTCATTATATATAGAGATAGTACGCTTAGCTGTACATAAATACTACCAATGCTATATCTATATCAATATATGTATGTATATGTATGTATTTGTATATATATCCATGTTTACATTTACTATTACTACTATGTACTTCTACTATTCTACTATTTGTACATTACAATCGAAAACGCCGTGGTCCCAATGAAGAATCCATAAAACCCATGAATTACTCGCACATTGACCCCAAAGCCATGCCAGTTATTATCCAAGATAAACTCGTAATACTCGTAATATACCAGAATACTTACTACCATCAGATATTTGATTAAGTCAGCACATTTCTTGGTATCTCAACAACTATTGTCGATTGTCGTCTTATAGGGTTTGCTACACGTTCAAGCCAAATCCAAATAAGCACAGTTTTATGCCAGCGAAAATAACGGTGCAGGGCACATATCAAACAAATCCAATAACAGGACCAATCGAACTATGGTAATATACAAACAATATAACTATACACAAAAACCCAAACATATCCGATTAATGCAATCCTATCAAAAGTTATGTATAACATTCAAAATCCAATTACCACACACTCAGGCAATATTACCTCTCAAATATGAATTAGGGAGTCACATATCGTATTTTAAAATCTTGATCTAATTTCATCTACAGATAAATTTGTAACTATTCAGATATCAACAGAAATCTGTAGAGACTTTGCAAGTTTCGCAATTATTCGTATCTATATACATATAGTATTTATCAGTTGCAATTAAGAAACATTTGTATCTCTGTGACTTACACACACACACACACGCACACATAGAAAATGTTACACAGCAGCCCAAATACATATACAAATGGGCGTTGAAGTGTATGTGTCTGTTGGAAAGGGATGCTTGTTTGCCGTTGATGCTTCTAACTGGGTCAAATAATGCAAATGAGTTGCATGCAATACAATGCTCGGCACAGTGGGGCAAGTGGAGCGCTAACATTGTCGAAATGAGTAGCACAAGCACAACAACACAAAAGTATACAAAATGTACAAATATTAAATAAATCTATAGTTACACTGTCAATCATCTCTGAATGAAATATTCGAATCTACAGTCTTTCAGTTTACTAAATATCAAGCTGTAAGCAAAAGAACAACCAAAATTAACTAATCTCTAAGTTAAATTCAGTTACAGATTCAGATTCAAAAATATCCTATTTATAAAGAATATTTTGGTTTTAAATTTTATACTCAAGTTTTTCATATTCAAAATAACTCAAAAAATTTAATTTCAAACCATCTTGCAGTCAAAACAAGAACTTACATAAAAAGTATACAAGATATGAATATAAAATTGTTACATAATATGACACATTACTTAGAGAATATATCTGCATCATTAACTCAAAACTCGTGTTTTTTGAGTTAAAACAGTCTTGCAGTAAATGAGCGAAATATTCTTTTGTTTAAGTTTACTTTAAGTAGTTTGTAACATTAAAGATACAAGATAGCATTATTGAATTTGGTAGACAACGAAAGTTAGCAAACGTTGAAACAGTTGTAAAATTATGCTGTGACCTGCTTTTGTGACCCACTGTGCCAATGGTACTCGTAATTGGGCGTTGATTGGCATCGTACACATATCGAGTATCGAGCATCGACAGGCACAAGTTCTCATGTTTTGGTGCCTGATGATAGCTAATTAGGTATGCATGTGAGTAGGTTATACACTCGAGCAGTCAAACGATGATCTCAAGAAGCATGAGAAACACACACACACAGATACAAGCACACATCTATTATAGAACTAGATTTACACTAGGTACGAGTAATTGACACTAACCCAAAAACAATTTTACAAAAGCACACACAAAGGAATACTTTTTTGTTTAACTGATTCCTGTGCAACATACACGACGCACACACACACACACACACACACACAGACACACACACACGGCACACATACATACATCCCCATACATATACATACACATGTAGGATATGAGCAATTTGTCGTTGTGGAAATTATTACAATTGAGATTTAATTGTTGGCATTCCGACCATTTCACAGGACATCGCTGTTCATTGTTACCAGCCTGGTGTATGCGATCCTTTTGATTGTTGTATGCATTGCATATGTGATCAGCGATGTGACCACACACCGACTACCGGTACTCTACTACGAGACGTTCTTTACTTACCTTTATGGAACCAGCATACTCTTCCTGTTGTACGTCTTTTGTTTCCTGCTGCAGGGTAAGACACACCTGTGATTAACTTCCCCACGCCATATGGCAAATGCTTAAGTTCTTTACTACATTTCCATTCGATTTGTATCCTCAGAGAGCTCTTGCTGTAATGGCGGCAATGGCGGCAACAAACCGAAACCACAGCCCAAAGAGAAGAAATCAAAGAAAACAAAGAATGCAGATCCAGCCGATTCGAAGGATGCGAAAGGCTCTAAGGACTCTGGAAAAGCTGGAAAAGGCGCCGCATATCAGGTGAGAGTTACTTTTGAACGAATATTACAAACATTTGAAACTCCATTAAAAGATGGGTAATGGCAAGAATGGGAGAAATGACGTTTTAGATACGACAGGAAAGAATATAATTAGTGAATATTCTATAAGAAGGGATCGGAAGGGACGTCAAGAAAATAACAATTTCATAATCATTTACATGCTCTTCTTGGTGCCTCCTTTAGAGCTTCTCTCTAAGCTTCTTACAGCTGTTATCTTAGAGCTTCTCTCACCACATCGCTTAATGTTTCTTTAAGCAATACTTCCGATATACTTCCGATTCTCTCAACAGTCCTTGAATTCACAGACTTCGCTTAACATTGTAATGAACTTCTTCAATTAGTTTTTGTCTAAAATTTTGAAAAAATTCTTGGGAATTTAGAGAATCAGCTGATGTAGACATATAGTATTTTACGAATATAATGCATTGTTTATATACATATTGTCTGTTATTGAATGTGATTTGTGTCAGGGCTTATGAGTTGCAGGGTGACTAACTGAATGAACCTCATAACAAAACATGGCATGAGTCGTATGAATCGCATATATGTATGTATGTATGTATGTATCCAATGGGGTGGATTAACAGACCCTCGTTAATTATATGACGACGTCTGTTAAGTGATAAGGCCACATCAATTAAGGTGCACATATGAGTTTTAACCATGCGCTGGCTGATTCAGTACCGATCTCACCATCATAAAAGTACTCATATATTTACATATGTATGTATGTATATTTATATTTTTGAATCGACAGGAAGCACCCGTAGATGCCGAGGTGGCCGTCACCCCAAAGAATGTACGCAAGAGGAAGACTACGCATAGCGATCTCACGCACGGAAGTTTCTTTCTGCGCGTCGGTGCCATCGGTAAATCATCAACAGATCTTGATTCCGAATTGAACAATCTATTCATTCTATTTTGTTCAATCAATTTTTGTTTGTTTGACATCTTTCTTGTTATTGTGATTGTTTGACTATTATTTGGTTTTAGCTTTTGGACTCGGTGCCATGATTTATATTGGATTGGAGTTTGGATCGTTCTTTGAGATACCTTTCGATTCGCCCTGTCATCATATACTGATCGGTGTCAATCCTTTGCTCCAGATGATATTCACCTTTATGCAGATGTACTTTATATTCATGAATGCACGGGTAAGTCCATTCAGTTCGCTTTTGGGGCGCATTTCATGTTCGATTAGTAGTATGATACGACTAACTCAACTTTCTGTCTAAAAATTAAACTAAAACACTGTAAGCCTAATAACTACTTACTACTAAATACAATATACTACCTACTACTACTTTTATCTACTACTACCTACCACCTACCACCTACCACCTACTACCTACTACTACTATTAAACTATAAATGTATGTTAACAATCATGAGTACACACTGAAAAACAATCTAACAAAAAGCCAACCAAGTCCCAGTCCTCCATCGGTCTAATTGAGGTTAGTTTTAAGTTTAAGTTCACGATCAACTCGTTGACACGAGCTGAAAGATAGCACGTAATTGTGAAGATGAGAATCGTAAGGGACTCATTTGAGAGCTGCTAATAAAGCATAATACTCGTATTAAATTCTACCGTAAAATTCCTTACTGAGGTTTGGGCTCCTTACGATTTTCTTTATCGATAATTGCGTGCGATATTCAAACTCTTGCAACGATCTCATTCATAGTTTAGGCTCGGTACGGTCACACTCTGTCTCTCTCTCTCTCGCTCTCACACGCTCTATCCTTGTCTCACTCACTTTCACACAGTAGATCTCTTTCTCGCTCGCTCGCTCGCTCGTTCAAATTGGCGTGTTAATTGGCAGTTAGTTCAGTTGAGTTCATTATCATTGATTCACGCATTCGCATTCATCATCTGTCATTTCACTTATTTGTTTATTTCGCTTTGCTTCATTCAACAATGTAACATCGCTATATTGCAACCTTGCATCATTACATTCATACATACATATGTACCATCTTTAAGAGAGTGAACTTACTCTCACATTCGGCAAAGTCGAATTGTCCATCTTAGGTTAAACAAAATAAAAAGAAAATTAATAATATTAATGACTTTGATAATGCATAGCAAAAGATCAGAATTATCAGTTATGAGTTTAGCAGCTTCAGCTTCACATTATTCACATTCACAACACGTACACGCATTACGCATTCATGAACCATTCAAATTTTCACGTCATCATGCATTCATTCATTGATTCATTCTTTTTAAATAAATTTTTCGAAATTGTGCAAAGTACTTAGTTTTTTTAATGAACCATTTTTGTGTACATAATCCCAACAACTCCGCCCCATTCGCGATCGCAGACTAGGCCACCATTTCAGGTACGATATACAACTCATTTTCTACTCTACATTCTACTCTACTCTACATTCTACTCTAATCATGCTACCCTACGCTCATATTTCTCTCACTTCAAAGCACACATACTTAGTATACACAGAAGTGGTCATACAAATAAAAGAAATATGTATACCTACTACAAACATATTATTTTTGTATCGATTGTGCTATTTGTGTGGCCATAGCTGTATATATTCTTAGATGTATCTGTATGTGTCATATTATACGAGTATTAACTAAATATATTAAACAATAGCTTAATCTAAATTGATACATACTACTGTAATTATATTTAAGGGTTATGGATTGGGTAAAATACTTTTGCAAATCTAAACGCGTTGTTTCAATCTTTCAAACAGCAAAAGTATCTTAACTTTGTTCAAGTAACGAAGTTAGTTCTTTCTCTTTTCCTTAACAATTACGAGTACTTTTATGTTTTTATGATACACATTTACCAATATCTGTAAATACTTATATACCATATATGTATACATATGTATATATATATTTAAAGTGCTTTAAAGACACGATTCCAAAGTATACTCAAAATTGCGCCTGCGCATTGCTTTTACTCTCTGCTCTCTGCGCTCTCTCTCTCTCTGCTGTCGGTCTCTCTCTGCAGTTGAACATCCATCGCTTCAAGGTGATCGCTCGCTTTGGACTGATGCATGTGGTGGCCACCAACATCTGTGTTTGGATACGTACTTTGGTCAAGGAGTCGTTGCTGGAGATAACGATCTATCATCAGAAGCGTGAAGCTGATCCGGAGGCATCTTCGATTGCACACTCGATCCGGCAACATGCATTGCGTCATGCTGGAACCGTGCTCCGGACTCACACGGGACCCAACAGCGAGTTCGAGGTTCTCGACGGTGAGGATGTGCTTCCCAAGAATGTGTACAAAAGCGACAATGTGTTATCGAAGCTGGTCCGCAATACGGTTGATGGCATCTCAAAGAGTTTGGGCATGGGTGGTGGGGATGTGTCCACCAGCACTACCATCAGCCCGACAACGACAAGCACCGGGGCAGCATATACAACGCCTGGCTATCAATGGCACAGTACTACTATGGCCCGCAAGCTGAAGAAGTTTATCACTAGCACCACCGCTGCCACCAGCACCATGGGTAGCAGCAGCAGCAGCACCGCCAGCAGCAGCACCACAACAACCACAACCAGCACCAGTATGCCATCAGCATTATTTAATAGCGCTGCAACGGCCGTCGACATGAGCAGCACGACCAGTGAGACACCCTTTGATAGCCTTCAACGCATCCTCTCAAGCGCCGCTCCGAGTCTAACGCCCATCGATGTGGCCGCGCCAACGTTGCCCGCTGCTGTCGAAGGCAATGGCCATGCCTCGTTTGCCGCTGCCACTGCCACTGCCACCTCTGGGGTATCCTCATTCCTCAGCAACCTGGCCGCATCCACGCCGAGCACAAGTGTCAACGATAACACGCCAACGAGCAGCACCGAGAGCGCCGTGAATATTATGAATAATCTATTTGGTCCCGGCATGGAGAATAGTTTCCAAACCTATTCGGATATCTCGCATGAGGAGTCCAACGGTCTGGTTACATTTGAAAATTTCGAGAGTTTGGACAACATATACCCGGCGGCGCTGTCTTCCAACATTGGCACACTCAATTCCACCGCCTGTGGACGTATCGACATTATGGGCACCATTGTGTATGATTCGGCGCCTTATCTGTATCCGTTTATCATTGAATACTCGTTGATTGGAGCGGTGGTTTTGTATGTCATGTGGAAGCACATCGGTCGCTATCCGGGTCGAATGAACGACGAGGATCTCGAGCATAGGCTAGAGGTGATGCTATCCCGTCGAGCCGTTGCCATGGCGCAGCAGGCACGTTCCGGTCGCGTCGATTGTGTTGGCTCATCGAAGGGTCTATTCTTTGGTCTGTTGCTGTTGGTCGGCGCGCTGATTTGTTTGATACTCTTCTTCGTCTTGGTGCGTCATCAGAAGTTCTCGCTGTTGGCCATTTACCTCGCCGATGCCAGTCACTGCATCCTCATGGCATTTGCCATACTCGCCATCATCATTGGATTCATCAGGTGCGTTGATCATCACAAACAAAGAAGAATTATTGTTAACACCCCGAAGATGTGATGCACTTGCAAACCACACGCCATTTTTAGAAGAGATTCGTAATAACCTTTCAATCAAACATTCAATTAAGTTAGAACGATTAGCGATCGATTAAAATGGGTTTCTAACAATATGATAATAATATTCTGTATTTCTAATTAACTTAATCTTGATAAATCCCAAATTTCAAATCCATTCTCAGGGTCAAGAACTTGAAATTCCGCTGCGAAGAGCAATCGAGTCTGAATGACATTTTGTTGCGCATTTCGGCCTTTGGTCTGTTCACTTACTCGGTGTTCAGCATCATTGCCGGCAGTTTGAAGGTGCTTGAGAGTGAGCCCAGTTTGTTGGTGACGACCACGGGCGGAGTTGCCGTCTTTCAGGTCATTCTACAACTCCTCTTTATTGCCGATGTATCCCGTCGCCGTGTCCATTTGCCGGAGCATGATCGCAGCAAGCCCGGACGGCAGATTGTTACCTTCCTTCTTATCTGCAATGTGGCCATGTTTGCCATCTACACATTCGAAGCTCAAAAAGTATTCGCCAATCCTGTAAGTAGATATGTACGTAAGCGAGACTGAGTTAAGTAAGACGATTAACGCTCTCGTTCGTTCTATTCGTTGTTTGTAGTTCGTAAAATTCTATAGTACATATGTATAATTAAACTTCGCTATAACAAATCTCTTTTTTTTACTTATAGAT
This sequence comes from Drosophila kuntzei, assembly GCA_035042165.1. Taxonomy (NCBI): domain Eukaryota; kingdom Metazoa; phylum Arthropoda; class Insecta; order Diptera; family Drosophilidae; genus Drosophila; species Drosophila kuntzei. Next base: position 135,973 of record JAWNLU010001470.1, read on the forward strand.
TAATTTTAAACAAATGTTTTTCTTTTTACTGCGAGTTTTTTATAAAGAAGTTTTCGTGTACATACATACAATAGTTATAAATTTTTTATATCTGGGCTGTCAACATTCCTGTAATTTTAATTATTAATATTATTATTTGACTACTATTTGAATATATAAAGAAAATTTTAATTTCTTAAGATCGAGTTATTATATATTAAATAACTTTTACTTTTTGTTAAATTTATAATAAATATTATGAAGCAAAAATTTGCTAGAGTAATTAAGAACTAATTCCTAAAGAAATAGCTCAGAGATAAATGCATGTTACCAATTGACTAATTGATAATAATGACTTGGATTAATGCTGCAAATCAAATTAATTAGTTTATCGTTGTGAGTGTTTACATTAGCTGCATGTATTTGTTAATGCCTATTGTCTGCCAATGGATTTGTTATTGATTAATTCATATGATATTGAACTCAATCCAAATAAATAGGTGCAACTGGAGTTCTACGGTTTTGTGCCCTGGTCCATCATTCAACGCATCACACTGCCCCTCTGCATTTTCCATCGCTTCCACAGCGCCGTGACACTTGCCGAGATCTGGAAGACCACCTACAAGGCGCGCTTGGAGTAAGAACTTGGAACAGCATAAAGCAGTTCGAATGCTAGAACGATGAAATGCACCAACAAAAATCAACATGAAAAGTAAACGAAAAGCAAACAGATTGAAGGGTATGAAAGAAATGGAAAATATTATAGCAAACGGAAACGCGGAAAAAAAAAGTTAAAAGTTAGTTTCTAATTGCATATTATATATATATATATACATATTTCCATATGTATATCTATATACATATATCTTATATATATAACATAACTTTTTGTTTTTAGTTACGCATACGTATAGGTTAACTAAGTTCAAAATGCGAAAAGAAAAACAAATTAAAAGCAAAAGCAAATGAAAATTAAAAGAGAAAAGAAAAGAAAAGAAAAGAAAAGAAGAACAATGCAACAAAAGTACGAGTTGTATCAAAGAGAGCTAACTTCAAAGCGAACCATTGGACCATTGGCGCCCAATTTGGGTGTGTGGTTTAGGACAGCATGAACCAAACTTTAGAGCGTATATTAAGATGATTAAACGATGAAAAGTTTATAAAATCCAAGAATCTAACAATCATTATTGATGCTAATTACCAAAACGATTGACAAAACAATTATTACAAGCAAACATCTTAAGCAAAACATTTGGAATCAAACAAAAATTGTTGTGAACGATTAAGAGAATGCGTCAAACGATATAAATTACAATCGCTTGTTGTTCCTTTTTTTTTGTTTGTTGGTTTTGTTTTTATAGGATTTCCCGCTCAGTTGGAAAACTTAAGAACTAAGTCATAGATTTTACAATTAACAACGCTTTCTTTTAGTTTTGTTCACTTGAATATACTAATTTTACAATTTCAGCACATAGTATATTAATTATTAATAAATAATTTATGTATATTTAATTCCCTATCTATACGATAATTATTAATTATATAAATATATCTTCCTCTTTTATTTGGTTATTTATGCATTATTATTGTTTAACTCGCTGCAATGGCTTTGTAACTAAAAGTTTTACTTTTAATCAATTGTTTTTGTTTTCATTAAAAATCATATAAAAACTAAGCTGAAGATGAAAAAAAAATTAAAAAGGTTGTTTAATTTTCACGTTGCAGAACTTTAAAATACATAGATACAGTTGGACAAAAACATATACATATATGGAATTCAAGCCACAGCGCCGCCAAATATGCAGCGACTTTTGGGCCAAAAACACACGCACACACACTACACTCATACACACACAGACATACACACAGATATGTATACATATGCAGGTAACTCTCCAGATGCATATGGAATGCCATGAAATGTGTTGGAGAAAAGCGCGAGAATTAGAAATTCATGAATTCATAAAAAATAAAAATCAAATAAAACCCTAAAAGAAAAGCACATTTTGTGTAAGTTTTCGATTTTCCCAAAACGAAACAATTGCCGAAGACAAACAACAACAACAAACTGTGATGATATGTATTGTTTATTGACTTTGGAAATATTTTTCATTTATTTAGTTCTTTTTTGGAATTTTATACTTTTAGCATTTTCAACAAAAAACTAACCCAAAATTAAAAAAAAACAAAATATCGGCTTAAACTGCGTTCCACCAACTTCATGGCCCAATGTAAAGAAAAACAAAAGAAACACCATGACAAAACTAAAAATGAAAATACACAAAGAAACAAATATGTTGCGGCACTGAAAGAAGCCAAACAAATAAGCAAAAATATAAAAAAAAAAAATAAATAAAAGAAATTATAAAAATATATAAAACAAAAACAATTTTTAATATTTATATATATATATATAAATAAAAAGTTTATAAATGTCCATTTTTTGATTATTAGTAGTGATGTTAAATGAGAAACAACAACTTAATAGTAATTATAATGATTTAAATATGTATGTAATAGCTGCAAACAATATAAATATAAAGGTAAATGGAATAATATACGATTAGAATAAAAGCGATCTATCTGTCGTATATGGCTAGCCAGAACCTTCTTCTATAATCCCTGAAACAATGTAACGCATTTAGGAGATGTCAAAACGGAAACGAAAACAAAAAACAAAAATCACGATAACGATAACGTTTACAATTACAATTTAAGAACCATTTTTAAAGATATGCAACGTATATCTATAAATATATGTATACTAACCCACCAAATTCAAAGTATTTCAAAGTTTTATATCGACAAATCGCAGATGACGGGGCAGATTAAACAAGATTCCAATGCTGCCACGCAACAACTAGAACATCAAGTTGTTAAGAGATTTATGGCTCAAATAGGCAACTAGAATCAGCTAACAAACTGTTGCCTAAGACCAAAATAAGATACAGAAAAAGATCATTCCGAACGGAAACGGAAACAGAAACAGAAGCTATCAGATTTGTGACGCACACACACACGCACATCGAGTGTATGCTCGGTGTATTTTTGTTGGCAACTTACATATATACACTGCCGTCTCTTGTACTGCTCATACATACAAACACACACACACATAGATTACATATATGTATGGATATGTGTAGCAATTATACATGTATATATATAGTATGTTTGTATTACGAATACGTGATCAAAGCAATCCCGAAAAATGCAAACTATAAGCCCAAAACAGACCACTCATATATACATACATATGTTTATACATATACATACTTACATATGTGCATATGTATACATACATATGTATGTATATATGTACGTAGTACTTTTGGATACATACATACGTATTATAATCGTACTTCAAATCTCGTAATCTTAAATCAAATATACTTATAATGCGTGTAGTAAGTACATAAATACATACATACTATGTACATCCAAAAGGAGAGGCGACTCTCTCGCACTCTCATTGTGGGGATGTGAGCTCTCTCTTTCATTGTACCGTAGCATACATACATACAGACATATGTATGTACATGCATATACTCTCTTTGCTACCTGTAGTTACACACGTACACACACATACTTGTGCTAGTTATGTACTTACATATATACTTTCTTAAGCATACATAATATGCATAGATATGTATGTACTCAAATGGAGAATCAAATTCAGATAAACATGTACTTGTGGTAGCATTTAGTCAAAATCGATATATGTACATACATACATATGTACATACATATAGAATGGATCAAATGATGTGGACAGAAAAAGAGTTCAAGAGATCAGATACAAATATATTGTATAAATACATACATACTCGTATGTACATATGTACATGTATGTATGTATATGCATATATCTAATTGTTTTTTCTTTAATATTTAGTTAAACATAAGATCATATTTTATGTATTTTTAATAACTACAGCATAAAATTATTGAATGTTTCAACTAAGTTGTATAATTATAAGTGAAATTTACAAAGAACGACAACATAATGGAATTATGTATCTTGTAGCTGTATCTAAAATTGGGCAAATATATGTACATACATAGTACATAATATGTACATATATTATGTATGAAAAGGTCCCCATTCCGGGATATATACAGACATATTTAGTATATCCACCCAGCAATAACAAATACTATCATGTCTAACTTAACGCACAAGAGCAAAACACCAACAACAACAACCAAAGATCAAGAACAAACCGGAAAGATGCATACATAGAACAAGAAGAAGAAAATGATAACGTATATATGTATGCATACATACTTGCATATACGCGTATACATATGTAAGTTTATATATATATATACGTATACATATATATAGGCGATTTCAGTAAATAAAGAAAAAGAAAACAAAGTAAATCAATACATACATATTTATAAATAAATTAAAACAAACGGAAACATTAAGCGAAATTTACATGCATTTAATATACATTTTCCCATAACCGCTAAAAGTAAATAATAATAAATATTAATTATAATAATAATTAAAATAAAAAATAATATAAACAAATCGAAATTTAGAATGAGGACACAACAACATCCAATTGTACTCAATTTTTAAGTCATTGTCGCATTTTAGATACCAAGAAACATTTCCAAATGCGAATACATTTAGTTAAAACACTCACAGAACACTCATGAGTACACCCGTAATGCTCAACACTCGAATGGGCAACTCACATTCATACACGCAAAGACACACTTACACGCACTCACACATACATACATATATACATATGAATTACATAACAAAATTCAAACATTGATGCAATGGCAAGAACATCAACATCAACCACAACAACAACAAAAACATTAACATACAAAAATCAACAACAACAAAATGGCATACAAGTAATTTTAAATTGAATAAAATTAGTATTAAATATGTACAACATTTTCGAGAGTCTTTTAATTGGGGAATTTAAAGGTCTTATGGATACAATTCAATCAAAGCTATTCGACCGATCTGATGAAACTGATGATACAGCAATTAATTCCAATATCCCGGATTAATATTCAAAACCGATAAGTTTCCTCACATTTTCTTTCCTTGGGAATCGGAGGATTCCTACATAATGGTCAAAGGACTTACAGAGGCTCAGCTCATTCTGTGCAGGGGTGCAGTTGAAATTTAAGATCGGATAGCAAAAAAAATATTTAAGATATCAAACAAATTCAAATGCAGTACTTTTCAGCAGTCTTTTTATCTACTTTAAATCAAACTTTTTCTAAAATCCACTTTTCTAACCACTATTTTTCAAAGCTGAATTCATAGCTTAAATTAATATATAAGCATATCTAATTTCAATCACGGGTATCTCATAGTCGGGTACTTAACTATAGCGTTCTTACTTCTTTATTATTATTATCAATTATGTTCTACTTAATAACATTTAAATCGGATAAATATAATATAACAGTATTTAAGGCAGTAAAAAAATTTTAAGCAATGCAGTAATATTATGCCCTATCTAAAATCAGGAACAGGTATATAAAAGTCGGGCTTTCGACTAAAGCTTTCTTACTTGTTTATCAGATACAAATCTTGCACACAAGTTCAAAGCTTAGATGTAATACATTTCTTCAAAAAATATATGTTCATTATTTTAGGTTAGTTTATTTACAGATAATATAAATATATATATTTTTTTGTATACCCTATATCTAGCTCAAATGGGTAAAAATATGGTATTCTAAAATTATGAAAATGAATGACAGGCACACTTAAGAAGATATTTTTAAAGTTTTACCACCCATTGCATCTAAGTTGATCATGTGAGTCTTAATGTGTGTTGAGATATCTGTGATCAGGATAGAGGGTAATCGGTAGTCGAGCACTATATGTAAAGCTATGTCATCAGAAAGGCGGCGCTATCACATTTCGATTTACTTGAAAACGAGCGAATCGATAGTCGCGACTGTCCGCATCACGCACCAGGCAAAGCGGCAGATGACCTCTGTTTCCAAATCCGTTTCCGCTTGCCTTTTCACGTCCATCTGCAAGCAGCTTACGCAGTCCAGCTGAAGTTATGTAACCCACACCACAGACCGTGGCCTCGACGAAACTAAAACTGGCACTGCTGACGTAACCAAACACTTCGCGACTGCATTGACGACGTACACTACCCCGTGTCTCGACGGGATCTGTGGGCAGCCAAAGGTTGGACATTTTATCAAACTGTTCCCTAACGAGTGTCGCCGTTTGGGCTGATCGAATGTGCACTCTCCGTGTGCTCGTCTCCTGGAGTTTTCGCTTCTCGCGCACGCGACGTGCACGCAAACGTTTCAGATGTCGCTTGTGGCCAAGTCGAAGATCTTTGCGCAGACGTTCATTCAAATCCGGCTGGGGAGGCTCGCTGTGCACGGGCGCATGCTCGTCGTGCTTTAGTTGCTTCCTGTGGCGCTTCCAGTCGACGCTTGTGGGCAGGCAAATCAATGCATTATCCTTGAGATGGCCGCGAGTTTGCAAACGTAATTGAATCTGGATGAGACACTCATCGGGCAGTTGTTCTGGAAACGCTTGGCCCTGGCGCAAACATTCATGCACGCGCTGCAATAGATCTCGATCTCGCAGTACATAGAATTCACCCTTATATGTTGAGGATTTCTCATGCCAATCTCTCACAAGGTGCTTCCAGGGAGCCAGAAATGGACTGACCACCGCCAACTTACGATAGTTACATCGTTTGTTGGGCGGTAGACGAAAGTAGCGAGTTCTTCGCTCTATTGCATCCAGTGATGCCTGCTGCACTCCTGATGAGGATCAGTTATATTATCAATGATGAAACGAAATTTTCAAGTGGTTGTCCACTCACCTGCTACCGTGTCCGGCAAATGGTGTTCGGCTCCAGCCTCCCTGGCCACCGAGTCGAATTCTCGCAGTCCACCTGGCCTGGCACCCCACATAATCAGCGTCAGCCAAAGCGCCATGCCGTAACGCCCAGGCGCAATCACATCCCAGCCGGAGCCATAGCCTAGGCGCTTGTATTGTGATTCCTGTGAGCCAGGGCGTTGCACCAGCAGCAAGGGCACTGGATGCATCTGCTCCTCAAAGGTACAGCTCTGGCCAGGCACAACGGCGTGCTGTTGACGCAGTTGCTCGTATTCATGCGTCGGTAACATTGTCTGTCCAAGACGTTCCCGCAATTCCGACTGCCACAACGAGCTATCTGGCAGGCAAACAGGCTGCGACATAAGTAGCTTAGCAGCAGAATTTTCTGTCCCTGCTCCGGTTCCTGTCACTGACTTGTGTGCCCTGCTGCGTTGCCTGGGCCGTTGCAGTCGCGGGTCGACAACATTGAGGCCGACAATCATATTGGAAAGGAGTTCGCATGGTGAGTTTAGCTGTAGAGCCAACTCACAAAAGTTCGCCTGCGATTGCAACTGTTCCGCCATGTCTGGCAGCTTGCTCGCTTCCGCAAGCCAGTGGGAGTGTGTGTGTGCGGAGTTTTCGCTGCTTGGACGATAGGCCCGGAGACTGGCGGAGAGTATGTGTTGGGCACGAGCTCCGGTTAGGCGAAATCGATTGAATTCCTGTTGAAAGATCTGCATCTCCAGACCATCATCCGCATTGGCGTATGTTCTGTGGCGCTCAAATGCCTTGGTGTGCGTCCAGAAACGCAATGGCTGTTGCTTGGATTTCTCAGTCTGTGTTCCCTCCTTTGATTCATCTTGATGTGGCAGTGGCAGCGTTTGCTGTTTGGTGGACTTCAACTGGAACACGTTGATTAACTGAACAATAGTGGCCTCAGCGGCGGCGGGATGCAGCCAGAGCCATAATGTGCGTCGAGATTGATCCTCTCGACGCCACATAAAGCTGACACGTTGTAAGGCACCCAATGGATACTGTCCATCTGCGAAGAGTTCGATGCTACCCTCACGACGTCCACTTGCAAATGTCTTTGCCGCGATGCTAAGACCGCAGTTCGGACTGCTGAGGCGCTCAAACCCCACACGCAGCAGCTCCAGACTGCCCTGAAGCTGTACGCAGCTATAGAAGGACATGTCCTGGAGCAGACAATGATCGGTACTTGCTCGATAGCAAGCTCGGAAGGTCTTGTCGCAACTGGCAAAGGGCAACCGATAACCCCAGCGATCAATCATGTGGAAGCGCTTGGCATGCCAGATGTGCGTTTCCAGCCAGCTGTGCTTACGCTGCCGGCGAACGTACTCACGCATCAGATTCTTTGGACGACGACGATATTTGCGAGATGGACGCTTGCTGTTTACCGGCTGATTACCAGCCTTGCCCATTTGGGATTTGTGTGCTGCACGATATTTACGCGGCAGACGTTTGGGATGATGGGACATGGCCCGACGGCGCATGTATTTTGGCAGTGTTTGGAAGATGAGCTTGCTATTGGTCGGCAACTGAGCCTCAGCGATCAACGATTTAATTTCCCTCAACGCTCCAGCTGCGTAGTGATAAGTGGACACATGTGTGGGCAACGTTATACGTCCGCCAAGACTGGAATCGTACTCCAGCTTTTGTGTGGCCATGATTAAATTTCGGTCATAAATAATGAAGAGAAATATTCAAATAACACAATTTAAATCATTTGCACGTGTGCCGGTTTGAGATGAGCCACAAGTGTCTAATAGCGATGAGAGGCTATCATTAAAAAGCATGTTTCGATATACAAAATGAATTAAGCGCTTTCGATATATCGTTTACTCAGTAAATTTTGCTTGACGCTACACAGCACTGGATGCCTACTAGTGTTGAGTAAACACTGCTCATTTAGGTGAACATGTTCACTTGTTCTTTTTTTGGAGGTGAGTCAACTCAATCAGATCGCTCACCTGCTCACTCAGACTACTGAGTTGCTCACTGCTCACTTGCTCAGTTGTTCACTTGCTCAGTTTATCCGTGTTCACTGCTCAGTTGTTCACACACATTGCTCAGCTGCTCTGTGATTTGCAGCTCAAAACACATTTGCAATACTTGCATTTAGCTTGCCGGCTTCCGAAATCTTTGAAATGGTTTCATATTTCAATATACTTTTAAATTACCGACATTCTGATTTTTTAAAATGATTATTCAATGTGGTACTAACAAATGAAAACAAACGCAAAGATGAGCAAGAACGCGAAATGAGATATCGAACTATGAGCGCAGAGGAAAGCTCGAGCATAGTGCGCAAAAATGAGCAATAATGAGCAAGACAGAACTGAACGGGAATGAACAACTGACTGAACAAGTCACCAAAAAAGAGCAAGTGGTCAAAAAAGAACAATTTGGAAGGAACATGTTCACTTGCTCACTTCAGTGAACAACTCTTTTTTGTTCACTCACTCATAAGCAACCCAACACTAATGACTACATATGTAGGTATCGATAAGAGATCAACAATCCAAGTCCGACTTTTATAGTAAGCCAGCGCCTATTTTCGTTGTGTGTAAAGCGGCTAATTATGCAAAGATGGTGGCCAGTGCAGTGGTCAGAGCTTACGTTGATCCTGATCCTGCTCCTGGTCGCCGTTTCACAGTCTGCATATGGCCAAGCACGGCATAACAACACCATTGTGAAAAGCAGTCACTTTCAAAAGAACAACAACTGCCAGCGCCGACTTTTCTGGCACCTCCAGGCCAAGGAGACATGTCCAGCTGAAATACTGCCACTACGCGGTACCATCTACATACTGTACGATGTGAACATATCCGAGGGATTCAATTTGCGTCGCGATGTCTACATTCGCATGGCGGTCTTTGTAAGACGCTTGCGGCGACGCAAACGCTTTCGGAATGTGCGGCTCGTGCTGCCGCCCTGGCCACGCCTCTATCACTGGCACTCGCATGGACTCGCCCAAAATGATTTGCTGTGGCGCAACTTCTTCGACTTGGCCAGCCTGCGACGCTATGCACCCGTCCTTGACTACGACGAATTTGTCTCCGAATACAGAATGTTTGGAATGCCGGCGCCGCCTTATGTCCATGTCTCTCAAGTGTTTCGGCTGACGCACTACGAGATAATGATGGAACAGGGCGTCTTCAGGGACAAGTACGAGCGAGTGACAGTCCCAGATCCCAATGGTCAACGTACGGATGCCTGCAATGAGAAGTCCATTAGCGGTGGACCGCTTTTACAACAGCGTCTCTTGCGCTACGGACGCTATCATTGTGTACGCTTCCAGGGCAGCGCTGGCCTCTTGGAGCGCATGCTTCGCGAGGCCATTGTGGAGGATACAGCCGGTGTCGACGATGCCGACGACATGCGTGTCTATGCGGTTCTCAGTGCCGAGACAGTCCTCCACGACAACTGGGGCGACGAGCACTTTTGGCTGGCCCGTCGATCTATGCGCTTTGCCCAGACGCTCAACCAAGTGGCCGCCGACTTTCGACTCTTGTCGCTCAGCACAACGGACACGTCGGCCGGCGTGCAGCGTCCCGCCATGTGGGAGTTGGAGAGACCCAAACGAGATGCACGCGGTGGCGACTATTTGTGTGCGCACTTACGACGTGGTGATTTTGTCAAGTCGCGAGAATCGACTACGCCCACGCTAAAGGCGGCTGCGCAGCAAATTAAACAATTGTTACGGGCGTTCAATTTGACCACCGTGTTTGTGGCATCGGATGCGACGCCATACGAGCTGCTCGAACTAAAGGAGTTATTCTATCGATTTCGCTTTGTACACTTTACGCCGGAGTCGAATGTGCAGCGACATCAGCTTAAGGATGGAGGCGTTGCCATTGTGGATCAACTGATATGCTCCTATGCTCGACACTTTGTAGGCACCTACGAGAGCACATTCACCTATCGAATTTACGAGGAGCGCGAGATTCTCGGCTTCAGCAAATCCAGCACCTTCAATACATTCTGTAAGGCATTGGGCGGCAACTGTGCCCGTAATGCCGTCTGGCCAATTGTGTGGAATGACTACGATGACAAATTTTACTGAGATTTTGTAACAATTGTGAATGTCTTGCTTTTATACTCGTATCATAGTTAAGTGTATTTTGTATTTTATTTGTCCTAGAATTATTTTAAAGACTCTGTAACTTCGAACGAACTGCGATGCTGTACCAAAAATTAAAAGCTTTTGAAATTTAAATACTCACGTAATCCGGTTCAAATCATTTAATTTGAATTTTTAAATAGCGATTTTACGATATTAGCATGACAGCAAAATATCGCTTAATTAAATTTGCTCTTCTAACATAATATCGATATTATCGCATATGAAAGTATCGATAAGAAACAATAGTCACATTCCAAATTTCGATAGCTTCACTTTGTAGCTAGCTAGCTATTGTTGCACGTGTTTTGTTTTATATCAAGTTGCTTGCAATCAGTAAAAGGATAATTTAATTTTTGCCAACATGGGCAAGAAAACAAAAGGCGGTAGCAATCTTGGGCGCCAGCTCATCAAGGATCGTTTTGGCCACACACCTCGGCGTAAGGTTGACAACGATACAATGGTGCGTAAAATTATTTACATACATATGTATACAAATTCCACCAGGTGACAACAATATCAATATACTTATTTACATTTACAGCTGCACACAACGGAGTTGCAAGATGGTTATGACTGGGGTCGCTTAAATCTCTCCTCTGTGACGGAGGAATCTTCGTTTAACGCCTTTCTGCGTACTGCGGAATTAGCGGGCACAGAGTTCCAGGCGGAGAAACTGAATATCACATTCGTGAATCCGAAGCAGCGTGTTGGATTGCTAAGCAAGACACAAGAGCAGCATATGCACAAGAAGCACGCCGAGCATATTGACCAGTTAAAGATTCCACGTCGTCCCAAGTGGGACAAGGAGACAAGCGCCGAGGACTTGGAGCGTGCCGAAAATGAGGCGTTTCTTAATTGGCGTCGCGATCTAGCTATGTTGCAGGAGAACGAAGAGATTCTAATGACGCCGTATGAGAAGAATCTCGAGTTTTGGCGTCAACTATGGCGCGTTGTCGAGCGCTCCGATGTTGTTGTTCAGATTGTGGATGCACGTAATCCCTTGCTCTTTCGCAGCGTTGATCTTGAGAAGTATGTGAACGAGGTGGACAGCAACAAGCTAAATATGATCTTGGTGAACAAATCGGATTTGCTGACGCTCGAGCAGCGCCAGCACTGGGCACAGTATTTTGACTGTGAGGGAATACGCACAGCCTTCTTTTCGGCCACGCTCGTCGAGGAGGAGCTGAAGCGGGAAGCGGAGGCCGCAAAGCTGGCCGCTGAGTCGCCTATATCGGCACTGGAACTGAAACAATTACGCGACGCTGCGGAGGAGATTCAACAATCCCTTGATGCCGTCGAACACACATTGGACGCCATTGAAAGCAAGATGCAACCAAAGGCGACAGCGGAATCGGAGGTCAAGCTGCCTAGGCTGCCTGGTGATAAGAACAGCGCACATCTGTTGTCTCGCACGGAACTGATAGACTTTCTGCGTCACATCTACACGGGACCCAGACACACCAATCAGCATGTGACCATCGGCATGGTGGGTTATCCCAATGTGGGCAAGAGCAGCACCATTAACTCCCTGATGACTGTGAAGAAGGTTTCGGTATCGGCCACGCCCGGCAAGACAAAACGCTTTCAAACTCTATTTCTGGAAAACGACATTATGCTATGCGATTGTCCAGGTCTGGTGATGCCCAGTTTTGTGCTTACCAAAGCAGACATGTTGCTCAATGGTATATTGCCCATTGATCAGATGCGTGATCATGTGCCTGCAGTTAATCTGCTCTGCGAGCGCATACCACGACACGTGCTCGAGGATAAGTATGGCATTGTCATAGCCAAGCCCCCAGAGGGTGAGGATCCAGATCGTCCACCATTCTCTGAAGAGTTGCTTCTCGCCTATGGCTGTATGTATAACAATCAATCTGTCAATCACAATAGCTCACTAAATACTTTTATTTCTTGCAGACAATCGCGGCTTCATGACGTCCAATGGACAACCGGATCAAGCTCGTTCTTCTCGCTACGTGCTCAAAGATTATGTCAATGGTAAACTGCTCTACGCTCTGGGTCCTCCCTCGGTCATCCAGGCAGAATATCACACATTCCCTGAGCGCCAGCGTAAAGCTATAGAGGAATCCCAGTTACCCGGACAACAGCAACGTGCCATGCGCGTAAGTCGTGTGTCCTTACATCGATGTGCTTCGACTTATCATAATTTTGTGCCTGCAGATTAATAAGAGCACATCCAAGGAACTGGACCAGCAATTTTTTTCTGCCCAACCGAGTGTTGCCCACGTCAAGGGACGTACGAATTTTCCGCATGTGCGTCTGGCAAATGATGGCAACTTGGTAGCTGGTGACACTGGACCCGCAGCCAAGCCCTGGCGAAATGTGAAAAAGGAGCGACGTGAGAAACTGCGCAAAAAGTTCTCCCACCTTGATGAGCACTAAATGGACGAAGGAGCAGCTGCCATGGGAAGTTATTATAAAACAATAAGGTGCTGCAGTGCAGTCCTTTCCAGTTATGTATGAATGTGTTTAAGAGCTGGTTGAAAAACCCTGTTTTAAATTAAAGTTAGCGTAATCCCTACGTGACTCTTCCAAGTTGTTATCCAGCTGAAAACAGGACACATTAACCTGATCTGTTTGCCTTGTGGATAGAGCGAAAGAGAGATAAGCCAATGGAAACGTTGCTGAATAATATTTATACATTCATAAATTATTGCAATCTTGTTTAAAATGTGATCCCTCTCGATTATCATTAGGATTAGATTGTAGGGTCTTTCATTCATGTCTCTTTTAATTGTGCGTCAATCGGCTTTAAGCTGTTCAAACAACAACACTTGACATGGCTCAATAGACTTGTTGTGGTTTGGTTTCTACTCGCATATAAAAACATGTTTCTATCTTTATCTCATGCACTCGACTGCCTCTCGCTCTCTTTGCACTCGTTTTATACCCTGCAACCATGGTCAAAAATGGTATATTGGTTTCTTTACAAATGATACATAATATGTTATCTTTGACCCTACAAAGTGATAAAACAATTATGATACAGTCGAATCTGGTGAAGAAATTTATTCAGGTTTGTTGTGTAGGTTCCTGTACGAAAAAATATACTTATAAGACACAGTTTTTACACATGATATATAACGAAGTCGAAGCTGAAAATTGGATACTAAATTCAAAATTTATTCTAGGGACAGATTTAGATTATAGCGCCATTGGAAGATGATGTTATTGAATTTCTTAATACCATATTTGCGCATGTTTTGTTATGTACATATGTGTGTTTCGTAGAGTAGGGTATTTTCTAGTAGTGGACTCTCAACCAGAACGTTCTCACATGCAATCAGTGATGCCAACTACTTAAAAGCAGGACAAAGTGACCAGAAAAAAATGGTGAACAAAAAGACTACACAAATAATAAAAGTGGACATTGTATAGGACAATTGATTTTTTCTCAAAAGTATAGATTTTTAATAAGTATACACTCGTATTATTATACGAGTATGTTTGATATTTTTATCTTTGAAAGTGGTTTTAAAGATCACAGATCTATCCGGAAAGGCTGAATCGACAACTCTTCTTGTGTATCACTGGGAATGGGAATACAAAGTTGTTTTCATTTTTGCCTGGGCAACTTGCCAAAGATGTTGCTCATAAATGTAGAAGAGAAGAGAACAGAAAAAAGAGAGAGAGAAGTCTGCTGTACTTTGATCAACCAGAAGCGATAACAGGCCCCGACCTCCTCAACGATGTCTGATAATCGGAAACTATTTGCCGAAGCCCGTTTGTTGACTCTTGCGAGTATATGTATGTACGTATACGAGTATGTCCATATGTGGGCCGGACGACAACTACTTGCACTTGGAGATCTAGTGGAATGCTCAGTGCTCAGTCTGGTTTTCAACGTCACGATGAGTGGAGCAGCTGCAGCGATCAATTTCAAGACATTCAAGGAGCTGTTGATTACACGTCGCGGTCATCTCTTAATTATCCAATTCAATCGGCCAGAGGTGCAGAATGCTCTGCGACGTCGCACCATTTATGAGCTGTTGCGTGCTCTGGACATTGCCAATGCGGATTCCGAGATCAGTGCTATTGTGCTGACGGGCAATGAGGTGGCCTTCACATCAGGCAATGACTTGAGCGATCTCTTGGAGCTGCAACAAAGGAACGGGGATCAGGCATTGGACGTACACTTTAAGGCCAGCAATTTAGTGATGAGTGCTCTGGTGAAGAAGATGATGCTCAATCGGAAGGTTTTGATCGCATTAGTTCAAGGCAATTGTGTTGGATTGGGTGTCATCATTGCATCTCTATGCGATATTGTCTATGCCACCGAATCCGCGCAATTCTGGACCCCCTTCTCCCAGCTGGGACTGTGTGCCGAGGGGGGCGCCAGCTGGATGTTGCCACAGATCCTTGGCCGCAGCAAGGCGTCCGAGTTGTTACTGTTTGGAGAACGTCTAGATGCCCAGGCTGCACTGAATCATCGCATGGTGACGAGCCTAGTCACAAATCTGCAGGATTTTTGGTCACGAATGGAACAGAATGCCAAGTTGCCGTCCGCCTCCTTAATGGCTACCAAGCGTCTCCTGTTGCAGCCTTGGCGACAAGCACTCCTTGATGCTCTCGCTGAGGAGTGCACCCAGCTGGAAAAGCTGCGCCTCGGTCCCACCTATCGCACCCAAATAATGGCTTTTGCCAGGCGAAAGAAGATAAGCAAATTGTAAAACAGATTTTGTGTATGTACATAGTTCTAAGTTTCCTCCACTTATTTCAAAATGGAACAAATAAACTGTTTAGAAATTTAATTTGAAAAAATCGGAAAACTGTAAGTAAACAAAAGTACATAGTTCATATATATTATATTTGTCCATAAGATACAAATTTTTAAGACCCTTTAATTAGTGAAAATGAAAATGGTAACAGGCTGAAGAAAGCATCTTCGATCCCATACAGTACATACTAAATATAAATTCTAGATCAGCATATAGCACCGTATGAGCGCCTTGTTCTCAGAGACTTTAAGAGTTGGAGCCATCAAATTTTATAACAATAATCCTGTAGAAATACAAAAAAAAAAATTGTGAACATTAATTACAAGAAGATTTAAAAAGTAGAGATTTTTTCTGTTTTAATAAATATTTGTATAAGCTTTATTTTCATTTTTAGTTTCCTTTTTTACAAAATAGGTGCAGGGTATCTCACGATAGTGTCTGCGCGACTGAAGACTTTCCTACGTGTTCTTTTTATGAGTTAATGTTTCTTATTACGTTTTCTTCTTTAATGCTGATTAAATATGCTTAACCCAAATTCTTAGCAAGTTGTTTTTTGTACGTTGGATAAACGTTACGGTTTCATTATTATTACATATAATATCAATAAACTTATCAAGATATGAATGATTAAAATTTTTACAGATGCATTAATGTTTATTTCGGACGTCCTGGCCCATCCTCAACGAGAATGCTCATGCGTCCGCACTTATATTCTGATGTTCAGTATATTATTGTTGATAAAGGCGGTGCAGAGTCCCCTTCCATATCGTCCATTCAATTTTGATCTGTTCAGCTCACCCTATACTTGAGCTTCGCATTCTTGTTATCAGCATTTTGTATATTTTAAATCGCACAGCTTTATTTTTCTATATATTTATTTTTTTTGATTTGCAGTTGTCAGATTTTAGTGTTGATTGTAATTTTTGCATCTCAGTTGAGTAAAGGGTAAAATTCTGTTTTATATCGAACATCTCCAAGTCGAATAAAAAAAAACCTCAAATAGAAGCCGATTTATCATGAATTTAGAGCCAAAAATTAGTTTGGGGTCTTAACTAGTTTTTTTCAAATGAATTTTAAAGTTTCCGTACCCCCAACTAATTTTTGGCTCTAAATTCATGATAAATCGGCCACTACGTGAGGTTTTTTTATTCGATTTGGAGATGTTCGGTATAAAACAGAACTTTACCGAGTAAAGTTATTTCATATTTTGTTAATGTTAAATTATTTAAAAATCCAGATTTGCAGACTTCATAGCACTGCATGCAACTGTTTTTTAACTATTGATATGACAGCAGTATGCAGTATCAATCGATATTAACGTTATTATTATAAAATATCGATGATGATAATGTTAGATATCGATTACAGACTATAATACGATACTATTGTAGTGACAATCGGATATATTCCATCGCCAATCGTTACTTGTTTTTGCCGGCGCGCGTGTTGAGTTGATTAGGTATTGTTGGTGTTACGACTATTTGTATTTGTTGGACACATTTGGGATCTCTGCGTTTTGGCAATAGCCATGTTACGCACACAGCTGTTGCAGAATGTGTGCTTGCGAGTCTCATTGCGGGTTGCTGGACAAAGAGCTGCAATGGTAACGCCAACGTCGCACGGATGCCTGCGTTATGCAATGGCAATGACCAGGACGACGATGCTTCCAAGCGTGAGTAGCTACAGCTACTCCACAGGAGCTGCAACAAGAACTACAAAGAATAACAAAAAACGCACAGGCAAATTAAGCGGCGGTGTGGAGACTGCAGTCAAAGTTAGCGTCGAGGATCTGTGGACACAACTGGAATCGTACTACAAGCAGCACAGTGTGTTCCGCTTTGAGCACTGCGACCGTCTGCTGCATCAGCTAGAAACGATTGCCTTCGGAACGCAGCTACCTCTCAACGCTGCTCAGCTTCATTTCCTGTTGGGCTCCTGCGTGCCGGAGCTGCTTCCAGTGCAGACTAGCAAGGAGCGACTAATGCTCTTTCGTCGGATATGGACACAGCTACTCAAATTAGAGCAGCCGACGCTATCTCGCTATCACACGCAGCTGCAGATGCTGCGTCAGAATCAGCTGACATTGCCGGATCATCGGGCGCTTCTCGCAGAGATTGCCACCTACAACGGAGCACCGGATGCGGCTCTATATAGTGCTATGCTGGATGTGGCCGGGGCAAGCGGCAATATGCGGCAAGCCACCGAGCTGTTGGCTGAAATGCGGCAACTTAACTTTGCCCTCACTGAAGCCAACTTTCATGCCCTTCTCCTGGGACATGCCCGCAGTGGGGATCTTCCAGGTGTGCAAAATGTACTGAACAGCATGCTGGCAGCAAACATTCCTCCCTCTGTTAACACGCAAGCCCTGTGCTTTGTCTCCTATGTGGAGAATGGCGAGCTAGACAAGGCTCGCGATCTTCTCAAGCAGCATGCGGATCAGTTCAATGCGCCGCAGCTGCTGCAAATGCTGCGAGCCGTGCTGAGCTGTCAAAAGGTGGATACGCAGTTGATGCAACAGCTGGTGGCACAATTGCCAAAGGAGTATGTCAATGACGTGGATGTGCCTCCGGCAATAAGCAGTCTCTGCATTCAGCTGCTGCATCGTGACCAGGCTGAGCTGATGATCCAACTTGTGGCGACGTTGCCTTCTCCGACATACAACGAGAATCAAAACATCGATGGATTTGCGTCGTTGTTGCTGAACGAACTCTTCCGCGCCCACACGCCCCTCGAACAGATGCTGCAATTTGCTGGCCAGTTGCGTGAACGTGGCCAAAACACACGCGCCTTGCAGGTGCTCACCGAGTTGGCGCTGCGTCGCCAGCCTTCAGTTGCACTCAGCTGCCTGGAGGCACTGAGTGCGGCTGGAGAGCCACTGCGTCCGCATTACTTCTGGCCTCTGGTGTTGTATCACCACAAGCGAGAGGGCGAGAGTGGCGTGTTGCGTCTGCTGGCGGAGATGCAGCAATTGCGCGTCGAGTGCGATGAGCCAACGTTGCGTCTCTATGTGCTGCCCAATCTGTGGCAGACGATGCAGCAGCCTCGACAAGCATTGCAGCAGCTCGACGATGTGGGCGTGCGTGCCTCGCAGACGATGGTCCATGTGCTCATCCAACTCCTGCAGCAGCAGCAAGTGTCGCCGGCGCTGGAGTTGTTGCAACTTTATCCGACACGGCTGCAGCTCTCGGCCCTGATTGCCCCACTTGCCGCATTGGCTGTGCACCTGCGTGCCACAAAGCGTTACGCATCCTTTGCCCAACTGACACAGGCGCTGCAACAACGATCCCTGCAACGCCAGGAGGACTTTGTCGGTGCGCTGTTGCTGCAAATGTGTTCGGCACAGTCGCGCTTGCGCCAGGAAACCGAGTCTTTGTTGCACTTCCTCCACGAACTGCAACGTCTCGAGCTAAAGTTGTCCCAAGCAGCGGCCGAGTCCCTGCTTAATATGGCCACCAACTGTGATGTAGACACACGACAATCAATTGCAAAGACTCTGCAAAAGATGCGGAATCCAGAGCTTACTCTGCCCGCAGATGCAGTTGCCAGTGGTGGTTTCATAAAACATCCCCGCGACATGTCCCTGGACGAGCTGGAGTGTCATCTCATTGAGCTGGAGGCGAAACAACTGAACACACGCGGCGTGCTCCGTCGCCTGCTGCAGTTGTGTGTGCGGGATGGTCGTCTCGAGCGTGCCCTTGAGCTGCAAGCCAAATGTGAAGCTCTCCGTGTCCAGAACAGTCCCGGCATGTTGGCTGCCATCTTCGATTTGAACATCAAGCTGAAGAATTTGACGCGTGCTGAACAGAGTCTGCTGCGTCTGCAGAAAACATATCCAGGTGAGTAACCCAACTTTATACAAATGATCCCATCTCAATTGTACTTCTCTCTTTGCTTTGCAGGATTTCAGATAGACGAACACAAGCTCATCGACTATGCGGCGTTGTTGGTGCATCATGCGCAACTGGATGAGGCCAAGCAGCTGTTGCAACGGCGAGCGGAACAGCAGCGGATCAATGGTGGCGATTATGTGGTCAAGAACGTGTGGCAGTTGCTCAACAATGTTGCCCAACTGGCGGTCAAGGAAGCTCTTCCCGAGTCGGGTCGCAGCATCACATTTGAAACGTTTGAATTCCTGCGTAAACTCGGCTACTGCCAGGCACACAATGCGCTCCTGGGTCCCGTGCTGAGGGAGTGGCTGTTGCGCGGGGATCTGGACGGTGCTGTCGCAGAATTTCAACGTCTTGCAACACGGTACAAGCATACGCCGTTGCAGTTCGAGATGCTGTCGCTGCTGGTGAAATTGAGCAATGGCGATGAGACGGAACTGGCTCGCTTTCCAGGCACAACAAAGGAGTCTGCCCAACAGCATCTGGCGAGTGTCACGGCGACAGTTACTCGTGTCCATGGGGCGGTCAACATGAATAGCGCCTTACTGCTGGCACTTGCCGAATCTGGAACTGAGACGCAACTACGTCGCCTTATCATTAATCCGGAGTTCCGGCTGAATCACGATCAGCTGCTAAAGAATTGTGAGCATCTTGGGCAGGAGGGCGCCGTTCGCACTTTGCTTCGCTTGGCGAGGGGAGTTCGTGGACTTCAACGGTCCATCGATGAGCAGCGTATCTACGATATGCTTCTCAATCAGTTTGTCAAGACGAACAACTACGAGGGAGCATTAGATTTATACGATCGCCTGCAAGCTGATGATGAGCTGAAGGTATCACAGGACTTTGTCCGTAATCTTGTGCAGCTGCTGCAGGTCAACAATGTTGAGATTCCCAGCAGCATTGCACTGCGCGCTCAGATCAGATAGTAAGGCATTTCTAGTTATTAGTTAACTTCTGTTATTATTGTTTATATTAACTGTTAGTAAATTTACAAATTATAATATTTACGAGTATAAAATGCATTTTTCATTTGTGTAGTAACAAACCAAAAAAAAAACAGGAAAAACTTTCGAATACGAGTATTGAATAGGGACTGAAACTAACAGTTTTGGAACAAAAATTTTATGACATCAATCTGAAGGAAATATACTTTAGTAACAAGGATTTCGCCAAAGTTTCGTTTTTTGTTTTATTCCTAACTTTTATAATAAGTATAAATCATTTGTAGTTCATTACATAAAAAAACCTCTACACGAGGTAAAAGTCTAGTAACGTAAGCTTATTCTTGACCCAAACTTTCTGATATCAAATTTTGTGACGAAATTGATTACATTTAATATATAAACTATTCTAAAATAAAAAAAATATTGTTTGGCATTCGGCACTACGCATTAAAGTTATTTTTAGGTATAAAGCATCGTGAACTTTTTTGCGCAATGTGCCGATTGCCAAACCATATTTTTTTATTATTTTAGAACTTAATTTGAACTTAATTCATATATTAAATGTAATAAATGTCATCACAAAATTGGATATCAGAAATGTTGGGGCTAGAATAAGCTTTTGCCACTAGACTTTTACCTCGTGTAGAGGTTTTTTTAATGTGATATCAGAAAGTTTTGCAATTGCTTATTCTTTTGACATTGAAACTTTCCAAAAGGTTTAAGTGTTTTTAGAAATGTACCTCGGTACCATGACCAAGAGTCGATCTCATATAATTTGGCAATTATAAAACCAGAGCACATATTTTCGACCCCTGATCTTTGCTGAGTTCCGCCCGACATTGGTCAGAAACACTGTTGCGCCATTTCCAGTCGACATCTTCGAGGAGGGCTCAGTCCTAGCACTTGGTTTTTGACCGATCATTCCTATGGCAGCTATATGATATAGTCAACCAATTTGAACCAAATTTGATCGGGATGTATAAGTCCGATTTAAATTAATATTATGTCAAATTGGCTAAGATATCTTAATAAGCAAAAAAAGTTTATCATACTAGAACTTGGTTTTTGACCGATCATTCCTATGGCAGCTATATGATATAGTCGACCAATTTGAACCAAATTTGATCGGGATGTATAAGCCCGATTTAAATTAATATTATGTCAAATTGGCTAAGATATCTTAATAAACAAAAAAGTTTTTCATACTAAAACTCAATTCTTGACCGATCGTTCCTATGGTAGCTATATGATATAGTGGTCCGATCCAAAAATAGAAAAATAGAATAGTTCCGGTATACAGGAACCTACATACCAAATTTGAAGTCTCTAACTCCTACCGTTTCTGAGATCGACGCGTTCAAACAGACAGATAGACAGACAGACATGGCTAAATCGACTCGGCTATTGTTACTGATCAAGAATATATATACCTTGTGGGGTCTGCCACGTCTCCATCTGCCTGTTACATACATTCTGCCAAACACATTATACCCTTTATTTGTCCATTTTTAATGGGCTCAGGATATAACAATAAACCAAAAAAAACTTCTTTACAAAGTAAAAGTGACGAAAGGGTTTTCCTGCCCCTAAATTTCTGATATCCCATTTTGTGACGAACGATATTAAATTTAATACATACATAAATTATTAAAAAAAAAAAGTTTGGCATTCGGCACCTTACGCAAAGGGATCTCGATTCTGTATTCCTAAAAATAATTTTAATGCGCAGTGCCGAATGCCAAACTTTTTTTTTAAATAATTTATGTGTGTATTAAATTTAATATCTCTCGTCACAAAATGGGATATCAAAAATTTTGGGGCAGGAAAACCCTTTCGTCACTAGACTTTTACTTTGTAAAGAAGTTTTTTTTGGAAGATATCAGAAATTTTTGGAATTTCATATGCTTCTGACATAATAAGTTCGATATTAAATGATTAAAATGCTTACATCAAATAAAAAATGATATAGTAAATTTTATATTTACTTTAACCAATATTGGTCAGGATATATTATATAAATCCAACCCAGATGCGTACGTTGTCAGATTGATCAATATATATAATATTAAAAAACAACAAAGTTTTTAATACTAAAACTTAATTGTTGTACGATCGTTCCATGGCAGTAGAACGTTATAGTAGACCGATTTGAACCAAATTTGGATAGGATGTATAAGACCAACTTAAATGAATATTTTGTCGAATGGGTTGAGATATCTTGAGAAACAAAAAAGTTTTTCGTACTAAAGCTTGATTTTTTAATTAGTATGGTAGATCTGGTACATAGTTAAATGTATTCAGTTAACAGGTAATATCTTCCAAACCTTTTCGCTTAAAGATATGTGTCATATATCAAAAGACGCGAAATTATACGTTTTACAGCATATTGAAATAAAATTAAAATCGTTGGAGTCGTTTTCTAATAAATCGTCAAAATGTCAGCTTTGCAAGCAAATGTTCAAGGTACGTCTAAAAGCCCTCGAAAATACCTTTCTAACGACATATAGCATACATCTGTAGCTTCTTTGGATTGGAAACTATGGGTGTTTCAAAATTATCAGGTTTTAGCTATTTCCCGCTAAACTAGCTATTTCCCGCTAAAGTCGTTGAACAAACATTTCTAGATTTCTGATAAGAAACAATTCCTCATCAAAAAATTTAAACTTTTTTAGCGCTTTGATTCAAACAAAAAAACAGATAAACAAACTTATCATCTCATTTTGAGAAGGACCTTAAAAATTTCTAATTAATATATCGTATTTTTAATAAGAATTTTTAAAAATAACGGCCCAACGGCCCCAATAGCTGCAATCATTAAAATTTGGCCCCTCCTACTTACACCCACTTATCTCATGAAGCAGGTGAGTTACCAAAAGTCTTATCCTGTTATCCTGGCGTAATTTTCTTAGTATGCACTTTTGTTAGGTAAAGTCATACCTTTCTATCGACATATATATGTAACTCAATCCGATCGGACAGTCATAGCAAATTTTCCATTCTGCGTGTATATATTGCTAGTCGCCTTTTGCACACTTCGTGCTGCTTTCGTCACTAGCGCGGACTGCCGTCCGCAGTGATAGTACATAAGTAAATTGAGTGAAGAGGCTCCTACAGCGCGCAGCGTGCTGCGTCGGCGTGGCTGTTAATCGCTTGAATGACAGAACGCGTTTTGCAACACTGGTGAAGTGCCATTTTTGAAATAATGTGGGCTTTCACATATCTATGTAAATAAATATACATATTTATTTAGTGTACAATCTATATTAAAATGTTACGCATTTTGAGGAAATCAAAACTTAAGATGACTGTGGATGAGATTTTTGCTACAAGTAATTCCCAGGTGTTATCCTGGCGTAATTTTCGTTATGTATTGACAAACTCACCGCTGAGAGAGCGCGTTAACATCGAGTTCAACAAACTGCCAGTGTTTCAGGTTAGTTAACGAGGTTAGTTAGCAAGAGATATGCGAAATTTATGGATTTCTCTTCGATATAGGCCTGTCAATATCTGTGCGAGCTGAGTTACAAGAATCTCAAAGTCGAGGAGTTGGCCACACTGCAGGCCTTTCAGGCACAAGCCGCGCTGCATCCAATGCTCGTCCATTACTTTAGCGATAATCTTTTAAGCTACTTTAACCTGAGTCGTCGATCGAGCATCGGATTTATCCTGAACATTGCCAATTTTATATCTACGAAATGTGCTTTGGGAAAGGCGGTTGCCGTGTGCTTGTTTTGGGGCATTGTCTTTCAGTGTGGAGAGAGTCCCATTCTTATTCATCAACATCGTGATGTGAGTGCAACACTAAATCAAAACTATGAGTAATCAATGAATTTCTTCCTCTCCTAGTTGGGTGAATTAAATTGCATTCTCAGAAGCGTTCCCCTCGAGACCATTAGCATGGATATCTTCTGTATTCTGTTGCACACAGTTGGATGTTTGCTGCATTTGATGCTATGCAACAAGTGGCAATCGGAGTTCGAGATCAACGGCTACTCGTCCTTCTACTTTAGATTGCTGCCACAGGATCGACATAATCTTCAGGCATGGGTTAAGCAATCCCTTCAATTAATTGAATCACACAATAGAAAAATGCAGCATCGCATTAATACTGAAGCAGACAAGGTTCTTGCTTCGATGGATTATCTGGAATCCAATTCAGCCCAATGGTGTCTCGTCTGCCACAGCAAAAGCAGTAAAAATACCAAGGTCTGTTTATTCGGTCAGTTTAACAATATATACGATTGTTCAAAGGTCTAATCACAAATTGTATTCCCAATCCAATTCCAGTTCGATTGTACTTACATGTAAATAAACATCGACAAGGCCTTGCAGCCGTGTCAAATCTCTCAAAGCTTCTATGCCAAGATCATACCAAACTGAAATACGTATACGGATACGTAACATACACGAAAAACCCAAACGTGCTAATTTCAAAACCATCTAGGGAAGCACGCAGTAGAGATTAAATCCCAGTGCGATTGCATATCCACAGAGTCGTCATTGCAAGCACCCACAACATGGATTGTCAGGACAACGACCCCGCAAAGGTGCCAAACACAGATGAAGGCATAATCTTCATCAGCCCACCGACCCCAAGGTTAACGTCATCCATGGATGACCTCTTCGACTTCATCAGCGAAGCACAGATTGGCAACAAAAATGAGCCGACAGCCAGCCCCAGCGAACAAACCATTACCATAAGCGACAGCGAAGAACCCATGGCCAGCTCCTCCTTTACACTCTCCTCAATCACAACAGTCCTCAGTGACAGCTCCAACAGCCTGGTGGCTGTCGTCCAGCGAAGCGAGTTCGCCAAGCTCCTGATGCGACTCGGCGAGGAAGGCGACGGCGATGCCAACCAGATCGTCATGGAGCTCCTGAACTCAACGAAGCATGCGGAAAGAGCCACCTCGGTGATCGAGCGCGTCTCGGAGAACCTCATGCTCCTACTGCGCACCCAGACTCTAGCCGAGGCGGGCATCATTACAGGCAACGAGCGATATCGCTCCTTCAAGTGTGTCCTTCAGAACTATGCCAAGCTATACGCGGCAAAGAGATTCATCGAGAAGCTTCCCATGCTTTGCCTCTCTTCCCAGTCCGAACAGGAGCAGGGTAGGGATACAAATGGGAGCGAGCAGACTTTGGCTCGCATGGTCGCCGATGAGGTGCTTCAAATTCCAGAGCTACTGCGCCAGCTCTGGGCCTCCCTCGATAAAATGGAGTTCTTCAACGAGGATACTGCCTACAAAGTCTACTTGGAGGCACGTCGTCATCCTCAAGCTAAGATTCTTCGCGAACTAATGCTGACTCGCATATCTCGAGTATATCTCTGCATCGTCAGCTCCGCTTCCTTTCTTGACTTTAGCGAGCAGGAATTGATACACGTGCTTAACAACTGCTTCCTCAGTGTAAACTCCGAGATAGAGGTGAGTAAATGATATGTCTCCTCTGTCTATTCCAATTATTCATTGATTCCACTTATAGATATTCCTCTCTGTCATACTGTGGCTGGAACACAATTGGTACGATCGCAAGAACTGTGCAGAGCGAGTCCTGGGCGGAGTTCGCTTTGGTCTGATGCCCACCTGGTATCTCTACACTCTTGATAGAACCAATCGTTGTTCTCACTTTGCCAGGGTCATCTATAGTAAGGGAGTGCAGGCACTCTTGGAGAAGGGTCTGGAGTAAGTAGACCATAACTTTAGCTTTATTGAATATCCTTAAGTCCCACCTTACATGTTTCCAGGGACGCATTGGCTGTGCGTTCCAGGCACTTACGCAATCCCAACTCAGTTGATGTGGAGAGTCCCTTGCCACGTGACTGGGTTGCCGATCCCGAGTGTCGCCATCATCACAAGTGCCATTGCGAGCGATTCGTTTATCCAACATACGACGTATTCAAGGATTACTTGGCCAGGATCATTCGATGTGCACCCAATTACTGGCGTACTCTTCGGCCTGCTCAGGAAGTCTATCGGAAGGTTCTCAAGTGTTGTGCACCCCCATACCAGACTCCCAAATGGAATTAAATATGCCGATGATAGCAGTTGTCTCTGTATACCGATTACTAAAGTGCTAAATTTAATGTTTTATCTCTTTTGGCGTGCAGTAGTGCAAATCATTTTTATAAAACATAATAAAAGGTAGATTTTAATTTGGTTTGTCAATTATATAGTACTCGCCGCATATTCTTAAATTTGAAGATGCGGTGTTGGGTATCTTTAAAACTTTCACGGTTTGCCAAGCCTCCTAATTTCCTAAAAGAGAAAGGGAACCTCCGAATTAAGGTACAATCTTTTATTATCATTAAAAAAGAGATATTCCTCAAATAAATAAAAGTTTACAGTGAGATCTTTACACCTCACCAAAATAAATTTAATTTCCAATTATAGTAATATTTTTTTTTTTAATTTTTGACATGATTATAGAAAATACTAACAAATTTAAATTGAAAATCTGTTTTTTTATTTTGTCCTTAAAAATAAGAACGGAAATTAACTCTTCAAGATAAACATTCAAAGTAAAATTCAAATCTTTCATTAATCCAGAATATATGTTTTCAGGTTTGATTTTTTTACGCTTATAATTCTTGTTGTTCATCCCTGATAGCAAGAAAATTGCATAAAACGTCAACTTTTACTTTTACCAATTTTTATGTAAGCACCTTAAAAAGATTTGCATTACTGCATGCCAAAAGAGATAAGACATTAAATTTAGTATATAGCTGTTGGAATTGGTATACAAAGATGAGACAACTGTTATCATCGGAATAGCTAGTTCCCTCTGGGAGTCTGGTATGGGGGTGCACAACACTTGAGAACCTTCCGATAGACTTCCTGAGCAGGCCGAAGAGTACGCCAGTAATTGGGTGCACATCGAATGATCCTGGCCAAGTAATCCTTGAATACGTCGTATGTTGGATAAACGAATCGCTCGCAATGGCACTTGTGATGATGGCGACACTCGGGATCGGCAACCCAGTCACGTGGCAAGGGACTCTCCACATCAACTGAGTTGGGATTGCGTAAGTGCCTGGAACGCACAGCCAATGCGTCCCTGGAAACATGTAAGGTGGGACTTAAGGATATTGAATAAAGCTAAAGTTATGGTCTACTTACTCCAGACCCTTCTCCAAGAGTGCCTGCACTCCCTTACTATAGATGACCCTGGCAAAGTGAGAACAACGATTGGTTCTATCAAGAGTGTAGAGATACCAGGTGGGCATCAGACCAAAGCGAACTCCGCCCAGGACTCGCTCTGCACAGTTCTTGCGATCGTACCAATTGTGTTCCAGCCACAGTATGACAGAGAGGAATATCTATAAGTGGAATCAATGAATAATTGGAATAGACAGAGGAGACATATCATTTACTCACCTCTATCTCGGAGTTTACACTGAGGAAGCAGTTGTTAAGCACGTGTATCAATTCCTGCTCGCTAAAGTCAAGAAAGGAAGCGGAGCTGACGATGCAGAGATATACTCGAGATATGCGAGTCAGCATTAGTTCGCGAAGAATCTTAGCTTGAGGATGACGACGTGCCTCCAAGTAGACTTTGTAGGCAGTATCCTCGTTGAAGAACTCCATTTTATCGAGGGAGGCCCAGAGCTGGCGCAGTAGCTCTGGAATTTGAAGCACCTCATCGGCGACCATGCGAGCCAAAGTCTGCTCGCTCCCATTTGTATCCCTACCCTGCTCCTGTTCGGACTGGGAAGAGAGGCAAAGCATGGGAAGCTTCTCGATGAATCTCTTTGCCGCGTATAGCTTGGCATAGTTCTGAAGGACACACTTGAAGGAGCGATATCGCTCGTTGCCTGTAATGATGCCCGCCTCGGCTAGAGTCTGGGTGCGCAGTAGGAGCATGAGGTTCTCCGAGACGCGCTCGATCACCGAGGTGGCTCTTTCCGCATGCTTCGTTGAGTTCAGGAGCTCCATGACGATCTGGTTGGCATCGCCGTCGCCTTCCTCGCCGAGTCGCATCAGGAGCTTGGCGAACTCGCTTCGCTGGACGACAGCCACCAGGCTGTTGGAGCTGTCACTGAGGACTGTTGTGATTGAGGAGAGTGTAAAGGAGGAGCTGGCCATGGGTTCTTCGCTGTCGCTTATAGTAATGGTCGGCTCATGTCTGTCGCCAATGGGAATTTCCCTGAGGAATTCAAAGAGATCTTCATCGCTGCTGAGTTCATCGATGGATGTCGTTGTTGTTGCCATGGATGGGTTACTGAAAGTCTTTTCATCATCTGTGGTAGGCACTTTATCGGGGTCCTTGCCCGCGCAGTCCATGTTGTGGGGAACTTCAAGTGTTAACTGATAGGATGTCCAAATTTGATCGCAAATGCGATCTTTTGTCTTGGACAGATGTGGGAAGTCTATTACTAATACTTACTTATTCGTGTCTAGACGAATACGTATATATTTGAGATTGAGTTCTATTAAGATTTGTTACAGCAGTGCACAGGGACTACTAAGGCTTTATTTTTTGATAAGATATGAAATGGGTAACTTAATTATTCGCCGGCGGAGGCGTTGCTAAAACTGATCTCGCTCATATGAAACTGTATTAAAATGATGAGATACGTTGTGGTCGCTCCAACAATCTGTAAAGAGGTTTCTGTCCATATTAAGCAATATTGATTCCTTCAGGTCCCCATCCACTTACCGTGTAGAGCAGTGTGCAGTCAACATTGAAAAAGCCGGCGGCACTGAAGCAGAGACGTTGATGAAGAAGCTGCAGGGAGAACTGTGTGATCTATGACGGA
The DNA here is from genome assembly GCA_035042165.1 of Drosophila kuntzei. NCBI lineage: Eukaryota > Metazoa > Arthropoda > Insecta > Diptera > Drosophilidae > Drosophila > Drosophila kuntzei. The sequence goes on from JAWNLU010001470.1 coordinate 165,268, forward strand.
TTAAAAGAAATATAAAGAGAGTCAGAGAAGAGTTGTAAGAGGAAAGGAACTACTAACTAGAGCAGTATGGCTGTCATTCTGCAGATCGACACGTATGTGATGGAGACTCAAAGCTAAGCGCGTTGTCTGCAAAAGAAAGCTGTCATAAAGATCCTCATCGCATTCCCATTTCTACTCACAAAGTAGGCAGCACGTTCACACATTAAAGCCAAGGCCAGAACATTGCCAAGATGAGGGGTAGTCCACAAGGTGCTGCCCAAGATCTGTAGGAAATCATATGGAGACGCGGCGAACTGACGGAAGTTCAAGAATATCCAATAACAATTGGAGGTAATGGCCAGAAAGTCGTTGCCAAGATTGACCAGCATAGAGAGACCATAACAACGATTCAATAGACCAACCAACAACCAGAGGCGTTGATAGAGAACTCTGGCGGTGATAAGACGTTGCATGCAGGCAGCAGCTGCCACTTGCATTTGCAGAGCCTCCTTAATGCACATGCAGGCATAGGGCTTCTGTATCTCCGACTCGTTGAGTTGCAGTGACTCCAGCAGATTGAGGAGCATCTCCAGACGCTGATGAAGAATTGAGACAGCCGCGTAGATCTGAAAATATCTCAGACCACAAACAAGCAGCGGCAACAGATAGCATGCCCAATAGATGGGAAATTTATGATCCGGCGAGATCATTTTGGCAACAATAATGAATCCTTGACTAAATGTATAGCCAGCCAACATCCACATGCCTTGTCTGGACAATTGCCGGCGAAGTTTGGCATTGTCAACATTCACGTGCAACATGCTCGCAAAATCCCGATCAATCTCACGCAGTTGGGCAAAGAATCGACTCTGCGCCTCACGCTGCCACAGTGCCTCCAGCAGCGATATTATATGTGCCACACGAATACCCACCAGCTGAATGGAATCCACCGTGTGACCAATGTTGCTCGTCTCATTGTCACTGTCGACGGTGGTGCGACTCTCGTCAAACAACCCGTAAAACAAGTAGCCGACGGACACCAAGAGAATCGCCTGACTGTAGAGCTCCAGCCAGCGGGAACGTTGCAGTGGCCTTGTGGCAGATTCCAGGCGCCAATGCCACAGATTGCAGAGCTGCGAGACACGCAGCAGTGGTGCCACCGCATCCAAAATGTCCATGATAAATGTGTGACAAGGTCTCGCCAATTGGTGTTTATATTCGGCAAGATAGTGCGATAATCTTATCAGTTAATTACAGTTAAATGTTAATCGATTTTCCCAATTTAGATACTGCAATTTTCGTAGTACTCCAAGCAGGTAAATCTGTAATTTGTGGATCGGGAAAGCTAACTGGGAAAATTTTCTCAGTGACCAGAATTACTCAAGTTCTATCCCAGAACTTGACCCGTTGGCGGCAACTGTCACTGTCAACTGTAGCTTGAAAACAGGCAACAGACCTGTCTGTCCCTTTTAACCAGCTACCGTGCCACATTTCATCAATCATTATCAATACAGTTATTGTAGATGAATTAATTCATTTTACTGTCAACAAGCTGAAATGCTGACTACGCATAAGTCAAACGTTTAATGGACATTTGGCAGATAAAAAGGTGAGCCACATGATAATTTTTGTTGTCGCACGAGGACAATAAAGTAGACTCAACTATTTTTATACCCTTCAATAATAATTTACGTGAATGTATGTTATAGGCAGAACAAGGCAGCTATAAAAAACTAAGTACATGTGTATATAAAGTATTTACATACATACTATATACACAGAAAAAAATGACCAACTTCTAAAATCAAGAACATTCATCTTTAATATTTTGTTCTTAAAATAATACCATTTTAAGACCAAATCACTGTGCATACTAAGACTTTTGGTAACTTACCTGCTTTATGAGATAAGTGGGTGTAAGTGGGAGGATCCAAATTTTTATGATTGCAGCTAGTGGGGCCGTTGGATTCTTCGGTTAAATTTTTAAAAATTCTTATTAAAATTACGCGTCGAATGATACCTCGATCATTCCAATCCGACATTTGGTTCAAAAGATATGCCGAAAGCCAAACTTTTTTTTTTTTAATAATTTATGTATAAAATGTTATATCGTTCGTCACAAAATGGGATATCAGAAAAACAAAAAAAAAAAATCAAAAAAAAAAATGTATGTAAGTTAAGCATTTTCGTTATGCGTTGATATCGAAATGCTTCGTTTCGTTATCCCATGATAACGAAAAGTCCAATTAGGTACATTGTAGGTAACGTAATCCAGGTTTTTCTTTGGTAGTCTTGATCTCACAGAAGCTCTCCCAAGTGAATAAGCCACAGCCAATTTATAATCGTTATAATCGTTTATTTCCTTATAATCTTATTTAAAGTATTAACTAATTAAGCGAATATTGCGACAGCGCTTGGTATGTGCAGTTCATCGCGGGGGGCGATGAGAATAGAGGGGGAATAACTACACTAATAACTTGTATATCAAAAAAAAAAAAAAAAGTTCAAAGCTTAAAAAACACTTGCCTTATTTATTTTTGGCTTGAGAATTTAAGACTGTTTGGGCTAAAAATAAGAACTTATTCTTATTTAAAATGTTCTTAAAATCAAAATGTGTTTTCTAAATTCAAGAATTTTATGTTATCGACGCATTTTTTAGACCAAAACTCTTAGTTCTGAGACCACCATCTTAATTTTAGAACATTTTTTTATCAGTGTAACATACTCTTCATCGAGTCGAGTTAGCCCTGTTTATTTGTCTCTATGTGTGAGTGCGTGGATACTAGGGCCTATAAGAGCTAGATACTCAACATTTATTATGTGGGCTTCTGTTTTAGTTCACTTCGAAATATATAACATGATGTACGAAATGCTATCAATTTACCCTTCCAATTTTATTCTGATCGGATAATAAACACATATTATAAAAAAGACTACCCTCCTTCGTAATACTAATGGAACGGCAACCTTTGAAAATAAAACAACTTGGAAAATTTCACATAAATACCTTTATTATAATTTATAGATTTTAATTCTTTTTTTTGAAATAGTTCTTGAGATAAGCTTGATTTGACTTGTTCATAAAATGTAATACATATATGTATTTTTTTTGCTTTTTCTTTAATTTTTTTTTTATTTTTTAATATTTTTTAATTTTGGATTCATTTGAATTCATTTTTGTGTGAATATGTGTGTGTGTTGTATCTCTTTCTTTTCTTTTTCTCTTTCTGTTTTATTTGTAACAAATTTGTGTGCCTGCTTTTCTTTCGCAAATAGTTCGCAACACTTTTTGTAGCTTTGTGCACGCATTTGTATCTTGTATATTGCAATTGATTTGATGTCATATCTATGTGAGTACTCGTACATACATTTTGCTTTAGCTCTTATATCGTGTAGTATAGTTGTTTATTTGTGTGTTTGTGTTTAATTTCTTTTTTTATTCTTTTTTTTTTTTTAACAATTTTCTGCATGCATTTTGCTTTTACTAATGATTATATAGTAGTCAAATATATGTATGTGTACGCATATATAATTGAGTATATATGAGTTAAATCGAAACTGCTAATAGGTAAAAGCAAATTCATTTAGCAAATTCAACAAACATATTCTCAATTTTCGCCTTCGTTTCTTCGTCTTCTATTTTTGTTAAATGGGTAAATTCATGCTTACAAATACACAAGTATATTGGTATTATGTAGTCAATAAGTATATAAGTACTTTTGGATAAGGCAATGGATACATAATATATATTGGATTTCTAAGCCGACAAACAAACATAATAAACTCAACTTTTTCTTAATTTTTTCATTACATAATGTTGTAATCTCTTTTTTTTTGCTCAACTTAATTCACTTTTTTATATGTGGTATATTTATTTACTTAGAGTTTACAAGCAAACATTCATACATTCAAGTATATAGTGTTTATAGGTTGTTATATGCTTTAAGTATTTTGTGTGTATAATCTGTATATTAATTTTCTTTTTGTTTATTTAATCCCTTTTTCTTTTCTTTTTTTTTTATCGCAAAAGTTTTTGAAAATGAATATTCAAGTTTTGCTCGTTTTTGGTTTTTGTTTTCAAGTAGATTAACTTTAATTAAATGATCTCTGATTGTATTCATATATTTTTAGAGATCTTTTCTTTAAGATTGGACTTTGTAAATTTTATTTTCTTTTTAAATAATATGTGATCCAATCTTTAGGTTTCTTTTATTTATGAGATTTCGAAATTGAAATGAGAAATGTTTAGGTACATTTATTCTCTTAACGTTATTTCATAAAAATGGATTAATTTAATCGATTCGTTTTTAAGCTTTTCTTGATTTTAACAGAAATAATTAATATAAGTATAGTTTAATAAATTTTAAAATAAGTTTTTTATGGTGCTTGTACCATTGACTTTGTTTTTAACTTTTCTTCAATGCAATTATATGTGTCATATTTAAATTTTTTTATAATTTGTAAATCCCTGTCTAAAGCTGTTTGCTAGTAGTCGTCAAATAATTTTTTTTATCACTTTATATCATATACATACATACATAAATATGTAGAGTATTTATTTTGCAGCAGCTCAAATTATATTTTCTTAACTTTTCGAGCACAACTTAAAGCCAACTAACAAAAAAGTAGAAAATTAAATACATGTTACGAAAAAAAAACTATCACATTCGCGCTTGAATCATTTGAAAAGTATTTGATCATTTTGGATAGTTTGCTTAAATGGTTTGTATATATATTTTTTAATGTTTAATTCTCATCTTAATTATTTTCGTTTTGCTTGTTTCTTATCAAACTTTTGTAGACTGGACGGTAGCCAGTGGTTTCTCGACTGTTGCGCCTGGTTGTTCTTGTTGTTTTTATTGTATAAAAAGCAACAGAAAAATATATATATATATGTATATACTGTGTATGTATTGTTTGTTAAAAATGCAAAGAATAATATTTATTGAATTCATTAATATCTGATACTTGCGCTCTATAAAAATCGGCTTTATATATGTATGTATATCCTAAAAAGTCTGTATGTCAAATATCAATTTGTAATTCAATCAAAAATTGTTATTTAAATATTTTTAAAATTTTAATTTCTCATTAAATTTAATCATTTTTCATTTTTTTTTTGGACTGTATTCGCTGTGGCATCAAATTTTTTTACTTTTCTTCTGCAGTTGAGTATATTTTTTTTATTTATGTTTTTAATAATTGCGTGTGCATTAACCTTTTTTAGTATGTGTTGTCATTTAGTTTTATAGTTTGTATTTTTCTTGTTTTTGGTTTTTTGAAAATTTGTTATTCTATGACTATGAAAAGTAAAAAAAATATAGAAAAATAACCTTCATTCACTTTGTGTTCTTTATTTAGTTTATGTTTCACAATATCTGATTCAATGACACCCTACCCCAATCCCATGCTAACCCAATCAGACCCTCGTAAACCTTATATAGTAATATCAGCATTAACATCTCGCTTCATCATTAACTTTATCACCAACAACAGCAATCATTCAGAGCTATCTTTACCTAATACACATCTATCAAACCGCATGACTTCCAACTTTTGTAACAACTAGATTAAGACCCAGAAATAGAGGCAGATCCTAATCAAAATCTAGTTATAGCTCAACTACTCTTCCATTTCATTCGAGTTCTGCCAGACTTAGGTATTGTTGATTTAGTTCTATATATGTATGTGTATATCATTTTGCGTGTTTGAGCTTTAAGAGTAGGTAATATTTGGATCATTCATTAATATTATACTCATTGATTTTCAGTAAGTATATCTCTCAGCTGCCTGTTTGAATAATATGTATGTATATGTAACTTAAGATGAACTCATAAACCCATAAACTTAACTGACTTTATTATTAGTATTTATTATTTCATATTTGTAATATTATTTTTTTTTAATTTGATATTTAAGACTTTTTGTATTGTTCACTTGTTTGCATTTTGGGGAGGCACATTTATATAAGGTTGCATATTATTTACTTGGTTGGTTCATTGAATTTGCAATAGACTTTTGATTAGAGTACATTTTATATGCGATTACGTGGCATTTCGTATTAAATTTATTACCTTAGCTCCAGTATTTAAATATTTTATTAATGCTTTAACATTTGCTGTGCATTTTCTATCAAGTAAAGTTGTATTCTTATAAAACAACAAAAAATATCGAAAAAAAATTGACGAATAAAAAAACATTTTTATATTCATTTCGTGTCATGATTTAAAAGTGTGTGTGTCTTTAATTTATAGCTAAATAAATACTAGAAAGTTTTAAGTACTATATGATGTAGCCTGCACTCGACTTTGACATAAATACATACATATTGAAATATTTACTTTTTGCGTGTAAATATGTATTTAATTTAAAATTCAAATATATTTTGGGATTCTTCAATAGTTTTTCATAAAAGTTTTACTAATACAATAAACATGAATAATATATTTGTAATACACTCATCGTATTTCCAATTTGCATTTCGCTTTTGGTTTTCCATTTTTTTTCCTTTTTTTTTTTTATTTTTGTATTTTTTATTATTTTTGTTTTTTTTGTATATTTTTGCTATGCGGTTTTTAAAACAATTTTGATCTTTGGATTACTATGCAAGGTAGCTTGACGTATAATGAAAGCAACAAATACGTATACGTACTATATCAGTACATGTGTATGTTGTATATGAAGTACTTACATAATTTAAGTTTTTTTTTATGTATTTTATACTTGTTTTACTTTTTCTTGTATCTTTCCATTTTTGTTTTTGGTATATTTTGTGGCACGTAGCGCTTCTTTGGTATTTTTTTTTGGTATATACGATTAATGCATTGCTCAGTAATTAATTTGTTGAAAATAAATATCGATTAATTACCTTGTTTACTGCATTTGTTTTTCTATTCCTTTGTATGAAATAAAACGGCAAAAAGCGCAAATAGACGGCATTGGCTAAACAAAATGGCGTCATCCATGTGACCCGTTACTCCGCCATATTCAGCTTTTTTGGTTCTTTATTTCGGAAAGTGTTCTCTCATTTTGTTCTTCATCTTTTTGGTTTTTACTTTTACATTTGGCGCACGGCATTTAGCATATTGCATTTTGTTGTCAAGCTTTGTTATTTTTGTTTGTTGTCGTTGTTCCGTTTGTTTTCATTTATTTTATCCTTTAATTTGTTGTCGTCATCATTAAGCTCAAAACTTGGAAGTCGTCTTTGTTGTTGTTGGTGTTGTTAGTTGGTTGCTGTTATTAGCCCTATAAGGTTTACGAGGGCCTATTTAAATCACTGTCAGTGCGGTTGTTGTTTGTGGCTGTAGCTTTTAGTTGTCATCGTCAAATGCAATAAACAATCCCGTGGCCTAGAACTCTAAGCGATATGCAGAGCACGAGGTCTCATGATCCTGCAAATTAATTGTGCAGCGCGATGCGGATGGCGACAGATCGATGTGATGCTTGGCAAGCAACTCCTCGTTTTCGGCCACCCAGTAGCCCAGCACATCAGTATCATACGTGGGTATAATGGTCACCTCTGTAAATGGAATTTATTTATTTAAATGTTAAGTTGATAAAAATATTCCTGTGAACTCACCCAGCTCCTTATCCTCCCAGGTTTGTTTGGCCTCCAGCAAGGCATCATAGACCTGACGGCTGGGCTCGGTGCCAGAGAAGACATAGTAGCGGGCACGGACGCGCTTGAAGAAGTCAACATGGGCATAGTAGGAGTTACCGTTGTGGGGCACATAGGTCAGATCCACATAGACGGGAGCGGGCTTCTTTGCTTTATTGGGTGAGTCGCTACGTTTGCGCAGATTCTTCTCATTGTTCAGACGCGTCTTGGTGGCCACCAAGCGACGCTCCTTTTTTGGTGTGGTGCGGATGTCGGCACCTTCGACTGGCAATGGTGCCGGTGATGGGAGACCGAGTGGCTTGCCCCACTCCTCAAGGCGATCCTTGGGTAGTGTGCCAGTGCTAGTTGATGTTCCCGTTGTTGTTGCTGATGTTGTGGTTGTGGTTGAAATACCTGTCACTGTACCGCTCGGTTCTGTAACAGCTGTGGTTGAAGTGGACGCAGGTGCAGTGCCTCCAGTGGTGCCGCCAAGGCTGCCCAACAGGCTGTCACCGCTGCGTACTTTTTGAACATCGCTAAGGGGGAAGCGTTGTCGTTCGGCGGTGCTACTGACGATGTGCTCCACCTCCTCGGCCTTGGATGGCGAGTAAGAGTATTTGGCGGTAACGGAAGACATCACTTCGACGCCACGCGCCTGCACATGCTCTTCGAGTGCCTTCTGGAAATCCTTGTCGGCTTCATCCAGAAACTTGTGTCCGGCCCAGGTTTGGCTAGTGCTCTCCACGCTTTCTGATGACTGGCTGGCTGGCGGAGAATCCGTGCAGGTCACCAGCATGGCACCACGTATTGGTATTGGCTCTGTGCTGGGCTTTGGATCAAAGCTGTCAGGCAGCGCCCCATAGAAAGAGGTTGCCATGGGATCGGTTGCACGGGTTGGCAGAATGGCACGGGCTGTGGAGTGCTCCTCGCTGCCATATTGTGGCGGAATATCATCCTGACTGTCATCGGCATCAATATCTGAACGTTTGCTAACGCCCGAGCTGGAACGCTGCAGATCAAAGCTGGAGCTACGTGGAGAACCGGGTAGATCATCATCGCTCATGGCACCGGCCAGACGCTCTTCGTCGCTGCCTGGCGTGCTGGAGCGATAGATTCCGCGTAGCATAGTTACCTCCTTCGGTAGCATCTGCTCTCGCTCCCGTTCGCTCTTCTCACTCTCGCTGGTTGTGCGTGTTGTGGTTACAACCACCTTCTCACTGTCCGGCTCGGAGCTGTCAGTTGTGGTAACTGTTTTTTGCTCGGTGACAATCTCTTTGCCATCGGCGGAAATGACCTTAGTCACTGTGGTTATGGTTGTCGTTATGATCTTTTCGGTGCTGCCACTTAGACCTGTGGTGCTCTCAATGCCACGCAGCTCGTGAAGCTCGGGAAGCATCTCAGTGGAGTCAGCGCTAACTTCGCTGGCATCGGGTATCCCGGTGACACCCAGAGACTTGAGCTCGTCCTTGCTGACACGCGGGAAGGGTGATGTGGGCTTGGGCGATGACTCTGGTGTCTCGGTATGTGATTCACGCCCTAACGGTGTTGGTATGGATTGACTTTCAGATGTTAATGCACCAGGACTTGACTTACCACTAATGTCTTTAGGCGACAATGGACCAGATGTTGATGCTATGCTAGCAGCGCTAGACTCGCTCTTGCCGTAACTCGAGGAACCAGTTGTGCCACCTGTGGCAGTGCATGTGCTGTTTAATGGCTTGACACTGGGACTGACTGGTGCCGTTGGTGGTGTCTTACGATCTGTGGTATCCGTAGAGTGTTCTGTATCTGTTTGTGATTGTGTTAGTGTAATAGACTCGGCTTTTGTCTTGGATTCTATGGAGCTGGATTTAATAGTGTTGCTACTACTTTGTTCGCTGCTATACAGCAGTGTGGATGTTTTAGTGGTTGTGGCTGTGAATGCTGTTTCTGTCTGTGTTTCTTTGCCAGCCAGATCATGTTCTTCCTCATCTTCTTGGTCATCCTCCTTAAGAGCATCAATGGTTTCCATCTCCTCAGAGGGTTTGTAGATGCTGGTCATCATGATGGTTGCTATGGACTTGGATCGACCCTCCTTTAGACTAACATGTCCATCATCATCACTGTCTTCTTCCTCGGGATCGCTATGGGTCTGTCGACCCTCACTGGTGTGACTCAGCAGCGATTCGCGTCGGGACTCGTCTGTGCCCACAAATAAGGCTTTTTGGGAGGCACTCACCTTCTTCAGGCACTCTTCAGCTGTCTTAGTGGCCTCAGCGCTAAAAGTTTCCTTAGCAGAAATAATCTTTTCCGTTGCTAAAAACTCGGCAACCGTTTCCTTGAGACTGCTGTCCTTAACTGATGCTTGTGTGATGCTACTTGCTATTGTTTCTTTACTTGTGCTTTGACCACTTGGCTTTTGGGAGCTCATAGTTTGAATCTCGCTAACTATTGATTCTGAGGAGCACTCTTCGGACTGAATGAGCAAATCCTCCATATGCGAAGCTGCAGTTTTCTCAAAAATCTTTGTCACGCTGTCGCTCTCCTCCTTGACACTAGTGCTCGCCGATTTGGATACCTCCTTGTCAGTTAACAAACTGGATAAGGATTCGCGTCGAGAACTGTCCTCTACTTTCATGTTGCTGCTCAGAGACTCGCTTATAGATTCCTCTTTGCGATGTGATTGACTTGTGATGGATTTCGAAACGGTAGAGTATTCGGTTGATTTAACATCTTTTTTGCTTTCCGTTGCTGAAACCGTAATCGAACTATGCTGTGAGTCAGAAGTTTCCTCGTCCTTGACACTGATCTGACTTGCACTTGAAGCTGGTCGGGAGGACACGGTTTCCTTAGCAGTTGACTTAGTATCACTTACCCGACTAACGACAGATTCGGGACGAGAAGCGTCCTTGACTGAAGTTCCAACCTTCTGACTTTCAGCTATAGACAGCACAGATTCTCGCCTAGACTCTGAGTCAACATTGCTGACATCGTTTTCGCTTACGTGACTTGCAATTGACTCATGTCTGGAGATGTCTTTCGTTGGCGTTGGTGAGTTTTCAACTTTATGATCGGTTTCGTCTTTTAAACTGGCCACAGATACGGGTCGCAATGCTTCCATTAAGCCCTTTGTGGATTGTTCAAGATGTGCCTCATCTTGTTTGTCTGCTGCGGATTCAGGACGTGATGGCAGAGAATCTATGGTACCTTGTTGACTAGCAGCTGACTCTGGCCTGGACGCATCTTTGCTTATTTCCTCGACTGCTGCTTTAGCGGCTCCTTCGCGCAATTGTGCTTTTTCTGACTGCTCTATTTTGTCCTTCTCTTCAATTGATATTGGTCCAGACTTTTGATCCGGTGATGACTTTTCTGATTCAATATCCACCTTCATCATTTTGATATCCAAAAGTTTTTCATCCAATGCAAGATCTTTTGAGGGAGATATTTTACCTGAGAGATCTTCGGGAGTACCTGATGGTGTGTGAACAACTCCGACTTTCTGTTTGATCTCTACAGTTTCAGCTTCAATTTCAGCAGTTGTCTTTAGTTTCTCCTCCAACTGTTTTTCATCAAAATCGGGTATAATATCAGTAATATCCTTGTCAGATTTCAACACTTTGGCTACATCAGCGACAATCTTGGCGACCTCTTCCTCACGGGGAGAGAGTGGACGCAGTGGTTGATCGGGGACTATAGCTCCCTTTTCTGTTGGTGGAGAGAATCTATGCTCTTCGTCCTCTTCTTTAATATCATGCAGAACACTCTCATCACGATCACAAATCGTAACTGTAAATTCGGGTGAGTCAACGGTGGTAATGTGTGTTTCGCGAAGCTCTGAGAAGCCGCTCAACTCGAGGTTGCCCTTGGCATTAGCATCTTCGGAGATCTCTGTAATAGAATCGGCTTTTGACAGTTTTTCAGACAGAACTTCAGAAGTGGACACGATCTTCTCAATCAAATCCGACTTTGCCTCTTCTAAGTTAGTTTCAACGGTTTCAGTTACTGATGTTATAGTCTTGGATATCTCAGTGATCTTGGAATCCTTTACAGATTCGAGTTCAGTTAAGTGTATGGTACTTTCTGTTGTGATTTTCTGCACGCACTCTTCTAACACATCTTTAGTGCTTTCCAGCTTCTGTGTAACTGTGTCAATTATAGTTTCCGTTTGCTTATTTAGAGATTCATTAATGGATTGCAGTTTATCCTCACATAATGAGATAATTGCGTCTGATTTTATTGAAATCTTCTCATGAATATTTAGACTCAAATCTGTCAGAGCAGCACATTCAGTTGAGCTTGTCTCTGCGATGATATGTTCTTTAATGACCTCATTCTTTTCTAAAAGATGGACTGCCTCATCTACAGGACTGGAAACTGTTATTTTTGCACCAACTTTACTGTGCTCTGCTGGTTTGTCTAGTTCAATTGCTCCTGATATTGTTTGGGAGAATTCGCCTTGAGCAACATCGACGGGACTAGAAAGGGTTGGGAAAATTCCTTTCGGTTCTGTAGATAGGTCTAATATTAAGGCATCTTTCTTTTCAAGCTCAAAGTCTGGGAGTTCCCTTGGCGCTTCATCAATTGGTGAGGATGCAGTTTCGGCAACTGACGCAGGACGGGAGAACTCCATTGATTTCAGACTCTCAGCTACAGATGCAGGACGCGATGGTTCCTTAGAGGCAACTGGAGATTTTGTGTCTTTCAAACAATCAGCAACTGACTCAGGGCGTGAAGGTTCTTTCGACATATCATCCGCAGTTGCCATCGTAAATTCCTTTGAAACCGGAACGGTGGACTCTTGATGCCAAGTTTTCTTGGAAGCAGTACTAAAGGACTCAAATTCTCGCCCCAACGTATCTGTCGGTAAAACTACACTCTCAATCTTTGAACCTTCAGCAACAGATTCACGTCGAGAAGACTCGATAGATTTTTCTGCTTTAACGCTTTCAGGCTCTTCACATTCATCTTTTACACTTTCTGCTACAGATTCTGGTCGTGAAACTTCCTTGGAGGCTGGTAGAGATTTGTCATCTTTGGCACTCTCTTTAATACTCTCAGCAACAGATTCAGGTCTGGAAGGGTCCTTTGTTCTCTCACCCTTAATGCCTTCCTGTTTTTCACAATCGTCTTTCACACTGCCGGTCACAGATCCGGGACGTGATGCTTCTTTGGAGACTGGTAGGGACTTATCATCCTTGAGGCTTTCCAGCTTCACGCTTTCAACAATAGACGCACGCCGGGACGGTTCCTTAGACTTATCATCCTTAACACTTTCAGTCTTCTCTGATTCTTCCTTTAAGCTTTCTGCCACAGACTCTGGTCGTGATACTTCTTTTGAAGCTGGCATAGATTTATGATCCTTGATACTCTCCGCCTTTATACTTTCTGCCAGAGATTCTCGTCTGGAAGGTTCCTTGGACTTATCGTCCTCAGCGGTTTCAGGTTTTTCAAAATCTTCTTTCACACTTCCGACCACAGATCCAGGTCGTGATGCTTCTTTGGAGACTGGTATGGACTTTTCATCCTTGAGGCTTTCTAGCTTCACACTTTCAGCAATAGACTCACGCCGGGACGGTTCCTCAGACTTCACATCCTTAACACTTTCAGACTTTTCCGATTCAGCTTTTACGCTTTCTGCCACAGATTCCGGTCGTGATACTTCTTTTGAAGCTGGCACAGACTTATCATCCTTGATACTCTCCGCCTTTGTGCTTTCCGCCAGAGATTCTCGTCTGGAAGGCTCCTTTGACTTATCATCCTTAACGTCTTCCGGTTTTTCAAAATCGTCTTTCACACTTCCGACCACAGATCCAGGTCGTGATGCTTCTTTGGAGACTGGTATGGACTTTTCATCCTTGAGGCTATCTAGCTTCACACTTTCAGCAGTAGACTCACGCCGGGACGTTTCCTTAACACTTTCAGGCTTCTCTGATTCAGCTTTTACGATTTCTGCCACAGATTCCGGTCGTGATACTTCTTTTGAAGCTGGCACAGACTTATCATCCTTGATAATCTCCGCCTTTGTGCTGTCCGCCAGAGATTCTCGTCTAGAAGGCTCCTTTGACTTATTATCCTTAACATCTTCCGATTTTTCAAAATCGTCTTTCACACTTCCGGCCACAGATCCAGGTCGTGATGCTTCTTTGGAGACTGGTATGGACTTTTCATCCTTGAGGCTATCTAGCTTCACACTTTCAGCAATAGACTCACGCCGGGACGGTTCCTCAGACTTCACATCCTTAACACTTTCAGACTTTTCCGATTCAGCTTTTACGCTTTCTGCCACAGATTCCGGTCGTGATACTTCTTTTGAAGCTGGCACAGACTTATCATCCTTGATACTCTCCGCCTTTGTGCTTTCCGCCAGAGATTCTCGTCTGGAAGGCTCCTTTGACTTATCATCCTTAACGTCTTCCGGTTTTTCAAAATCGTCTTTCACACTTCCGACCACAGATCCAGGTCGTGATGCTTCTTTGGAGACTGGTATGGACTTTTCATCCTTGAGGCTATCTAGCTTCACACTTTCAGCAATAGACTCACGCCGGGACGTTTCCTTAACACTTTCAGGCTTCTCTGATTCAGCTTTTACGATTTCTGCCACAGATTCCGGTCGTGATACTTCTTTTGAAGCTGGCACAGACTTATCATCCTTGATACTCTCCGCCTTTGTGCTTTCCGCCAGAGATTCTCGTCTGGAAGGCTCCTTTGACTTATCATCCTTAACGTCTTCCGGTTTTTCAAAATCGTCTTTCACACTTCCGGCCAGCGATCCAGGTCGTGATGCTTCTTTGGAGACTGGTATGGACTTTTCATCCTTGAGGCTATCTAGCTTCACACTTTCAGCAATAGACTCACGCCGGGACGGTTCCTCAGACTTAACATCCTTAACACTTTCAGGCTTCTCCGATTCAGCTTTTAAGCTTTCTGCTACAGATTCCGGTCGTGATACTTCTTTGGCGACTTGTAGGGACTTATCATCCTTGATAGTCTCCGCTTTTGTACTTTCAGCCAGAGATTCTCGTCTGGACGACTCCTTTGAAATATCGCCCTGGATACTTTCGGGCTTCTCGGATTCAGCCTTGACGCTTTCTGCCACAGATTCCGGTCGTGATACTTCTTTTGAAGCTGGCACAGACTTATCATCCTTGATACTCTCCGCCTTTATACTTTCCGCCAGAGATTCTCGTCTGGAAGGCTCCTGGGACTTATCATCCTGAACACTTTCAGATTTTTCAAAGTCGTCTTTCACACTTCCGGCCAGAGATCCAGGTCGTGATGCTTCTTTGGAGACTGGTATAGAGTTTTCATCCTTGAGGCTCTCCAGCTTCACACTTTCAGCAATTGACTCACGCCGGGACGGTTCCCCAGATTTGTCATCCATAACGCTCTCTGGTTTCTCAAAATCGTCTTTCACACTGCCGGCCACAGATCCAGGTCGTGATGCTTCTTTTGATACTGGTAGTGCCTTTTCATCTTTATGGCTCTCAGACTTTTTAGTTTCAGCAGGAGACATGCTCACCGGGGGATCCTTAGATTTATCATCTTTTGAACTCTCAAGCTTCTTCGATTCATCTTTCACACTTTCTGCTGCAGATGCGGGCCGCGACGCCTCCTTGGATGCCATGGTCTCCGAAATCTTTTCATCATTTACGCTCTCGGCAACAGATCCAGGTCGCGAAGCTTCTTTTGATACCATTGGAGAACTTACACTTGCTAACTGCATAATGGGACTGCTGGGGGCTTCGTCTACTGGGCTGGAAACAGTCTTGGCTGCCGCAACTTCAGAACGCTCTGCCGGCTTTGATGGTACTTGTGCGTCTGCCATGGAACTTGTAATTTCTTGGACGAAGTCACCTTCAGCAACTTCAATAGGGCTGGATAGTGTTGGGAAACTGCCTTTTGATTCGAGATTCATAGCAAATGTTTCCTTACTGATATGATCAATTAATGTAAAATCTTTTGGTGCTTCATCAATTGGTGAAGATGCTGTTTCGACAAGAGATTCTGGGCGTGACACTTCCGTATATATGATGGGCGATTTCTCATTTTTTACGCTCTCTGCCTTAACACTTTCGGCGCCAGATGCTGCACGTGATATTTCTTTAGATATAACTGGAGACTTGTCATCCTTATGGCTGTCGTCAACAGATTCCCGAGGCGAGGCATCTCCAGATTTCACAGCCAATAAAATTTCTTGCTTTTCCAATTCCTCATTATGGCTCTCTATTAAAGAGATGGCTACCTCATCTAATGGACTAGATGCAGTCTGCAAAGCACTAGCTTTGGAAAGCTCAGCCGGCTTAGTAAGTAGCTCTGTTTCTGTACGAGTCGAGAAGTCACCTTCAGCAACATCAACAAAACTGGATAAACTTGGAAAGTCGCCTTTCTTTTTATCAGATTCGATTGTAATTTTCAATTGTAATCCCTCAAGATCGCTCGGCGCTCTGTCAATAGGGGAAGAAGCAGTTACTGAAATATCCTCAGCTTTCATAATGTGTTCAACACAATCAGTTTCGATCAATATATCATCCTTGGTATCATCAGCAGCAGATTCTGGCCGTGAAGTTTCCAGAGATGAAGTTATAGGCTTTTTATCTCTTAAGCTTTCTGCTAGAGATTCACGACGGGTAGCCTCTTTAGATATATCTTGTAAGCTTTCTACTTTCACAGTAGTTTCATCTTTTATACTTCCAGATCTTACAGTTTCCTCGCTGTCAATAGCAGATTCGCGCCGAAAATGCCCTTGCGGTCCGCCATCTTTCTCTATATCGGATCTCACCGTTTCATCTTGTAAGCTATCTGTGACGGATTCTGGTCGTGAAGCTTCCTTGGATACTAGTGGAGACATCTCATCCGTCAAAGTTTTAGAAATTGATTTTCGATGAGAAGATGCTGGGAAGATAGGAACATCTTCAGCAACGGATTCAGGTCGTGAAACTCCATTGGATGGTGGCAGAGCTTCGTCTTTAGCAATTCCGGCCACAGACCCTGGTCGCGATACTTCTTTTGAGGCTGGTAGAGACTTATCATCCATCAAACTCTCCGGTTTAATACTTTCAGCGATAGATTCACGCCTGGAAGGCTCCTTGGACATATTATCCTTCTCAGGCTTCTCCGTTTCAGCATTCACACTTTCTGCCACCGACTCAGGTCGTGATACTTCTTTGGAAGCGGGTGAAGACTTGTATTCTTTTACACTCTCAAGTTGAACACATTCAGCGACAGATTCAGGCCGGGAAGGCTCCTTAGACTTATCATCTGGAACACTTTCATGTTTCTCAACTTCGTCTCTTACACTTCCGGCGACAGATCCTGGTCTTGAAGTTTCTTTTGATAATGGAAGAGACTTATCATTTTTAGCACTCTCAGGCTTAATACTTTCCGCAAGAGATTCACGGCGAGATGGCTCCTGTGACTTATCATCCTTCACACTCTCCGGCTTCTCAGATTCAGCTTTAACGCTTTCTGCTACAGATTCAGGCCGCGATACTTCTTTGGACGCGGGTGAAGACTTTTCATCCTTTAGACTCTCAGGTTTAACACTCTCATTGACAGATTCAGGTCGGGAAGGCTCCTTAGACTTATCATCCGGAACACTGTCATGTTTCTCAACTTGAGCTTTTACACTTCCGTCAACAGATCCTGGTCGTGATGTTTCTGTCGATACTGGAAGAGACTTATCATCTTTAGCACTATCAGGCTTAATACTTTCCGCAAGAGATTCGCGGCGAGAAGGCTCCTTTGACTTTTCATCCTTCATACTCTCTGGCTTCTCAGATTCAGCTTTAACGCTTTCTGCTACAGATTCCTTTAAACTATCTGGCTTAATCATTTCAGCTACAGATTCACGTCTGGACGGCTCCCTGGACATATCATCCATCTCCGATTCAGCTTTTACACTTTCTGCCACTGACTCAGGTCGTGATACTTCTTTGGACGTGTGTGGAGACTTTTCATCCTTTAGACTCTCAGGTTTAACAATCTCAGTGGCAGATTCAGGTCGGGAAGGCTCCTTGGACTTATCATCCGGAACACTTTCATGTTTCTCAACTTCATCTTTTACACTTCCTGCAACAGATCCTGGTCGTGATGTTTCTTTTGATGCTGGCACAGACTTATCATCTTTAGCACTCTCAGGCTTAATACTTTCAGCAAGAGATTCACGGCGAGAAGGCTCCTTTAACTTATCATCCTTCACACTCTCCGGCTTCTCAGATTCAGCTTTTACTTCAGCTACTGATTCAGGTCGGGACACTTCTTTGGAGGCAGGTAGAGACTTTTCATCCTTTAAACTATCCGGTTTAATACTTTCAGCGACAGATTCACGTCTGGACGGCTCCTTGGACATATCATCCTTCTCCGATTCAGCTTTTACACTTTCTGCCACTGACTCAGGTCGTGATACTTCTTTGGACGTGGGTGGAGTCTTTTCATCCTTTAGACTCTCAGGTTTAACAATCTCAGTGGCAGATTCAGGTCGGGAAGGCTCCTTAGACTTATCATCCGGAACACTTTCATGTTTCTCAACTTCATCTTTTACACTTCCTGCCACAGATCCTGGTCGTGATGTTTCTTTTGATGCTGGCACAGACTTATCATCTTTAGCACTCTCAGGCTTAATACTTTCAGCAAGAGATTCACGGCGAGAAGGCTCCTTTAACTTATCATCCTTCACACTCTCCGCTTCTCAGATTCAGCTTTTACTTCAGCTACTGATTCAGGTCGGGACACTTCTTTGGAGGCAGGTAGAGACTTGTCATCCTTTAAACTATCCGGTTTAATACTTTCAGCGACAGATTCACGTCTGGACGGCTCCTTGGACATATCATCCTTCTCCGATTCAGCTTTTACACTTTCTGCCACTGACTCAGGTCGTGATACTTCTTTGGACGTGGGTGGAGTCTTTTCATCCTTTAGACTCTCAGGTTTAACAATCTCAGTGGCAGATTCAGGTCGGGAAGGCTCCTTAGACTTATCATCCGGAACACTTTCATGTTTCTCAACTTCATCTTTTACACTTCCTGCCACAGATCCTGGTCTTGATGTTTCTTTTGATGCTGGCACAGACTTATCATCTTTAGCACTCTCAGGCTTAATACTTTCAGCAAGAGATTCACGGCGAGAAGGCTCCTTTAACTTATCATCCTTCACACTCTCCGGCTTCTCAGATTCAGCTTTTACTTCAGCTACTGATTCAGGTCGGGACACTTCTTTGGAGGCAGGTAGAGACTTGTCATCCTTTAAACTATCCGGTTTAATACTTTCAGCGACAGATTCACGTCTGGACGGCTCCTTGGACATATCATCCTTCTCCGATTCAGCTTTTACACTTTCTGCCACTGACTCAGGTCGTGATACTTCTTTGGACGTGGGTGGAGTCTTTTCATCCTTTAGACTCTCAGGTTTAACAATCTCAGTGGCAGATTCAGGTCGGGAAGGCTCCTTAGACTTATCATCCGGAACACTTTCATGTTTCTCAACTTCATCTTTTACACTTCCTGCCACAGATCCTGGTCTTGATGTTTCTTTTGATGCTGGCACAGACTTATCATCTTTAGCACTCTCAGGCTTAATACTTTCAGCAAGAGATTCACGGCGAGAAGGCTCCTTTAACTTATCATCCTTCACACTCTCCGGCTTCTCAGATTCAGCTTTTACTTCAGCTACTGATTCAGGTCGGGACACTTCTTTGGAGGCAGGTAGAGACTTGTCATCCTTTAAACTATCCGGTTTAATACTTTCAGCGACAGATTGACGTCTGGACGGCTCCTTGGACATATCATCCTTCTCCGATTCAGCTTTTACACTTTCTGCCACTGACTCAGGTCGTGATACTTCTTTGGACGTGGGTGGAGTCTTTTCATCCTTTAGACTCTCAGGTTTAACAATCTCAGTGGCAGATTCAGGTCGGGAAGGCTCCTTAGACTTATCATCCGGAACACTTTCATGTTTCTCAACTTCATCTTTTACACTTCCTGCCACAGATCCTGGTCGTGATGCTTCTTTTGATGCTGACACAGACTTATCATCCTTGACACTCTCAAGCTTAATACATTCCGCAAGAGATTCACGGCGAGAAGGCTCCTTTGACTTATCATCCTTCACACTCTCCGGCTTCTCAGATTCAGCTTTTACTTCAGCTACTGATTCAGGTCGGGACACTTCTTTGGAGGCAGGTAGAGACTTGTCATCCTTTAAACTATCCGGCTTAATACTTTCAGCGACAGATTCACGTCTGGAAGGCTCCTTAGACATATCATCCTTCATACTCTCAGGCTTTTGTGATTCGTCTTTAACGCTCTCTGCCACCGACTCAGGTCGTGAAACTTCTTTAGAAGCAGGTAGGGAATTGTCATCCTTTAGACTCTCAGGCTTAACAATCTCAGCGACAGATTCTTGTCGCGAAGTCTTCTTGGACTTATCATCCTTAACACTTTCAGGTTTCATTGATTCATCTTTCAAACTTTCGACCACAGAGTCACGTTGAGATACTTCTTTGGCCGTTGGTAGGGACTTATCATCCTTTAGACTATCCGGCTTCGTATCTTCTGCAAGAGATTCGCGTCTCGAAGGTTCTTTAGACGCATCGTCCTTCACACTCTCAGGCTTTTGAGATTCAACTTGTACGCTCTCAACAACAGAGTCAGGTCTGGATACTTCTGTGGACGCAGGAAGAGACTTGTCATCCTTTAGACTCTCAGGTTTCATACTCTCAGCGACAGATTCCGGTCGGAAAGGTTGATTGGAGTTGTCGCCCTTGACACTTTCTGGTTTCTCAGCTTCGTCTTTTACGCTTCCGAGCGCAGAACCTGGACGCGATGATTCTTTCGATGCTGGTAGGGACTTATCATCCTTAACACTATTAGGTTTTGTGGCGTCCGCAAGAGACTCGCGCCTGGAATGCTCTTTGGACATATAGTCTTTCACACTCTCGGGCTTTTCAGATTCAGATTTAATACTTTCTGCTACAGATTCTGGTCGTGATACTTCTTTGGAGGCAGGTGAAGATTTGTCATCCTTAAGACTCTCAGCTTTAATACTCTCAACGACAGATTCGCGTCTGGAAGGTTCCTTGGACACATCCTTCAAACTCTCAGGCTTCTGAGATTCAGCTCTTATACTTTCTGTTACAGATGCAGGTCGTGATACTTCTTTAGATGCGGGTATTAGCTCGTTATCCTTAACACTATCGGGCTTAATGCTCTCCTCGACTGATTCGCGACGAATGAGCTGCAAAGAATGAGCATCTTTTGCACTTTCAGGTTTTTCTAAATCGCCCTTTACACTATCCGCTACCGACTCTGGACGTGACACTTCCTTTGACTCCGGCAGAGACTTGTCGTCTTTTGTACTTTCGGACTTGATACTCCCAGCGACAGATTCAGGTCGAGAGGATTGCTTTGACGCATCGTTCTTGAAAGCAGCAGCTTTCTCAAATTCATCTGTTATGCTTTCCGCTACAGATTGAGGTCGTGAGACTTCTTTGGATGGTGGTTGAGACTTGTCGTCTTTTAAGCTTTCTGGCTTTGCACTTTCTGCTGACTCCGGGCATGATACTTCCTTAGAGACTTTTAGTGATGTGTCAAACTGAGGCTTTGTAATTGTAGGTTCAACGGTCGACTCCCGACGAGAGGACTCCCTAGATTTGTCATCCATTGTACCCACATCGGAATCTGGTCTAGAGACGTCCTTTGAACCGGCTGGAGACACTTTATCCTTGACAGCTGCAGTTTCAGCTTTGCTTATTTGAGAGTCGATTTGGCATTCCAATTGTTTGTCAATTTGAGTGGACTGTTTTTGAGTTTCTTGTTTTGTTATCTGCATCTCAATCTCAATAGCTTCTTCAATTGTTGCAGGGCTCTCGAGAGATACAGTGTCTTCGCGATCTTTAACTTTTGTCGGTGCAACTGGGGCTGTACCAGATGTACTGGCAGCTCATCCTCGGAGGTTATATCGCTTGTTTCTTTCTCATCTGGTGTATTGGCCGATTTTCTCAGTTATTGCTGGTTGATCAAGATGTAAATCTTTTTTATAAGCTTCTGGTACAGCTTTTTCAGCGATTGTGTCTGTTTGCTTCGACTCAACGATGGCGACATCGAGTTTATTTTCGACAATGTTAATTTGTGCAGCGATTTCCGACATGGCAGTGGCCTTTTCAAGCATTTCCTGATCTGGTTCAGACTTATCGTCTGCTTCCAGGGAAGCTTCAATTTCCTTAACCTCCTTTTCATCTTCGGTCTCTTTCTCTTCCTTGGCTGTCTCCTCCTTGTGTGAAATACTTTTGGCATCGTGTGTGTCCTTCTCGTATAGACCTAAGTCAGCTTCCTCATGAACGGGCAAGTCGGCCACTTCATCTGGTGTCTTTATAACATCTCGCATCAGATTTTGTTGGACCTCAAATGTCATTTTCTTGGGTAGAACACGTTCGCCGTAATCCGCACAGACAGCGAGCGGTTCAGCACTGACTTCAATTTTTGTTTCTGATGGAGTCATGATAGCTGCAGCGGCCACCGCTGCGACAGGCTCGGCAACAGTTGCCACAACAATGGCTTCAATCTCTTTGGTCTCCTCTTTGACATACTTTTCCTCGATGACTAAATCTTCTTTGATTTTATCTAGGGGAATTCGTTCATCTTCAGGTAAAGTGGGAGCAGTGGTTGCTCCTGATTCGATGGTGGCCGAGAATTTCTCCTCTGGAAGACTCTCTTGTAGGTTGAGAGGCAGAGCTTCGTGAGCATCAATTGGATCGTCTTTAGTGTCCGACGTTTTCTTAGCACTGCTTAGTTTTTCTTCAGGTGTTGGAGATGAGAATTCCTCCTCAGCAGGCTTGGCCTGAGGCAGTTGCTC
This sequence comes from Drosophila kuntzei, assembly GCA_035042165.1. NCBI lineage: Eukaryota > Metazoa > Arthropoda > Insecta > Diptera > Drosophilidae > Drosophila > Drosophila kuntzei. The sequence continues at coordinate 187,670 of JAWNLU010001470.1, forward strand.
CTCAGTGCGGGACTTTACAATATCCTTGGCAGTGGCTACGATCCCTTGCACCTCGGCTTTAATCTCTGTTTGCTCATGCATTTCATGTCGTCCTACTTCACTACCTTCTAGACGCGCCTTTCGCTCTTCTGCCTCAGCCTTTGCGATTGCGGCCTCGATTTCCTCCTCGGCGCTCTTCTTGCGTTTCTTTTCGGATTCCTGCGAGTCCCGCTGATGCTTTTGAATTTCCTCTTCTTTAGTTATACTACTTTCCTGCTCCTGTTCAATGATTGAATCTTCTGTGTACTGTTCTACCTCCTCCTTTTCAATAATTAAGTATTCCTCCTCTTCCTCGACCTCCGTGGTGCTGTCCTGCTTAGCCATCTCGCGCAGTTCCGCCTTGATCAAGTGCTGTCGCTTCATCTCGTCACGACTAAAGACAGCTTCAATTTCGCGCACCACCTCTTGTTCTTCCTTGAGATCATCCAGTTCACGCTGCTTTTCCGCATCAAGTTCCTGTGAAGCGCTCAGGTCTATAATTTTCTTAGCTGCTGTGGGCTCATCCGCAGACGGAGTGGATACCAAGCTGGAGTCTGTAGTACCACCCTTGTCTAGACGTGATTTCTTTAAATCGGGCTTTGGCTTGACAGATTTAATAGGACTACCTGGTGCTGGGGCTCGTTTGGAAGGTGATACACCGCGTGGCCTCCTCGAGATGGGCTTGCGCTGGGAGGCCTGAGCTGTTGACTGCGTCGTTGTCTTGGACTCCGTCTGCTGGGTCTTCTTTTCCACGGTGCTAGCGGTCCGACGTGTGCTGCTGGTGCTTTGACGAGTTGCTGACGCTTGTTGCTTAGATTCAAGTACCTTACGGTTGTTGGCTTCCTTGGCGCTCTTAGCAGGAGTGCTGCTAGGACTTGACTTGTGGTGCTGTCATCACTTTGGGCTTAACGTCCCGGGTGGCAGGGAGTTCGGCTTGCAGCGGGTGTCGCTGTAGGCGAGCTCTTCTTCTCGTCGCGTTTGACTAGCTTGCGATCCATGGACTTTGGCGGTTTGGTGTCAATCCTTGAGCGAACGACTGGCTTGACTTCCGCTCGTGGCTTATCTGGTTTTCCCTTGGTGGCCTTTGCGGTCTTGATGCTCGTCTCTATGATAGGCGCATCAACAGCATCCTTAGCTGGTGTTCCTGCAGTTGGAGATTTGACAATCAATACCTCCACTTTCTTATCTTCATCGGCTTCTTTGTTATCTTCCTGCTCAACTGGCTCAGTTGATGGTGCGGCCGGCGCTCCCTCATCACCGGTGTCGACAGCGGGCTCAGGCTCGGGCTCAGCCTCTGGTTCATCAGTATCAATGGAGTCGGCTTTGGTGTGAACGAGTGAAGTAGGTTGCCCTACTTGGTCGATAAGCGGCTCCGTTAAAGCTGCTACTGCTGCCGCCGCTGCAGCTGCTGCCTCCTTAGCCTTGTTGTCCTGCTGTACGGCCACAGCAGCTGTGGCAACTGGACCGAATTTGCTGGCCTTGTAGCTGGCGCTGGGTGGAGTTGCTTCAATGGCGGACTTCAGTGTCTTGCGTGTGCTGGCCACTGTTTGTATAGCTGGAGCTATCGACTTAGCTGTACAGGTCGAGTGCTTCATAAACTCTAAATGCTTAAGTTTTTCTAGACCCTCCTGAATTTTAAAGTCGGGTGTGCTACCAGGGAATAAGATGCGCGTGATGGTATCATCCGGATTAGCGGGTTGCCATACGAGTAGTGCGCAGATAGACACCAGATTCTGCAACGGGAAGTTAAACTCTTTGGTTTCGCGAGCGGCAAAAAGACGCTGATCACCCGAATTCCATTTTTGCAGAAAGTCTTTAACCTCCTTAGAATCACGCGACGGACTTATCACATACATGTCGAGGGTACCATGTCCCACCTTGTGGTACAGATTAATGGGCTCCTGATTACGATAACAGCACTGCGGCTTTAGGTCAAGCGACTTGAGATCATTGACAAGACCATGACCACGCTCAAAGAGATCAACTAGCAGTGGGTTGCGATCCTTGTCACCATCGGGACTGGGCAGACCACCCTTACGGTCGGGAACGTTGCCAAAAAAGTGTCCAATCTGTGGATAGACGTGGGAGTCCCGCTTGCGAGACACCACAGCACCCAATCCCTGGACGTTGCTATTATTTAGACGTGTCATAAGTACCGCATCAAGCCGATCTAAATGCCGAGCAAAGTCCCAGAAACAAGCCTTGCGATTAAAGCCCCCGTCAACTGCAACGAAAGATGGACTTTAAGTAAGCAGTTCGCTGCCGCCTAAGAAGATTCTACTCTCACCTAGCATATTGAAGCCATTAATGCCAAAGAGTGCAGCATCGCCCTGACCGCCGGGAAAGACGTAGAGCGTGGGATGCGTAAACCGTATATTGCCAACGACATCAGAGGTCTCCAGCAATTCACTTAGTGAGGTTGGTACCACCATGGGCGCAAGATAATCTACAGAATAAAATGGAATTTAAGTTTGTTTTACAAATAACATGATAGTAATAATCTCACCTATAAAAGCATTGATACACTCGCTGCTGGTATCCAGCACATCTACCGGATTAATGCGTATCTTGCACTGACGTGCAAATACCTTATCCGGCAGGGTATGCCATAGGCCCGCATCGGCACAGTGTATGTTCATTGTTATGGTATCTGCATACGCACGTATTACCCTTTGTACATCGTGCTCTTGAAAAGCCTCAGCAAAATCAGCCACAGAAAAGGTGCCGTCCTGCAAGTAAAATTATATTACAGAGATCCTGATAGCCAGTGTAACCCGTTGTTGTAGTCGCACCTGTAGTATCCAAGAACCGTTGCCAGTAAAGGTGTAGCCAGCGTGTATAATGTGACGATGCCTCGTAAAACTGCTGAGTAAATTACGCATACATTGTATCAGCGTATTGTATTGCGGATGTATGAGAACCTCTGTCACAAGATTCTCACTGGCATACTGTATAAGTCGCTCGCCTAAAAAATTTAAAAAGAGAGAAACATATTTTAAATGCTTATAAAAATAACTAATTAATTTAGATATTTAATCAAACCAAGAAACTGCTGGAGTCAAGTATCTCAAGAAAGTATTTAAATTGCCTAATAATAATAATAAAGAATTTTGTTTAAGAATTTACTATTTCTTTTTGACAAGATGGCAATACTGAAATCCCTCATTCTCTTACAATACTTTCCATACATTTACTTAGTTAAGCTGCCTTTCTAACAACACCTTCTGGCAATTGCTACATATTATTAACAAAAGAAAACGAAATTGTGTTTAAACTAGAAGGGTTAATTGAACATGGAATATGGGAAAAACGTGCATAAAACTTTTATATTTTAAATTAGTTTTTTGAATATGCATGCATACACATACATATATACCGAGTATAGAATATAGTTTGCATGCTTAGCAATTCTCGTATATTCAAGCAGCTCGTTTTGTCTTTAGACCTCTTCACAGCCCTTTTCCATATACTCTCGCATGAGTATCTTGCATTCTCTTTCATTGCTAACCACGCAGAAATTTTATTATGTGCGGTAAGCCAGATCCAAGCAAGCGACCAACAGTTAGGTCGATGGGTTGGTGGGTCGATGGTTTGGTGACTTGGCGGGTCAACGTCACACCACTGAGCGCACTAATGAATAGCTAAAACGTTGAGTGGCAAGCGTACAAGAGGCTTGGATTACCGAACGCTTGAGTTCCTGACTAGAGAGAATTCAAGCATTAAGCACGCACACCAAATCAAGTGCCTTTAAATTGTCAGGCAGTGGGCGAGTTAAGTTGGCTTTATTGTTCGACCATTTTATTCACCACCCATATACCGCACCCTTTCGTTGGACAGCTTTCGCTGCAGTCGAGTGGAAATCATTTAATAAATCTTTAATTTTTATGGTTTAATTAAGTTTTCTGTCAGGCCAAGCGAGTTGTCCATTGGTCAGCAGTTCCCCAGTATTAAGTAGCATAAGCTGATGCGACCTTGCTAGCAACCTTATCATGTCAACCTCATAATCATGTATCCATTTACTCAGTACCAACTATTTCTACTCGCTTCCTTAACTAAATGCTCTTATAGCGAGGCGCTGTTTGAATATTTCACGTATTTTTTGCACTAAATTGTAGTTGAGAAAGTCGAAAAAAATACGAGAAACGAGTGCACATTCCATGTCACTGCCTCCGGCAAATACACATATTGCTTATGCGTCACGTTAGCCCAAGAGTAAAAAAAAACGAAAAAAAAACACAGAAAAAAGGCGAGCTAACACCCGAAGTGCGCCCAAGTGTGTGGAACTACGTATGGCTTCGCTCAAGCTTGAGGCCCATCCGACCTGCTGTCCGTCTTTCTAGCTTCCCAACTGTCCTCCTGTGCGTCTATCTGGTTCTCGTTCTATTCGCCTCTCCGTTTATTCTTCGGTATGCATGTCGAGCTGTTTGTATAACCCGTGTGCTTTTTATAAATCATAATCTTTATAGCAACCTGCGTGCGGCTTATATTTATCAAGCATACGCACATGTGCGCACACACACACACACACACACACACACACACACACACACACACACACACACACACACAGCTGCGAAGCTCACACAATGTGTGTGTGTGAAGCGCAGTGACATATATACATATATATTGTGGTCTAGCCACGCGTCACCTCTACGTATAAGCAATTTGTGAATTTAGGTTTAGGTATCTCACGCGGCAGCAACAGGCGCGTGACAATTTCAGCTTATTATCAAGAAAAACAAGGCGTTTTCAGTCATCAGCAATAAATTGTAGCTAAATTAGAGACAAAGTCAAAGGTAATCAGAGAAAGACATAAAATAAACCCACTAAAGTGATAGTAAATATTATAAGCCTGCTTTTCGAAAGAAAATTTGTGCTTGTGTCGGCTTAGCCAGCTTATCCTTGAAAGTATTTTCAATTTTGTATGTCGGACGACAAACGCCACTTAAAAATTTGAGCCAAACGCCACGTTGAGTACAGAAAAAACATATACAAACCAATAGGCTAAGTGCCAACTAGGGACTGATAATAGGGTAGGGGTGGGAAATCGCACTTTAAAAGTCGAGAAGTTTCAAAGCCACACAATGAAAAGTTGCATCAAAGTACGCCAACAAAAGTGGCACCTCCTCCTCATCTTATGCAGAGACTCGCCCACAAAAATAATGGCAAACTGGCGACATGAATATGTGTAGTAAAAAGGTTTGTCAAGTTGCAGAAGTCCCGGTCTCCAGGGGGATTCCAGGTATGTGTCAAGTGCAGTTTTTCGCATTGCGACGGCCATTGAAATGTTTTTTTTGCTATCACCCGCCGCTCCTAACCCCATATAGCGAACACCTAACGCAGATTAACCGTTAATAACTGTACTTTAATGGCCAGTACGCAAGTGGCAACTATGCCAGAAATGCTGCCAAGCTGTTGTTCCTATTTTTCCTTTTTTTTTTTTTTTTTTTTTGAAACAAAATAAATTTGCATAACAACTGGCGGAAACTTTTTGTGTTTTTTTATGATTTCATTTCTGTTCTTTTTTCTTTTAGATCTTTTTTTTTTGTGTTACTTCGTTTTTATGCCGGACTGCAAAGTAATTACAGTTGGCGCCGGTCAGCACCCTGTCGCCCTCTCTTGTCCCGCCGCAGTCAACAAAAAAAAAACGAGAGGAAAGTTTGTTGTCAAACCGGCGTGCAAAAGGGCGCACGTGTAAAAAAAACTTTCCAATGGCTACTTTTAGCTCCTCTCCTCCCCCGTTTTTCTTTCCAAAAGGCAAAACATTGAATTCAAGTCCTTAAAGCGCAGTAATGATGAATCTATATATAAGTAGTAGCAATAGCTGGATAGGTCGATTGGTGAAGTCATTAATTAATTAATCAATTATTTTGCCAATTTCAAGATCTTCAGAGATAAGATTCTATCCGTTTAAATAAATAAACGAATACATTATAAAGGGATTACGATAATACTCGCAAGATGAGTTGATAGAAATGAAACGAAATTTATTTACTGTCATTTTCCCTGTTTTAACAATTTAAAGACTGAACTGAATTGAGTAGCTGAAAGTAGCTCTTCAAAAGTAGATTCTAACACTTTTTTTTTTTTGGCTAACTCCCATTAATTTTCTAAAAGAACGAGAAGCTATAAACGTTTGTTTAATTGTATAGTTCCTTTAATGGATGTTTATTTTTTTTGACATAGATATTATTCTTTCAAATATAGTAAAGAATGCTAAGAGGTTACAAGCTATGAGTTAAGTTTTATATGATTTCTGAGTTATTGTATATTAAAAGGATATACCTTATTGACTTAACTAATAGGATTTTTATAAGAGCACTAACATTTGCCACATTCACTCACATTTGAATGGCAACGAATGACCACATTTGATTTGGATGATCATTCGGATTTTGTATGGGAATGAACTGAACATTCGGCCTGAATGATGAAAATGGCGTCGAATGAGCCAAATGTGCTGTCGTATAAATAGCCTATAAAACTCTAACATATATGACAGAGTCATTCTTATAAGGATACACTTAATACATTATCCAGCACTGTCTTTACAATTATTTTCGAATTGTACTATATAAACCAAGGCTGCAAACCACCAAATTTTGGAAAGGTTTGGTTCTGTGCTTCAAATTATTGAGCAAGACCAAGGTTCGGTTCGCGAACCGATTTATATACTACCTGGGCACAAGGTTTGGGTTCGAACTTTGGCTAATATTAAAATATTTTTATAGTTCAAATTTTTATTTCATTTTTCAAACCAATTACATTTTGTAATAATAAAATATTAATTTAAAGCAGATGCATATATTCTACATTTTCCAACACTTTTTTAGTCTCAGTTCCCAATGGACATAAATTTAAGCTATAAATGTGTCTGCCTTTTGCAAAGCCAATCGAAAGCCATGTGGCTTAGCACTTGGCGAGGTTAACCAAACCGTTCCCATGGTGCACCTTGGCCACTAATTGGAATGGGGGCGTGGAGTTGGCTTAAAAGGCAGTTAACGGGTTGACAGCATGGCTGCACAATTATGCGGTTAGCTTGGCAACGGACTTTATTATGAATACGAGAATATTCACGCATCAGAGACACAAGCGTTGATTTATGCAGTTGAAATGCGCTTTATGCAAAAATCTCTGGCTGATATTTAAATTAGTTTAAGAGGAAAAAAAGGAATTAAATTTAATTCGACACGTGGCTGGGATATTTATCAATGCCATGGCACATCATTAATCAGAAGTGGACAACATACAAGTACATCAGACAACGGACATGGGACTCTAGTTGTGGCTTTAGCGTTTGTTGCATAAACCTTGATGAGGCCGATCCGATAATGTCGATGGTGATGGCGATGATGATGATGATGACGTTGACGATGATGATGATGAGCAGTCGCTCGGTCTTTCGTTCTCTGTGTCTTTCGGTCTTTGTTAAACAAACCCAATAACAAGCTGTAAGCATCAAAAATGCTTTGGCAACTGGCCCAGTTGCAGTTGTCTGGCGCCCTCGTCTCGGACATTTCATCTTGAATGCCTCACCAGCCCTTATCCAAGCACATCTGCAGCTGTCCATCTTGTCGCCCATGTCCTGGTGCATAATTAAAAGCAAAACGCGACCAGAGAGTCCCACAAAATGTCCCACGTCAGCTGTTCTCTCTGTGTGTACGGTGTGTTTGTCAGGCTCGTGTCAGGCACGGCATTGATAAGTGTCGCTGATATAAATTGACGTCTGTCAGCAGGTTTGTCACGCCCATATACGGATTGAATATGGGGATGCGACTGCGTCTTTTTTGCTATGTTTGCTGCTTCGCTGGCTTTTCACTTTGCACTGCACTTATTATAGTTTGTCCTCTCATTTTTTGTTTGGTTGATTGTTTTTTGCTGTTGCTTTTATTTGCTTATCTCTGCTGCCAGTTATGCATGTCTCTGGCAAACATCTCCCGCTTCGCTGTGAACTCAACTAGAGCGAGTAGTTCTTCTTACCAGCTTTACGACTGTGAATATGACTACGACTATGTCTACGATTATATGCAAATATTGTCCGTCTGTCTGTATGAGTATGAATGCACGATATGTATGTCTCTCTGTCTGAGCGTCAAGCAGTCAGTCAGTCAGTCAGTCAGTCAGTTATTTGCCTAACGCGTGGCCATCTTATTGTATTTCTTCCTCCCACCTATTTCCTTGTGTCTACTTTTTTCTTGCTCTCTCTTTCTATTCGTTGGTTGTGCTTGAATTATGCATGAGCTGCACACTCATTGTCAATATGGCCTTGCTCGTAACCATGCATATGTATGTGTGCGTCTCTCTTCCACTCGCTCTCCTACACTCACTCTACCCCGGTCTCTTTCAGTGTTTCCCAGGCTCTATGTATCAATTTTGCATAGGTTTTATCTCAAGAATTTGTATGGCTTTAAAGGTTATGTGTGTGCAAGTTAATACTGTGTGCTTATGTGGGCTTTACAATTGAAATGTGTGTAAGGCCTGTCATGAACCGTTAGTTAGCGCATTACAAACCAACGAGATACAGGTACATTTATCGGCTAAGTATGATGTGATCATCTGCGAGCAACGAGTAGCGAATAAAGTATTTTAATCGATATTCGTTAATCGTTACATACATAATATAAACCATATGTATGTACATAAATGATAGACCATATGATTTTTAACAGGGAGAAATGAGTGCAAATTAAGTGTATAGCTTTTTTGTGTTTTTCGTATAATACAAGCTTTCTTCTCATCTTGACGCGTGTCAGAAACTTATGAATGAGCCTCTATTTAAGCGTTACATTTTTCTCTCTCAACTTGAACATTGTCGCAGCAATGATGGAGAGGGGAGGAAGTTTTTCTATTGCGTCAGTCGCCCTTCAAAGTTTGCAACGAACTTTGGCAAGTCCCACATGGAAACTAAAGTAAACTGCATCAAATTCAATTTTGTTGCAACAAAACAGCTAAGAAGCGACGGTTATAACTTTGTCGTTGTTGTTGATGATAATGAAGGCGACGCTGTTGAGGAGAATAAACCATAAAATATAAATTATGCGCTTGTTAACAAATGTTTGTAATTGCTCGAAAGTTACCTCCAAAAGCGACAACGATGGATGAGACATTTGAGAAAGGTTTAAGCTGAACGACTTTATTCAAAGCCATGAAGGCCAAAGCGTCCAACTGGATCTGACAGCAACTCTAAACCTGAATCACCTGAATCCCCGCCAGCTGCCAGTTGCCGTTGTCAGTTGACAGAACCAACAATGTGGCATCAGGTAAACGAAGTCTCTCGACTGCATTCTGGATACTGGCAACTGGACACTGCAATGATAGCTGTAAGATACTGAATGCAGGATGCCGGACGAAGGGGAGTGGACACAATGACAATGCTTTGTCAGTGGAGGTGCTGACTTTTTATCGACTTGCCGCCGGCTGGCTGAGCTTTAACCTTTGTCGAAATAGAATCCCGTCGAGTCTGTGAGCCACACAAAGCACCAACCGAGCCGTGTTCATCTCAACATCTCCACCTCTTCGGTTCTCACAATTTTAGTACAATTTTCAATTGCATATCAAGTGGCAGCGTCATCATCATCATCTTCATCGTCATCGCTGCTTTCGATGCCTGTTCTCATGCCGTGGTTACTGCCTGACATCATCATCATTATTGAGCCAAAAAGCTGTGCGTGCATTACGCCGCGTTGCCCTCTTGAGAATTTTGTTTGAGTAGTTTTTGCAGTAGTGTAAACAAAATTGGAATGCAGAATTCGCTTCACCCAAGTCTTCTCTCCCTGGACAATGGTAAAATGGTGCTACAAAAAGGCATTGAGCTCAGGTGCTGTTCTCACACTTAACGCCGGACTCAAGGACAGCCCCATCACAGCCTCCATAGTGCATATTATTGACAGCATTGCGCTAAAAAGTATGCTATGCTTTTTATATTTACTTTTTCCTGGTAATAGCAGCTCTCAGCTGCATGTTTGAAGCAGCAAACATTTTTTGCATAGCTCGTCCATTGTATTTCTACTTTTATTTCTACTTTTATTTCTACTTTTATTTCTACTTTTTTGACAATAAAATTTTAACTTTAAGAAACCAAAAAGTCCAGCTAATATTACGAAATTATTTGACCTGAAGTTTATATTGATTTTGGAATAATGATAAAGATAATTTTATTTATTATTATTTTCTAGCAATGGTTTTCAAAGCTCCAACCAATTTTCCTTTTACTAACGATAGCTTGAAGCTCAATTTCTATTGTTGCATTGTCAAAGGATTTTTATACCAATTTCATTTTCAATTTGTAGCATTTATGGCACAATTATTTTTGACTTAATGCAATGCTACCGCAGCATTATTTTATCACTTTATTCCTTTCTATTTTACTGAATAAATTGTATAAAAAATGTTTCTTGATTTATCTGTCTACATTTCACATTCATCATTAACGTAATAAAGCTGCTTGTGATTTCTTTGAGATCGATACATAAGCAGTAGAACCTGTATATCAAGTGCAATTTTCCCAACTTATGGGGATACAAGTATATTTAGGTAGTCTGTTTGTTTATGTATTTGGAAAACAACAACAACATGGCAATCATCGTCATCATGAGCAGAGAACAGAGAGAAAATACAAGTGAAGGAAAGGATGAAAATGTTCACTCGATGCAGTGCAGCCACTTGAATGCATTTCAGCAACGTTTCCGACTAATCCGCAAAGACAACAAGAATGGGACCCACACAGTTCCCGACACTTGGCTGGCTTTATATTCCCTGTACTCATAGTAATTGTGACTTGGGTGTAAGTGCAGAGAGAAGTTGATATGATGCTACAAAGGAGAAAAATATCAGATGTAAGACGGTTCCATAATGTACAGAAATAATTATATTCGCCTATGTTTATCAATTTTTTTTGTTTATTTATTTATTTATTTATCAGAGCTGCCCCGAATTAATTTACATATGTTATGTTAGGAACTAAACAATTTTTTAATTCAAGAAAAAGAAAGCCTATACGAAAATACAATTTGCTCTAATAACGACACCGACACGATGGGTGCCAAAAGTTTCATAATGATTTGACCACCAACAAAAAATATCTATTCACGTGACAAGCGTGAAAAAAGTGAGATCTTTAATTTGGTATCTAAGTTTATCAAATGACAACAATTTTATATTAATCCAATCATAAGTGAAAAAGTAATTCTCGAATAAAATATCTGGTAATTTACAGAGTGTTGTATAGTTGAGCATAGGCTCCATTAGAATGCCCTCTCAATTGACAATGTTGTTGTTGCTGGTGACTGACTGAACTTGTACAAATGAAAATGAAAATGCATCGCTCTCCGATTCGGATTTATAACACAAAAGGCAAACAAAACAAAGCAAAACATTTCGAGCTGAGCTGAGCTGAGTGTTGTGCTTTGGGCTTTGACTTTGGCTTGGGATTGGGCTTCGGCTTTATGCAGCTAGTCGATTGTGAATGCTGTTAAAAGACAATTGTCATAATTCGTTAGGATAACTTTGCAATTTTCCGTTGTGTCTCGCTGAATGGCTAATTGAATATCTCACAATTTAAAATTCGTTTACTAAATGCCAGCGCCGATTTTAACTTGTTAAGTTATTTGATTGACATAGCCCCGCGCTGAACTTTTTAACTTGTTCAACAGAAAGCAAAGTTAAATAAAAACGCAACAAGGCTAACAAATTTTTGCCAAGTTTGTCATTAATTTCCAACAAAATATTTTTTCTTTTTGCCTTTTACTGTTTTGCTGTTAATGAGCAGACAGTTTGGTAACTGTTCTATTTGGTCGATGGGCTCCGTTAAGTTTTTTCTCCCCCAAGTAGCTGAGGGTCCTTTTAATTGAATGCCTTTCCATTCATTTGACATTTGACTTACCGTGACGCGCCTCCTCGCCTTCGGGTGCATGTTGTGTAATTGTATTGAGCTCCTCTTCCAAGTCAACATGACAATCGGATACGTCCCAGGAGAGGAAACCTGCAAATGACATAAGCAGATAAAGAGATATAGTAAATAGGTTATTATCACATGATAAATCAGTCTATCATAAAGGCATTATACGAGCACAAAAAGGTCGCCCAATATAAAGGGAATTGAATCGATTTGTGATATGAATTGAACTGAGATGTGCGTTGATTAGCCTTAAAGCCATTCCATTAATAAATGAATTTATAAGCGTATTCCTTATGGCAACAAGGGAAAATAAACTAGATCCTGCTACAGCAAGGATTACTAAACTAGATCCTGCTTCAGCAAATATATCTTTGATGGATCCTGCGACAGCTAGGACTATATTCTGCGACAACAAGAATATTTCTAGTAGGTTCTGCAACATCAACTATTTCTCGAAGATCTTACAACGCTAAGATTGAAGACCTGATTTATCATCCTGTGACAACTAGAATATTTATACTAGACAACTAAAATATTTATACTAGATCTTGCACAGCAAGGACTATATTCTGTGACAACTAGAATATTTCTCGAGGATCTTGCAACAGCTAAGATTGATGACAGTTGTCCTACTACAGCAAGGATTGTTGACTTTATCCTGCTATATAAAGGATATTTTTGTATATGTCTATATTAACTCAGCTGATCAAATTATAGAATCAATTGAGATTCGCTTTAAAAACAAATGTAAATTTTCAGCAAGATTATTTTCATACTAAGGTTAAAGCACACTTTCAAATGAAGTACAAAAAAACGAGAAGCCAAAAAATGCAATATTAATCAAATATATCAGACTAAGGCTTATTACGTCGAAAAAAGTTACCTGAATAAAATATTTTTTATTTAACAGAACAAGACTTAATCTCTTGTACCAAAAACCTATTTCTTTTTCATCATGAGCAAACTAATGACTGAAGTACATTCAAGAGAAATCGGCATTTTACATTAGGCTAGAGAGAAACTCATCTTAATAATAGACATGTGGTTTATTTGGTTACAACGCTAATTGCCACTTGCAATTGTCCAAATTAATTGGAGTGTGTACTTAGTGGACATGCATACGCGTATTGTATCATGTCCTAGACTTTAACTACTTTTTACATGTTTTAAATGCATCCATTAAATTAGAACAATGAATTTAGAAACATTTTTGCTGTTGACCAGATGCCACTTTACATGTATTTTTGGCTCATTTATCAATGCTCTCGCGTTGTCAACATTTTAAAATTTTCCATATATTCATTAATTTTATTATTACTGACTGTGTTTTATATAATTTTTGTTGCCAATTTGATAAACAAGCAACATGAAAACATACAAAAAGACAAATGGGAACTCTAGACGTATTACTCATACGCCCTGTTGTGCACACATATATGAGTATATATATGTGTGTGTGTGAGTGTGGCTAAAGTGTTGTCTTTTGTTGCTGTCGCATTTGATGTTTATTTATATATGGTATAGTTGCTATTCTATGCGTTACCACGTTGCCCTTTTGTATTATGTCATTTAGTAAACAAATTAAGTCAGACTACGAGTGTGTCTGTCAGTCTGCCTGCTAGTGTGTGTGTGTGTGTGTGATTCTCTGACCTAGAGGCAACTTCAGTAAAAGTATTTACAAATACAAATAGCATAATGGTTGCCTCTATCCTCCTTTCAACCTCTTTCATTTGCCACAGGCATAGCAAGTGCATCATTAGCCTTTCTTTCTTTCTTTCTTGTTTTTTTTTTTTTTTTTTTTTGTTGTTACTCGTATCACCATCTACTCGTATTTGCTAAGCTTTTATTCTACTACAACTACTCATTGTTTGCAATGTTATAAGCGTATTTATTTCTGCATTGAGGCAACTAAAGATTTGACCCGAAAATCCAATTTGCAGTTGATTTAAAATCTGCATACTCTTAATTACTGAATTATCCGCATTGGATATTTACGAGCTGTGTGTCCTGACTTGAGTTTTCTTCGGGCGCAATACTCGTAAAAAAAAAGCTGCAAATTATTTCTAAGGCAGATGCTCAAGGAATTTAATGAGCATCAAAAGAGACTCGTACGAACATGTGCATGCACCTCAGATCAGACCCATTGCTATGAATAACTTATTATAATGATGCCTTAATGAGCGCTTAACTTTAATTTTTTATGCTGACTGCCTGCCTGCCAGGGTGGCAGCCTGACTTACAGTCAGCCCGACTGTCTCGTGTTAATGTAAATAAAGCTCATGCAAATGAAGCTGTCAACTCAAGCCCAAGTATTTGCCCGAGAACACAACGTACAAGATGGATACACAGATTGTCCGAACACTCTCCGTTGTTTTATCTCTCACTCTCACTCTTCCTCTATCTCATTCTTATTCTCTTCGAATTGTCAATCATTACAATATGTGTTTGGAATACTATTGCAGATCATAAGCTGATCCAGCTGCTTTAGAATGCAAAAGTCGAGCGAGTTCAAGGGAAAAATTTAAACTATTTTGAAACACAATAAGACTCGTCTAGTCTCGATCGTAAGCCGATTTGGTTGCTTCCGATCGAATTTCCACAGAATATCCATAATTTTAAACACACTCTTCAAATGTTCTTTGACTTTCTAAAGTCACCAAATTTGTCAAAATGGAAATAACGGAAATATTTCAAGTTCTCTAAGGAATTTATTCGATTAGAACAAGTGCATCATCACTTATCGCATTCATTTCAATTACCAGTTCCATCAAGCTCTTCGCTTTCACTTTGGACCAGGCAAATGGCAAAGTTGACTAACAATTCGCAATATCTAAGCCCAGTACAACAGAAAAAAGGTAATACAATTTGGTTGCTACTTCTACTTCTACTTCCTCTTCTCAACTTTTGCTCCTCTGCTTCATTCCCTCTTGGCCTTCTTCTTTGCTGCACACTGTTGAGTACTTTGCACAAATGGCTGGAAACAGCAACAAAAGGCAATGTCACAAAAAGTATATAAAAAAGAAAAGAAAAAATGCGCAAAAACAACAACTACAATAACGTGAGGCATAAAAATGTAAAATCTTAACACTTTTCAGGCACACACACATTCACTCACACACATATATTGTGAGCCGGATCAGAATATTGTGCGGGCAAACAAAAAAAGCATAGCAACAATAAGGATAAAAGCGGAAGAGAAGGTAGGACAAAGGGCCTGGCCGGGGTGGAAGAGAAAGCAAGGCAAGGGTCGTGGGAAAGGCAGCGTCCAAAGCGCCTACAGCGATTGCACAAAAATAATGAGGAAACGCGCAGGATATGCGGCGTCACACACACACATTTATATATATATGTATATATATATATATATATATATATATATATATATAGATATATATATGTTGAGGGTGTGTGTGCGTGTGTGTGTGTTGTGAACGCTCTCTTGAGCAATCATCGGGCGAATGAAGCCACTCAGACGCTGAAACAGAGCACAGGACGCGGCCACCTCGCAGTCTGTGCAAGAGTCTGAGCGCCAGGTGGCGCCACAATGCCCCCTACTGTGTATGCCTTTGTGTGTGTGTGTGTGTGTGTGTGTGTGTGTTCGCACATTCATTTACTATTTATGCGTTGATATCTGCGAGTGAGACTTCAATTTTTCATGTGCGTCTGTGTGTAGGTGAAGATGCCACTCATTTATTTATATAATTTCTTTCTCAGCCCGCGTTCGAGTTTCGCATCATTGTCAAGTGTTTAATTTGCGACCTTTGCTTTCATTTTCTTTTTGTAAAATTAGTTGGATAGGAGGGAAAAGGAGGTGCCTTTGCCTTTCTTTATTACTGTATTACATAACGGAAAGACGAACTCAACCTAACAAATGTGCTTAATTTTGGGTTAGATCTCAGAGCTAACTTGTCAGTCAGTTTCATTATACAATGTGAATATATGATCTTTAGTTGCAAGTGGTATTTAGATTCCACTTGTCATACAGTCATAGTCGCAAGTGCCACGTTGATAAAATCTAGATGCTTCCAAGGGGCTAAACAAAACTTGAAACTCTGGGTGAAATCTAAAAGTTGCAGGCATTTTACAAATATGATTGTAGTTTACATTAGTAAACATTACAATTAAACTTCGAAAGTTTAAAAATTTAAAAAAGAAATTCCTGAGATTTATGTAATTACAATAACATTTGATAAGGCTCAAAACATATAATGAAAATAATAATTAAATATTTTATGATATAACTATAATTATTATGTTTTTGGTGGTCCCTTGACTCTATGATTAGATTAGATAATAATTATTATTAAATGATTAGAATCGCCGACAAGCCACAAATAAAACTTTTCAGTTCGAAAACTAAGGTTATCAATGTTATCATAAATGTTTTTAAGTTCACTAGAATATAACGCAAAGTAACCATCCCATCAAAAAAAAAAAAAAAAAACCTTATTCGATAAAGTAAAGAATCTACTTTGAACATTAAAAAAAAAATCCTGTGAGTTATGTAAGTACAATACAATTTGATAGGGTTCAGAACAAATAACTCGGTCTTATTAATTGTTTAGAAATTTACATCATACTTATCTACTAATAGAGTTCGAATAGTATTTCTTCTTAAATACATATCCAATTTAAATTGTGCACTGATTTTTAAAATAAAACATCATCCTTATATCTATGTTTACATATGTATTTTCAGCCACATACGCTCTCTGCTATATGATCTAAATTATGTAAACGTGTGCTGGTTATGCATTATTATTATTATTATTATATTACATGGAATACTGTAAGTGATGGAATAGCATTATGATTGAGTGGTTTATGCTTGTTAGCACAATGTTAATCAGCGCTGGGATATTTTTGAAATCTGTAGCTATGTGCCACAAGCGGTGGCATGTCACCTGACAAAAGCCTGTGGCAACTTGCAGCTGACTTCCGCTGTCAGCTGACGGGTTGTCAACTGTTGATATGATCCCCGTCCAGCCTAAAGCCAGGTACACTCTCCTCCGCATCCGTTATCAGCCTGCAGGCAGCTGTACTGATTGAGTTGCTGTTATCGTTATCGTTGTTGTTGTTGTTGTTGTTGTTGTTGTCGTCGTTGTCGTTGCTGTTTTTGTTGGGACTCAAAACTGTGTGCTACTTGTTTGCACAAATAGTTGCATAATTTTGTGCACTCGCGCTAAAAGCCACTTAACGTTCTCGCGGATGCTCGGGGCGGGGAGGATGCATGAGTTACGGGGGCGTGGCAGGCTGGCAGTCAGTCAGTTTGCCGGATGCGCGTTCGGCGTGTTGATTTTGATGTAGCTAAAAAGCCACTTGTCATTTGTTGGCTGCTCTTCAAGCTGTGCGCGTTGAACAAGTTTGCACAGCCAAATGAATGTGCCAAGCCGCCCTCCTCCCACTCTTCCCATTCCCATTCCCATTCCCTCTCCCTATCTCTATCCCTTTCCCTTCATCTTTCTATATTTGTGCCAATGCAACTATCTTCCGTCGAGCGACAACGACTATGCAGCCAAAGGGCCAAATGTTTTGCAATGCATACATAAATACATTAAAAAGAAATTAAACACTCAACTGCCCCTAATTGCGTATTAAGTGCAGTGCAAATTTGTTCCCTTTCTTCCTGCACTGTGGTAAGAGTACATTGATAAAAGAAATGTTCTAAAATCACGATTTTAGTTTCAGATCTAAGAATTTTGGTCTAAAAAATGCGTCGAGAACATAAAATTTGTAAATTTAGAAAACACATCTTGATTTTAAGGACATTTCAAATAAGAATAAGTTCTTAATTTAAACTTTTTTTTTTGATATTCATACTTTTTTTGGTTATATTTTTTTTTATAAATATTCCGATTATATGTTATTTCCTAGGCTAGAGCGGATTTCGATCCCTCGACACATGTTACTAAACTGAAGCGGCGACTGTATCCAGAGCGCCACGGTGCCATTATTGTCTTTATATAATATTAAATATGACATATTTATATTTTCTTATCAATTTAAGATTTTTAATTCTTATATTAAGAACTGCGAATTTTTAGATTAATATTCTTAGTTTTATTAATTAGGTCTTAAAATTGTCTTATTTTAAGAACTAAATATTTATGGTGAATGTTCTTGATTTTAGAACTTGGTCTTTTTTTCAGTGTGATTGGCCAAAACCACAAGTTGGGAGTGTCAGCCAGCTACCTTAGCCAAGTACTTGAACATCCTTTCAGCTTTTCAGGTTCCACAACTGAACGAAATTGAGCTATACAGAATATTGCAGGTCTGTTCCCAATTTCCTTGTAAATTGAAATACTGCCCAAAATATTTATAGAATCAAATCAAACAACTTTTTGTTGAGACCAGAAGGCATTTTGTGAAATTGATTTGAAAACGAGATTCAGAGCGGGGTTAACTTATCGATAAACTATCAAAGCATGTTGAATAATCGAGTTAGGATTGTTCGACTTGAGAAGTTTGACTGCAAATTGAATAATTGTATAACGAAGAGAAGAAGGGAAGTCAAAAAAGAAACCGAAATTCAAAAGGCTTATTAAAGTTTAATACACAGCAAATGCGTTGGGAGAATCCAGTGTAAGCAGATTTTTGGACAGTTCTGACAGATAAAAACAGCTGACAAAGCAAAACTGCCAACAATTGTAAATATGTGAGTGTGTGTGAATGAATATTCAAGTGAGTCCATTGTGGTTACTGATTTGCGCCCACATTGCAACTTTGATCAACTCGCTGGACGTAAACATTCGAGTAGTTCAGTGAAAGGCCGAGATAAAAGCACGTACAGAAAAAACACATCATTTCCAAAGAGTGGGAAAAGCGTGTAAAGAAAATGAAAATGTAAATGAAAATGAAAACAATACTGCGCCTGATTGGACAGTGCTGATAAGCAGGACGGATAGACGAACTACGAACTGATTGCGTGTGGGGACTGAGACAAGAACTGGAACTGCGGCTGGGACTGACTTATTTGTCGCGTTGCAGACAAGGCAATTAAAATCCCAGGCCCAAGGCTAGTAAACAGCGAGTACGAGAGCGATAGCGAAGAGAAAGAGAAAGATAGACAGACTACAGCGATATAAAATTGACGATAAGGAATGTAATTAATTGGTTCAAGCCTGATTAATGGGACAAAAGAGCGAAATAATATCAAGCAAACTAAGGGAGGATTGTGGAAATATTAAAGCTAACGTACTTTAAGTATTTGAAAAATTAAAGACGAGTTGAGATATATAGATGTGGACTAACCCAGGTACTTATATTTCAGACTCTATAAAGCATAGTAGCTTTTAAGAGTTCCCTAAGTTCAAGAAGAATAAAGTAAAATTCTTTAAGATCGCCATAAAAGCTAGAGCCTACCATTCATAGAAATGATTAAAGTTTTGCTACTACTTTAAACTACAAGTTCGTAAATCCATTGCTTGTAGCTGTTCAACTAGTTGAACTTATTGAAGCGCTCTCTAGCGTCAGTTATAGTACAACTTGAACACATATCTTTACATATTTATCTCTAAGATGAGCACTTATACTTAAAACTTGCATTTACTTTTAAAATAATTGAACAGTTTGAAACTATTTTAATCAAAGATACTTTGCATGTCGAAGCTCAACTTGTGCTGTCTCTTGGAGCGTCCTCTAGCGTCACTCAGCATCAACTTTGAAAGTACATTCAATTGACTCGCACGACATTTATCGGCTGTTCATTAATGTCCTGAACATGAGGCCAGAGGCTTTAAGTTTTAGGCATTGCAATCGACACCTATTCAAAGTTTGAGTTCCTACATAATACGGAAATTGCGTCAGCCTGTGGACATGCGTCATTGCGTTGTTCATTCGCTCATTATCATTGTTGAGTCATTTCGTTATATGTATTTATGTTCACTCAGTGTGTTTGTTCTTGTGCTTGTGTTGTCCTTTGTCCAACATGACGTATGCGGAATTTTGTGAAGCGATGTTCCTCCCAATTGCTAATCAATGTTAATGGTTTAGTTCAAAATTGGCAACAAAAAAAACCAAAGCAAAGCAAACGCTGTAAAGTGAACTCGTCCAGCTGAAGGACTCAAAAGCTTTGTCGGCCCAAAAATGTTGCGTACAAATTGTCTGCTATAACGCGCTAGTTTAATATGAGAAATAGAATACAAATGCTAAATGCGCATATTTATTAGAATTATACACACAAGCTGAGACTGTGACTAAGACTGAGGCTGGGCCTGAAATACGACAACGACGGGCCATAAAATGTGTACCGCATGAAAAATAAACAAAATAAAAGAGAAAAATAAAGTAGAAAATATGTAATAATAAACAAGATCTCGAAAATTTGACTCGCACGCGCAGACGATGGAACTTCAACTAAGGGGCAACATGTATAAAATATGCAGCAACTGACAAAAGCAAATGAAAATTGTGCGGTCCAGTTACAACACACACCCACGCACACACATCCACACCCACACACACACACACACAACCACAAGTAGCTGTGGTTCTTCTACGAGTATCTGCAAATTGAAGGTTGAACCTTTGGTCAGGTAAAGGGCGTGGAGCGAGGCCGAGAATAAATACAGGGGCGTATGGATGCTAGTGCCAATAACGCATTCATATAATTTATGCCAGTTTATCGATTTGCACAAAATATGAGTAAAGTACTCGATATAAAAGACTAACATTTTATGGTTCTGCATAAATTGTGCATAAATTTGTTGCTTTTTGTTTTTCTATTTGGTTGCAATATTACGCATATCCCACGTGTCACAGCATTAAGTAAATGAAAATTTGACTGCCTTCAAAGATGCCTACGAGGAGAGCTTGTCCTTATTTATTGCTAGAAAGTAAAAAGCAAATAAATGTGAACTCTGTCTTTTTACCTACTTTAATAAAGCACACATACTTTAATACTTTTTGAATCATTTTCATTCATGTTCAATTGTTTTGAAACAACGAATCCACAAAATATTGGCTAATATGGCTTTGAAATCCCCTGCTAGCATTGAGACAATGTTTTATTATAATATATATGTCTAATTAAGTTAAAATCTATCTAAGTATTTGATGTCTTAATCAATCTTAAAATAATAATAAATAGACATTTGTTATTATAAATTACAACTGCTTGAAAATTTGTTCGAAAGTACAAGAGGGCTTGAATGAATCTCACTCAAAGTTCATAGCTCTCTTAACTGAACCTTAGCTATCTAACAGCAATAAATTCTTATTTATTGAGATAAACTTCAATTCAGTCGAGTACAGCTTCCATTTCTTAATCCATTTCAAATACCATAGTCTGTCATTTTCAGTAAATCAACCTTTTATCACCTGAACTGATGCTAAAATTCTTGTGTGATTTTGTCTGTTCAACTGTGTAGTTAAGACTCTCTTATCTTTTGCAATCATTTGTGCATTGGTGCACACTCGGTTTCACTTGGAATCCAACTTCGAAGTAAAAACTGCTGCATTAGTCATATTTTACACTTGGCCCCAGGGTCGCAGTCACATTCCGAACACCGCAGAGTTTTGACTGCGTTCATCGAGAGGGACAGGGGGACAGAAGTTAACATACACATATAGATACATACATTTATGGTGTAGGTACAAAGTAGTTCACAGTTTGCAGTTCACATTCGATTGAACGGAGCTGCTGGCAGCACATAAGTCACAACACTTTACTGAACAAACGGACAGTTTTGTGACGGGCCCAGAGGTAGAAAGGCGAGGTTGGAAGGCACCCTAGGGCTGACTGGTATACACGTACAATTCCTTTACTATCTCAGCCGCATGTCACGTGTTCCCATGTTGCCGACCGAGCGACTCCTCCAATCTCCCGCCACTCTCAACCTCCTGCCCCAGCAATGTGGACATTTTGTTTATATTCGTTCGATTTTTCTGCCAACGAAACGGCAATGGGCAAAACATTTTTCAGACATTTCTGACACAGACTTAAGCCTGTTTCTGTCACAGTAACTCTCTCTCTCTCTCTTTCTCTCTGTGTGTGTATGTGTGTTTGTGTGTGTGTATATAGCTCATCAAATAAAGCAAAGCCATGGCACTGCAGTGAGCTGCACTGCCACAAAAGATACTAAAAATAAATTTGCACTGTGCGCAACTAACTTTTGGGCGGCAGATTGCAATGAGAAACTAAAAACAAGGGGCAGCCAAGGAAGCGAGGGGGAGAGGGAACTGTGTTAACTGCACCTGCAGAGCCATAGTACACTGTCTGTCATTTTCTTATGAATTTCACCCAGAGAGACCGCTTGACGAGTTGTGTATATCTGCATCTAAATTTAAATTTGAATATAAATTTGAATACAAATTTCAAGTTTAGATAGATTCAAACATTGTCAACGTCTTGTGATATGTGTTTGGAAATGGAATTTGAATTGGATTCGGAATCGGAATTGATATTGAAATTGTCTATTCTCGAACAGTGACAGCTAAAAGTATTTGCCACAATTTGCAACAACTAAATGCATATTTATGTTCCTCTGAACAGAACAGAACAACTCAAGATAAACACCTGGACTAACAGTTGGACAAACTTTACTGTTTGTCAGCTACTTAATGTACATATGTATGTATGTATATATGCACAGAGCCACACACACTAATACACACCTGCACACAGGTAAACAAGCAAGAAGTTTGTAATGAAATGCTTGTAAAATCCTTCGACATTTTGCAAGTGCTACGCAGAGACCAGAAACAAGTTCTTATGTCTTCCCTTCGCATAGGTTTCCGATTCGCACTTAAGCTCATTTCAAGTTGTAGTCATAATTAAGTACAGGGCTTATGAAACTTTTGGTCTCCCAGCAAAGTTTATTAAAACGAAAATCTCATTTTATAGACACAGAAAACCCAAACCCCAAGCTCAATTCTAAAATGTCACACAACATTGCTTAACATTTTCAAGGAAAATTTTGGCAAAATTAAGTCTTTGAAGTCGATTTAATGTGCGAACTGACTTAACAACCAAGTGTGAATTCGAAATAATCAAATTTGCTTTTGAGCTGAAACTTGGTTGGAAGAGATTTCTGTCTATCAATCTTTATATTCAGGATGTTGCGAAATCTGCTTTTTAGAGATAAGTTTTGATTTTCGAGCTTTCCAAGATTTCACAAAAATATATCTATATATATATAAAATTCTTTGTGTAGGCCAAACGGCTAAGGGTAAAAATTTTCACACAACATAGCTGAGACAATTTCATCGTGCAATAAGACGGCGTTTTGAAAAATTCCACCTGCAACTGTCTTAATATGAGGTCAGAAGTCATGGAATTGCTTTGAATGAAAAAGTTGTTTGTTTCTTAAGATATCTTAACCAAACTTACAGATAATATATTTCGGACTGTCTCTTACATTCTGACCAAATTTAGTCAAAGTCGGATAACTATATAATATAGCTGCCATATAGACAATCGGTGAAAATTAACCTTTAGTATGAAAAACTGGTTTGTTTCTAAAGATATCTCAAGGAAACTCATACTAAAGGTTAACATAACTAATTTTGGGGGGGTTGGCGAGCGAAGCGAGCAGAGGTCGGAGCCTCCTAGTTAATAATAAAAACGAAATTTCCAATACCATTTTACTCTGGAATTATAATTTAAGAATGATGTTGACCTCGAAATAATAAAATGATTTGACAAATTTTCCGGATAATTAAGTTAAAGATACTTCGATTTTGTTAACAGACACATTGTCAGTGGATCGGTAAGAATAAACTTGTGTAACTGATAATTAGACATAAATAATGGGCGTGGCCTTGTGAAATACATATGCCAAATGTTGGCTCACGAGTTATTCATTAAATAGTTGGCATCTCTTCCCCTGCTAAATACCCGGTAACTCAATTTAACAACAAACACTGCAGGCTACGGCAAAGCGAACATCGTTGCAACGTCGCGGCGTGTTGTTTTATTGAGAGTCTGATAATGATGATAATGGATAATGACAATAATAATCATGGCCAAACGGACGCAGTCATTATATCACTATATACATACATATGTATGCCTGTTAGTGCGGAGGTGTGTATCTGTGTGAGGTATCTCATGTTTTCTCTGCAGTTGTGTAATTAAATTTAATTTTCAAGTTTACACAGGCTGTTGTGCAGCTACAATGTTAGCTGATAATTAGTACATCACACAAGTATGTACATACATATATCTACAAATATATACAGGACACACTCACACATCAAATACAGATGCATTGCATAGCTACAATTTCCATGGCACTTTTCTTATGTCATTTATTGTTGTTAGTCTCTAGTTGATAATAATTGTTTGCTACTAATTGATGAGAAATACACACACACACCCACTGTTGGGCATTCAGAAGAAAATAGTTAATACAAATGGTGTTTTTGTCTAGGGAACTCTACTTGCATTTCATATGTGTATGTGGTAGTATATGGGTGTAGTCAATTTTATGCAACGGGGAGCTTCTTGAGTCCCAAATAATAATTTAAAATAACTGAAGTAAGTAATTAATTGTTTGATTTTCAACTGATTATTATCACTATTTATGTGTATGTGTTGAATACAGGGATTAAAACCGAAACGAATATCGGTTTCAGTTACGGTTGTGGTTATGCTCAAATTAGGGTTTTCGGTTATCGGTTGTTCAAAATGTTGGAGTATCGGTTTCGTAACGGTTATCGGTTTTTTGTAAGTTTCGGTTAAAAAATACCGGTATGGTTTCGGTTCACAAAAAAATAAAAATTATTGTTTTCGGTTGACCAAAATAAAAAGCGTTATTCCATGTTTTACATGAAAAAAGACTTAATGCTCTTTTTAGCCTGGAAAACATTCGAACATTTCGATTGTTTTGATTTTATTGATTTTAAATAATTTCGAACTGCCATAACTTTGTCAAAACTCCATTAATTTCCATGAGCAAAATTTAAATGCAGAACGAATTTAGAGATGAAATCATGCTCAAATTCACATTGCGCATGGAAATTGATTGACTTTTGACAAAGTTATGGAAGTTCAAAGTTATCAAATTTGCCCAGTACCTACGACGGCCAGAACCGAAAATAACCCTTATGAATCGGTTACTAAACGGTTATTTCGGTATAAAGAGTTTCGGTTTATGGGTTTCGATACAGCGGAAAAATATTTTTTCGGTTACGGTTTCAGTTACGGTTACAAATTTCAATCGGTTTTTATCGGTTAAAGGTTACGGTTTCGGTTAAGGTTTTAATCCCTGGTTGAATATATAGTAAATAGTTATAAGAGGCATGTTTAATATAATATAAATATGAATCTAGGAATTTTAATGCGAATTGTGTCTAGTTCTTAGGGACTGTAAGAGGTAGAGCAACCAAATTTGGCACACAGACTTCTACGAGTGTGTAGCAGATCAAGAGCGTTTCAAATTTTTGCCACGGCACCGACCGCTTCCGCTAATCACAAAAGAAATCCATCAAACCCACAGTTTTTAAGGTTGGACTTTCTTCTTGGTAAATAACGTTTTGCATTATTATTATCTATTATTGTTCTTAAAATCATCATTACCAAGTACATATAACGGTAATTAATGCAGTTTAAGTTTTTTAAGAATCTCATACGCCTAAAAGTATGTAGTAATTTTAACTCCGTTCCGCGTTGCCATTAGCAACACTGAAATAATCTGAGTAGGCGAGTGTTTAGCCTTTAAAGGGTGGATAAACCGCCCTTTAATTTATAGCCTGCCTTCAACTAAATTTTTGACAAGAAAATCAAATTGCTCTTATCAGCTAGTTTAACTAGATTGTAATGTTGTAGGCAACGTGAGAAAACGGGCCTAAATATACCAAATCAAATTTTTGTTTTTTGAAAATGTAAATACATCAATCTCGACGATTCCAAAAATATGTTCGAAATTGACAAAAAATCCCTTGAGATTTCTAGAGTACACCTGATTACATCTGAAATAACAAATACTTAACAGTTTTGTAACTTTGGAAATATGTCCGAAAAATTAAATATCGGAAATATGTCAGGAATATCGATTGTCAATTTTTAATTGTTTTGTAGAGAATTCATATTCAGAATTGATATTACGAAACAATATCCAATCAATTCAGAAGACAACCATCTCTTTAAAAAACTTGCATAGCCTTAAGCAGGTTATACTTAGTATTTCGAGCTTAAGTTTCGTTCAATTTATTGCATGTAATCTTATCAGGTAAACCATCTGAATCCATTAGCTTGGCAGTACGGCGACCTTTTACCGGTCACACACAACAAATAAAACTATGGCTTTCAGATGAGCGAAAGTCCTATTTGATAGTCAGCTCTAAATTTCTATGCAATATTCAGTCTCAAGTGCAGTTCATGTTAGCTAACATTATAAATTTCAATTTCATGCCTGACTAAAAGTTGGGCGAAAGACGGAACGATGAATGTGGCACGGTAAACGGCTGATAAATGTCAAGGGTTCTCCGATGGTGGCCACCATACAAAACGCCTCGAGCTGCCTTGGGTGGGAAATGGAGATAGAGATGGAGAAAGAGAAGGGCAAAGCCTGCTTATCTGTCACGCCCAGGCACACACATAAATTCATACATTCATGGAAGCCACATGGGGCGTTGATGCGGCAGCGATGGCAATAAAAAGCAGTTACAACTTGCTCGGTCGCCTTTTGTGGTGATTTCAAGTTGCTATGAAATGAATTTGTATTGAATGGATGCCAACTGATTGAGCGGCCAATAAGAAGCACACACACTCACACACACACTCGCACAATCAGGTATAAAGGATAAATAGATAGAACGTATATGTGTGGCTAATGCGGGTTCTCAACCACTTGAGTTAAAGCTAAAAAGTCAGCAAAAGTGCTAGATGAAGACTGTCGAATGGCGCCCAGAATGCAATTTGTCAACGATTTTTGCAATCTTCATGCAGGGCGACAAAATTGAATCAGACTCATATATATCCACTCTCACTCACCTACAACTACAACTACACCTTCATACATACATACATGACAAACAGCCGTGGGAATCGTGCCCTGCATTTCATCATTCATTGGCTGACAGGAAATTGCAAAAATTTGTCACCCTCTCCACGTTGCAGCATCGTTGGAGCTGATTTCAATTTTCGCCACTCTGATGCTCCCTCATAAGATACCCAAATACCCAAGCAAAAGTATTTTCCACACTAACACACACACACACCCACATGACTTGACGCCGCTTTTCCGCCGAAACTTTAATTAGATATAAATGCTTTATAATAGGCAATTTCACTTTGGCAAGCCTTATTAAATTGCAGCTAGCTTGCAAAATTCAATCAAGCCAAAGTTTTAGCCTGTGCAAAATTGTTCATGAGTCGCTTCAAATTTTGGCAATTAATGGAAGAAAAAGTAACTGCCAGTTATATAAGAACAATATACAATCAACTATACCAAACAATTTATATTTAAGCTTTGTTTTACATTGGTGTTACCATAATCCATCCTATCGAAATGTCTGATAAATAGACAATCAAATAGGTTACACTGACAATAGCGACAGTGATTCTAGCTTTCAATTAAATAATTTGCATTTACTTTAATACTTGGAAATTAACTTTCTTCTCCAACTATGTGAAAAGTGTTGTTGAATGGAAATTGAAAATAAAATGAGAACGAAATGGAAAAAAGATAAAAATGTAGAGAATATTGGGTTTAGTTGAATTGATTGTATCTTAAGTTAGCGCAACTATGGACAGTTATTGCTCTACTCTCTTAAAGCAGAGAAGAAAAATTCCACTGCTAACAATTTGTACTACATCAAGAGATTTTATGGCGTTCTCTATGGTCAGCAATTTAATGCAGCTATGCAACATTTAGTCGGATACGAGTGCAGTGAATGCAGCCTGCTTTTAGGCTTACAACATTTGGCCATGTGTCGCATTTGGCAGAATACCAAAAAAATCAAAATGGGAGAACAGCAATGGCAACAGCAACTAAGAGAGAGAGAGAGAGACAGGGAGTGAGATTGAAAGTAAAGCAAAAGGAAATCACTTGGTGATTATAGAGCAGCTTTTAATTTCGCAAATGTGGCCCCCACAAAACGAGAGGAAGAAGCAATGAATCAAGGTTCCCCATTTAGCTGCTCTAGTCAAATAAAATGCTACCAGTCTCTGCAGACACGATCTCTCCCTCTCTCCCTCTTTCACTTGTTCTCTATCTCTGTCTTTCGTTTTGGTCTGTGCACGGACGGCAGGTGTCATAAAGGCGCACATAAAATTACGGAATGTGTTGCAAATATGTAATAAAAATTGCAATACGAGTTGCGGCCAAATGGCAAAAATGTATCTGTCAGATACATATTATGCAAAAGCAAATTTATGGCCAATGAATTGAATTCAAATTGATTTGCCGTCGCTGTCGCTGCCGCTGCTCCTACTACTCATGGGGCAGGTACTCCTACTGGCACATGGGGCAGGTACTCCGTGTATATTTGTTGTTCATGCTGCAGCTGACGTTGTCAGTGTGGCATGCTGAAAAATATGCAACGGTTTTAGCTTGACATGGCAGCTGACAGGCGACAAACCGCCAGCAAACTTGCCACTCACATGCTTGAACACAACGTCAGCTTCCAATTAATTATGTTCATGTGTAGGCAACAACCACAGTAAACAAAGAAGAAAAAAGAGAAGAAAATCATGCAGAGCAGGATGATAAAACTTCGCGCAATGAAAACCAATCGAATGAGCCATGTTGACTTAAATAATTGAAGTGTGACATGAATTATAGCCGTCGCAAGCAACAGCATCTGGCGCCAATTTGTCGCTTCAACGTGCTGGCTTCAAAATGGAAAAACACCAGGAAAATAGCGGAAATTGCGGAAAGTCGAAACAGCTGTACACTAAAACACATAATGGCCACATATTTTATAGTTAATTTCAAGCTTATGGCTTCGGGTCGAGAAGAAAGATCCCATAACCCAACGATATACAATTTTATCTTAATGATGAGTACATTCAAGTTGTTTACACTCTACGGCAGCACATACACTATTCCTAAACAGGAAACAGAAGCAATTTAAATGTCAAATTATACAGAATACAAACATTTTATGACACAAACCTTTAGTCTACACTCTTGAATCAAAGTTCTTATCAAATTTGAATTTTCATAGCAAACGAGTTATCAAAGTTAAGAGCCTGCACTGTAAGGGTATAATTTGTTCAAATAATTTAAGTTGTTGAGGCAGGAAGGAACTGAAAATAAAGCAATACACGTTCAAAGACACTCTCTGGCTGTGATTGCAAATTGTTGAAAATTATTTTTAAATTGGCTACGTTCTGGCTTAAAGTCTAAATTGCGCAACTGATTAAGACATATTTATTTGCCAATTGTCGATAGCAGTTTGTTGTCTCGAAGCTGTTTGAATTGCAATAGCGCAATCAAATGGTATTCAATACCCTGGGAATAGAAATATTATGTTCAAGTTATAAATTTTGTTTTTTAGTTTTTTAATATTAGTTCTGAAAAATTTTAAAATATTTCGGTTTTTTATGCAGAAAAGAAAAGTTATTAAAATAAAAGAAAATGGAAATTAAATTTACGCCGATAGTGTTATTGATGCTCAACTATTCTCGTCTTTTTCTCGGCTTTTCCTAAATAATTGAATTTCAATTTGAACAATCAATACTATCGATGGTATTCGCTTCATTATCGTCTGAAGTCTAATCTCATTATCCGAAGCTCATTAACAATGGGCGTGTCCTGTATGCATTGTGTAGTCTGAGTTAAAACACCCTTCACTTGAATTTACTTTGGTCGTTAGTAAATCTTGTTCTGATTTTAGGTAAATCAAATAGCCGTCAGTTTGTAGAAGTTGCAGCAACTAAAATAATGTGGAGCCACTCAGAAATGACGAGAAAATCAATCAGAAAGTTAAGCAAAAGTCGAAAACGAGTTTCAGCCCGAAAAACCAATTGAAGAAATTAGGCAGCTTAAGCAGAAGAATTTGCATATTGAAATGAGTACAAGTGAAATTAAAAACTCCTCTCATACCATATGATTTATGTAGAGCTGACTAAGCAAAACCGAGATTAGCAATTCATTTTCATGATTATGGAATGGAAGAAGACGAGAAGACAGTAAAAAAATTGTATTTTTAAGATTGTAGTAAAGCGGCTTAGCCAAATTGAAGGCGGCACATAAAAACGCTGTGCAGAGGTTAATCAAAATTCTAGTAACTTATGTATGTATATGAGACACATACCCCAGTTAAGGTTATGGCCCGGTCTACAGTTTAGCTGGCACGTGTGCCAATTGCATTAGTCGAATTGTATTTCACTTTAAATGCTTCAAAGTTTGCTCTCTTTCTGTGAGATTGTGTGTGTGTTTGTGGTGTGTGCGTGTATGTGTATATGTGTGTGTATGTGATGGGCGTGGCCCAACTGAAACTTGCAGCAAAACTTATGCCGTCGATTTACACGTATTTGCAGCCAAAATGGCTGCCAAGCTTGCAATAAGTTGGCGTTTCCTCTTTTACTTAGATATTTCAACTTGCCTCCAAATAATCCCCCTTCCATCTTGCCACCTCTCTGTTTCCCGCAGACATGCAACTAAAAATATGTAAACACGAAAGAACTGCATAGATGATGCTCGAATTATTTTTATGGCATTTCGAAAGTTTAGATGAAAAGATGTTTTTTCCCCTATCCACAAAAACGTTTTCATAAAATTCCAGCCAAAGCGATACTATAAAATACCTTTGGCCTTAAATGCAGAATGTTTTTATTTTTTGTATGACCCTTTGTAGTTACCCGAGGGCTTGTTGTGCCATGAATTGCCTATTAAATGGATAAACAAGGTAACGACCAGTGGCAACTGACGTATGTAACGCATATCTGTCACAGTCGTTTTTCTCAGCTTTTCCTGCATCATCAAGCAGAAAAATGTATAGAAAAGCTATGTGAGGTCCACTTACCGACTGCTTTTGATATCGAGATCTGATAAAGTCTCAAATATGGTTGCTGAAAACAGAAGAGATATGTTCCCATTTTGAAGTTCACATTCTCTACAAAAAATCCGCATTTATTCTTAATAGTTTCAGGATATATCTACCAGTATCTATAAGTTGTAAAATCTCTTACATTATGTCAGGGAAATGGTATACAGCCCATTAACTCTACACAAAACAAAAATTACCAAAAACTGCCTCATTCCAAACCCAATAAGCCACCTGAAAATCCAGCAAATAATTGAATCTGTTGTATCTGAGCATGATCACAATCTAAACAACAACCTGCAACCAAGTGGAATATTGGCTGGAATTGGTCAGGCTTTAGCAAATAAGTCAGCACAGATTGTCATAGGATTGTTAGAGGATTATTCGAGAACTGCGTTTACATTTCAATTTCTGCCAGGCACTCCAATTTGGCAATTAGGCAACCATCAGCAAGAAGTTAACAACTAATTAAACACACTCCTCACAAGCACGATAAACTTTTGCTAATGTGATACCAAAATCAAAGTTCAACTGGGGAAAATAAAGAGAAAAACTGCCTGGATATCTTCAGGTGCGTTCTGTCAGAAAGTTGCAATCAAAGTTTCGTTCCAAAGGGTGGGAGGATTATGTTATGTGCGTTTGTGGCATCCACAGCAGGCATTGGGGCTGACAGCCCTTTGACCCTCTTCCTGTTGTGGTTGAGATTACGGTTTGTCCGGCTTATGGGTCAACAGTTTTCAATGGAAATCCCAAACTCAAAACCCAAAGCCCAAAACCAAATCTAAAACCAAACCAATTTCAATGCCAACTGCAGTTTCAATATCAAATTTCCATTTTTAATTATAAATTTATTTGCAGTTTACGGTCTGAGCTCGTAATTGTAATTTGTAATGAGATGCGGGGCGTTGCCTTCAGTCAGCATAATTTAAGTAATTGCAAATTTAATTTCAGGCTTAATGACACGCAAAACTAAAAAATGTGAAAAATGTTAAAATTGTAACCGAAGCTTAAACTAATTAAAGTGCTTTTTATGCGTCCACCGCAGACACGTAACATAAGACTGGCCAATAACCAAGTGACCACGGGCGCGTCATGTGATCTACACACACTCGTTATAAGCGGTGGGCGTGGTCGTCTAGGTGTGTGTATGTGTGTTTGTGTGTGTACGTGTATGTGTTTATGGGCAAACTGGCCTCAAATGCACTTCAAAGCAATTAATTTGCAATAAAAGCACTTTTAATGCGCCAGAAAGCCCTCTGTCTATGTGTGTGTGAATTTGTGTGTATGTGTGTGTGTGTGCATGTGGCTTGCGTCATCAATCAGCATACACACACATACATGAACATAACCACAAACGCACTGGTAGCAACCACAGTCGGTGGTGCCGTTTGCTGTAACTTTGTCTAACTGGGACAACCAAATAGATGTCGTTAACATGACGTTGCGCGTTCGCCCCATGATGTTACCGCAAGGAATAACAAGATGGTCATCATTACATACATAAAACATAACAAATCATGTTTGTTAATCAAATACAAATTCCAAAACTAAACCATTTCTCAAATAGGAAGGCAGCTCTTTGTAACTACAGTTAAACTTTCTCAATCTTTCTTGAATCTTAAGGAATTTAATCAAAAATTAATATGTTTTTAATATCAATGAAGTAACATTTAATTCGTGTATAATTTTTTTATCACTATGATGTTTCTAAGTTTAAAGTAAATGCTTTAAAGAGTATTTAGCGAACTCAAAGTCTATTTATATCTTCCAAAAACAATATTTAATTTAATATATAAATTATTAAAAAAGTTTGGCATTCGGCACTGCGCATAAAAGTTATTTTTAGATATAAATAATTGTTACCTTATTGCGCATTGTGCCGAATGCCAAACTTTTTTTTAATAATTTGTATATTAAATTAAATATTGTTCGTCACAAAATTGTATATCAGAAATTTTGTGGCGTGAAGAGGGTTTCGTCACTTCGTTAAGAAGTTTTTTTTGGAAGATATCAGAAGTTTTTGAGATTTCATATGCTTTTGACATTGTTACTTTCTTTTAAAATTATTAATAAATTAAAATCAGCTGCAGGACGATCCAAACAGTTTAATTCAATTAAACAATTTCTAATTAAAAATTTTTATCAAATTTCAATTTTGTTTCAAAATTAGAGCAAAAATTAGCAAAAATTTGAATCGCGCGCCATTTTGCAAAAAGAACGAGCACTTTTAAACAGTGTGGCAACCTCGTGCGACGACATCAACAACAAATTTGCATTGAAATCGGTCGGATTAATCGTTCCCAGAAAACTTGTGGCAGCGCTGCTCTCAAAAACGGTGTGGCGCGGTGTGTTTTTCCCAAATTCTTTCTGTTTTATATATTTTTTGCACAAATACTGAAGTGTAGAGATATCTGCATAGAAATCATAACTGTCTGGCAATACTGGTTATTTCTACAACGCAAGACCTATCAAGCTAAAGCTGCCTGCTACAATACTTCTTTCTTGCGCTGCCACCTTTCAATTCTAAGTAAAATGTATATATTCAGTAAATAGGTAATAACTTCCTAACCTAGCGTGTTTTTCAAAAAGTCGTAGAACAAAAATTTTTAGTTTTCCGATAAGGAATATTTCCTCATCAAAAGATTTACGCTTTTTCAACGCTTTGATGCAAACAAACCAACGGACAACATTGTTGACTTTTTTTTTCATTTTGGAAAGTTTACTGAAAATTTCATTATCTTTGGAACCAGTAGTCGGATTTGGACGATTAAGGTATCATTCGAAGCTTTTTTTTATAAGAATAATAAAAACAAAACTAATTTTACTGAAAACCTCCAGCGGCCCCATCCGCTGCAATCATTTAAAATCTTGCACCACCCACTTACACCCCCTATCTCATGAACCATTTGAGATATCAAAGTCTTAGTATGAATTTTTCTAAGTTAAGACTATACCTTTCGATCGGTATATAACTCGATCTGCTCGGACATTCGTAGCAAATCTTCCATTATTCCTGTATAATATTGTAAGTCACTTTTGCACACTACGTGGTGCTTTCGTCACTAACGTGGACTGCCGTCCGCAGTGATCGTCGATATGATACAATATCAAACAAAATAGCAAACAAAATTACATAACTGTTCAATAAAGTTGAAGCTATCTCTATTGTGCTTTATCTTCTCTATAATAAACGCAAATTATAATTATATTAAATAATGTGGTCAACTACAGTTAAATTTTATATCAACTCTATTCATTATAAACTCCAACAGTTTTCAAATATCATTAAGAAAAAAGCTTCTCGTAGAGATAATGGATATTCCTTAATTATATATGATCTTCTCCATAATTAACTCACAATTGCTATTAAACAGATATCAATTTTAGATTATTAATTTTATTTTTATTTATTTACAAGGGGAGATTTCTTAAGAAAGAATAACAATTTTCATACTAATCGATAATTTGCATAATATTGTTCCTATGTCAGCTATATGATATAGTAATCCGACTTTGACCAAACTTGGTCAGAATGATGAATGACAGTCCCAAACATATAATCTGTAAGTTTGGTAAAGATATCTTAATTTATATAATATAATGCACATTAACCTTTAGTATGAAAAACTTTTTTGTTTCTTAAGATATCTAATTCAAACTCACAGATTGCATGTTTGCGACTGTCTCTTACAAACTGAACCGATTTGCTCGAAATCGGTCAGCTATATCATATAGCTGTCATAGGAAAGATCGGTCGAAAATCAGGTGTTAGTATGACAAACTTTTTTGTTTCTTAAGATATCTTAACCAAACTTACTTTGGGACGGTCTCTTACATTCTGACAAAATTTGGTCGAAGTCGGATTACTATATCATATGAAACTAACCTTTAGTATGAAAAACTCAGCAGCTGTATGATATAGTAATCCGACCTTGACTATATTTGGTTAGAATGTAAGAGACAGTCCCAAACATCTAATCTGTAAGATTGGTTAAGATATCTTAAGAAACAAAAAAGTTTTCCATACTAAAGGTTAATTTCATCCGATTATTGCTATGGCAGCTATATGATATAGTAATCCGACTTTGACCAAATTTGGTCAGGACGTAAGAGACAGTCGCATACATATAATCTGTGAGTTTGGATTGGATATCTTAAGAAACAAAAAAGTTTTTCATACAAAGCAATTCCATGACCTTTTGACCTCTGGTAAACACACTTCTAGGTGGAATTTTACAAAACGTCGATGAAATTGTCTCAGCTATGTTGTGTGAAAATTTCAGCACTTCACCTTTAGCCATTTGGCCTACACATTGATGTGTCAGTCAGTCAGTCCGTCAGTGAGGACAAAGAGTTTTATATATATATTATATATAGATAAAGCAGAATTAATTCTGGGAAACAGTGGTATAGCCAGAGCAACTGAGGCCTTCAGGCTGAACAATTTGAAATCATGTCTTATTAATTAACTCAAAAAGTATAAAAATTAAATGAAAATATGCTATTAAGACAGGAATGATTTCCGTATCACTGCGGGCGGCAGTCCTCTCTAGTGACGGAAGCAGCACGTAGTGTGCAAAAGGCGACTAGCAATATATACACGAAGAATGGAAAATTTGTTACGACTGTCCGATCAGGGTGAGTTACGTACCGATCGAAAGGTATGACGTTAACTAACAAAAGTGCATACTAAGACTTTTGGTAACTCACCTGGTTCGTAAGATATGGGGGTGTAAGTGGAAGGGTCAAAATTTTAATGATTGCAGCTAGTGGGGCCTCTTGGTTAAATTTTTAAAAATTCTCATAAAAAATATGCGAATGGTACCTCGATCATTGCAAATCTACACTTGGTTCAAAAGATGTATTAATTTGAAATTTTGAATGGCCTTCTCAGAATGAAATGAAAAATCAGTTTGTCTGATTGTCTGTTTTTTAGTATCAAAGCGCTAAAAAAGCTTAGATTTGATGATAAGGAATTATTTCTTATCAAAAATCTAGAAACTTTTGTTCTATGTCTTTAGCGGGAAATAGCTAAACCCCGATAAATTTGAGAGCTTTTAGACGTGCCTTGAATATTTTTTTGCAAAGTGCTCAGGTAAACTGCTACAGGTGAAAAAAGGTTTTTTGGCTTACATTTTGGCGATTTATTCGATTTATTTTAGAATAATTCATATATTAAATGTAATAAATTTCGTCACAAAATTAAAAATTATTATAATCCAATTAAAATCAACGATTAACTAAACAACTAAGTGTAAAGCACTGTTCTATCTACCAAATGCAACAGAAGTTGATTTAATCTATGGGATTTAGTTTCGACAAAACGCTTTAAGCTATGGAAACGTATTACGTAAGCAGTTGAAAAATTTGAGAGAATCTTTTGTGCATTCTATTGTTGTTGGCAGTAGGGTAATCTGTTAACTGGTTTACTGGTAAGAGTAAAACACTTGTGTGCACATGTCATGTTTGCTGCTATTATGTTGCCTGTCATTGGCTTAACTTAAACGTGCAACTCTGCCCCATGCCACATGCACTACATCACTGGCTTGCTGTCCACAGGCCTTCGAGAATTAGCTCTAGATACATACTTATTGTTGTTCTTCTCTTCTTGTCTCTATTTTTTATATATAGTATTCCTGAAAACTTTGTATGGGCATGGAATAAGCAAACAAGGAAGTTTCGGCATGTCCTGTTCGTCGTTACTCGGCAGGTCGTTTTGGCGGTTCTTTTCGAAGGACGTAACTTCAAGTCACGTAGCCGCCATCTGATAACGTGGTAGTTGCCGACCCTTCAACAACAGCAGCATCAGCTAAATGGGTATGTGTGTGCTTTGTGTTGTTGTGTTGTGTGTTGTGTGTGTATCGCCGAGTGCAGCCAGCTGTCATATCTAACACACATTGTCACGCAATTGACAGGCAGAAATCAAACCCCTTTTCCGTTTGCTAAAAATAGCCACAAAATCGAAGCGAGCCACGCACTTTAAGCTCTTATCTCTCTCACTGTCTCTCTTCTTTATCTCACTGTCTCTCTCTATCTCTTGACACTTTGCTTGTCGCGTTGCCATTTGATCGTTTTTCTGGCTTAAACAGTAGAGCCTAAAACCCTAGAGCCTAGAACCTCTTAGAACCTGACAGCAGTTGTTCCCGCTGACAGTTGTCATAATAATATGTTATGTGGCTCTGACATGTCCGTTTAATGTCAACTTATTTTGCCCTTTGTTACCTTTTCCTATCCCTTATCTTTCAGTTCATTTTCTTTTTTTCGCTGACCTTGAACGGTGCTCTCTCTATTGATTTCTTTTAAGTTAATTAAAAAAACGCAGGTTGCGAAATGAAAGTCAGCTATTAAACCAAATGAGCCAAGCGAAATTGTGACCCCTCTTCACACCTTTTCGCTGTTAAACCCCACCCGCCCTACAGTCCTCTTAGCCATCAGGCCTTGGCGGCATTTAGCCGCGCTTAGAGCGCCCCGAATTAGGCTAATAAAAACAAGGGACGCTGAAATTGAGCAGCGTAATTGTCATAATTAAGTGCGCCCCGGAGAATGAGTAGGCAACTGGCGACGAGTGGTGTTGGTGGTTCGCTCAAGTGGTGGCCTCTCATAAAGGTAAGTGACACGGCGGCTTAGATCCCAGATTCGCAGTCAGTTTTCAACCACAAAAACTACATCTGGCTAGAGAGAGCATGAGAAAGACAATTACATCATCTCCTTTTCGCTATCTCTCCTCATCTCTCTTTCTATCCCATTATCTCTCGCTCTCTCTCTCTCTCTTTTCTCTCTCTCTCTATCTTTTACTTGTAATATTTGTTTTACTTTTTGCATTTTAAATCTTCGACAATAAGCTTCCTTCCCTACATATTTCCCTTTGCAGCTCTCACAATCTCTCTCTCTCTAACTCATTTTTTCTCTCTCTCTCATTTGAAAGTTTAAAAGTATATTTTAATAACAAATCTCGGACAATAAGCGAAATGTTTGCTTTTTTCTATAGTCTTGTCTATTTTCATGTCTTTCTATTTTCCTTCCCTTCGATCTACCTTTGAGTTTCTCTACCTATGTATAACTAACTGCTTTTCCCGGCCTTTCTCTTTACTTCAAGTGCTGCCAAATCTTGCCCCTTACTATTATTTTTCGCGTATTTTTTCGCGTTCTCTTTTATAACCCTAGGCCTTTTTCCCAATTCATTTACAGTTTCTGTTTTCTCTACCGTCGCCCAACGCAACTTATTCGACCGTGTCACAAAATGAATTTAAAACTGCTGCTCTCTCTCTTTCCTATCCACCCCTCTCTCTCTCTCTCTCGTGGTCACTTTAACCACACCTCAGCATTCCCCCGAGTGATCCTCTCGCGCTATGAGCATGCCTCGCCTATTTGCACAGCAAACATTGAATTTTTTGCTGGCTAAACTAGCGCAAAAACAAAACGCATAAGAGTTGCAGGTAAACAGTGACCAGAGAGCAGCACCACCCCCTAAAAGTGACCCACTGGAAAGCGAACGACTAATTTTTGAGCGCACGGTCAACTTTTGTAATTTCCGGCGCATTTGGTCGCGTCAGATGGGGTCGCTTGTCCAGCAATTATGCCACTTGCTACAATAACGGCCCCGGCGCAGCTGCCACGCCCAAAAAGCAGGCTAGACGTTGCCACCTCACTCTCCTACCCCTTCCCCTTCCCCATCCCTCTCTTGAACAAAACCCGGCGGCAGTGTCAATGTCGGCTCATCATCATAGACTGCGGCTCAGTCACAGTTTCCGCATTGTTTGCCACATCCATAAATTAAATATTTGCTAATAAGCCTACATATATACTATACATATATGTACACTTATGTAGATTAGATTTATAGTTATGGTTATGTTGCCGGCGACACTTCCGGCTGCAACTGTTGATCTCTCTGTGCGACGTTCGTTGTTATTGCAATGTAATGCAATCAACATGAAAATAATTAATACAATTGCTTTTAAAAGCAAATATTCTCCCTCTGTGCGAAACTGTGTGTACCTCTCTCTGTTTGTGTGTGTGTGTCTGTCTGTCTGTGTGTGTACATTCACTATGCGCACTATGGTCGGTTTGACGATTTTTTTTGAGAATTAAGTCAATATTTAATGTTGTTCAAATTATGGAACTTTTGTTGGAGACGCATTCGAAGTAAATTCATCTAAAATGTTACATGATAATTCTGGTATTGTATCTATATGATTTATTATTTCGATCTTGATATTTGTTGGCCAGAATGTCAGGATTATAGACTTACATATGTATATATTATTTATAAGTTTGGTTCGGATAGTGTGAACATGAAAAAGTTAGCAAATACTAACCAATTGATATTATAAGTCCAATGCAAAAAAATAAACCAAAATATCGCGTTTCGCTCTTGGGTTATTAATTTATTCCATAAAAATGATCAAACGGACCATAGACCATATCTTGCGTAGTTTATGAGTTATTAATTTCGGCCATAAATACTGGTCAAATTCCCCATAGTGCATAGTGCTAGGCTTGTGCATTTTTTGCAATTTTAATTAAATGGCAACGATTGCTGCATACTTTGAGGAGCAATTTGTTTAAATTGAATTACAAGTGGTATTTCCATCCTGCATGGAAACTTGCCCCAGCTGTCCCTTTCCCCTTTCCTACTCCCTCACCTGCCCTTCGTAGAGAGAAAAGTGAGATTAACTTGCATCCAACTGAGAGTCAATTTCCTTAACACAGCTATGACTAACCACATAAATAATATCTGAATGTTAATATTGTAATTAAACTGTAACTCGATTACTTTTGATGCCGGCGACATCGATTTACCAAAGTACAAATATCAATTGTACTTAGTTGAGTCTGATTAACTTCGTTTATTCCTTGAGGGTTGACTGACTTCGGTATTGTTATTAGTCTTCGATGTAATGAAAATAATAATATCAATATGGTGTGCGGAATTTAAAGATATTTGTATACAAATAACTTTACTATAATTAATAAAGTGCCTTGAATGAAACTTTGTTATTTCATTACCTTTTTCCAAAACTTTCGGAAATTCTAATTAAATTTTTCTTCTAAATTGTCATTGTCGTTTAATTGTGAACTTCTCCCGTAAGTGTTGGGTTTCATTTAATTTAAATCAGAATCGATTGTGATTAGAAGCAAATTTTGTAAATAAAATTACCAAGATTGTACTGCTTATGGTTTAGATTATACTCTGGTCTGACTAATAATATATATATGTATATAAATATTATTGAGGTGCAAGTCGTCAATTGTTGATCGAAATACAATTGCAGAATTTAATAAAATTCTACAAATCTTCCGAGAATAAATTAAACTTTCGCCTACTTTCCACACAAATTTAAAAAAATCGATTAAGCATTTTTGACTAATAAATTTAAAGTTGATCGGATACAAATGGATACAATTATACACAATTCAAATTTATATTTTCATGGAAAATATTTCAATATTTCGACCTTTTAGCCTTTAAAACTCATTGTGCATTGATTGTTATTCAATCAGTCAGCATATAGAGTTTTAAAGAAACAAAATTGGAGAAATATTTGACTTGAAGTTTGTTATTCGAATTTTATAAAAACTAAAAAATATTTACTTATAACTCAAAAATGTTGCAAATTTCTTTTCTTTGCTTTTAAGCCATTCCATAACTTTTCCGACTCTTATAGCTTCCAGTCGGTTTTCAAACTTCTAGTTTCTAAAATATCAATATTTTTAAATTATGTAATCAGTAAAAATTATAAAAACCTATTTAATTTGCATAATCAATAATCAGACTTTATCAGGGTACGTAACAAGGATGATTAAGAATTTCAATAATAAATTATTTAATATTCAATACAGCAATTTCCAACAATGTACACATACACACAAATTAACTAATTATTTACCAACATCAATTTAATATAATCAAATGAGTATTATATAATATTAAACGACTAAAACGGCATTCGATCTGTGATTCATATACTCGAGTTGGGTTGACTAACAATTTTCTACTGGGGAATAGCTTAAGGGGAAGGCAGTTGCCACGCCCAGATCACATAGCAATCGCCAGCACTTAAGATAATTACGTACAAGGCGGAAAACTGTGCCAGTTTGTCGGTGGCAAGTGAACATGAGCAAGAAAACGGCTTTTTACTAGCGGCGGAAAATGAAAAATTCAAAATGAATAACAAAAAACAAAATTTGAAAACCATAAAAAAAAGGCACAGCTGGCCATTGACTATGAAAACTGACCACTGATATGACTAGGCGGGGAGAAGGGGAAACAATGTGCAGGGCGGGAGTGAGAGTGGGATTGGGAGTGGGAGTGGGAGGAGAAGGCCAGCTAATTAGACGGCGTGTCGGCAGTCAGCAAAGTGTGAAAATGAGCAGCTCCCAGTGGGTGGGTGGACTTGGTGGGTAGGAAAAGACGACAAGGAGAGGAGAGAGGGCTGGATACAAGTGAATTGGAATTGGATTGAAATTTGGAATTGGATTAGATTGGCATGCGACGTCAATTGCTGAGGCGTAGCATTTGCCAACTGCCATAAACTCCATTCCACACTCCATAGCCTCTTCCCTCTCCCGTCTCCCGTCTCCTGCCTTTGCTCCAGCTCTCCATCATTTGCATAAGCAAACTTTCTAACAGAGCTATGCGAATAATTTATGCTGATTAGCATTAGCATTGATTATCGTTGGGTTTTCTTTTGTACGTGCGGCTTTGATGTTGGCGTGTGCCCTTGGATGTGCACACAGAAAAAGAAAACCATTCTAAAATTCAAGTTTAAAATTCTTGATTTTAACATGCATGCATTTTTTAAGCTGTATTCTGAATATTATTGTGAAATTAAGACAATACGCTGATAAAATGGCAACGACTCAACATTAAAAAGTCAAAGAAGCCCAAAATATTTGATCTAACTCAATAAAATATACCGATAATTAAAATATTGCTGTGAAAAATCGTGCTTGAATCAAGTATTTTGTACTTGGCTTAAGAAAATCTGGGATTACCGCACTTCTGACAGCACATTGAATTGATTTTATCCCGGAATCCCAGATTTTATTTTTTGTGTAGCACTTACCCTTGAGCAGATGCTGCAAAATGTTGTCCTTGTGCTCCTCGGAGTGCGGCTCGCCCATCACAATAAGCAAATAGCAGCCGGTTAAAGGACTGGGCGGTCCCACCATGCCGCCGGCCAAACTGGAGGCGCCACCGCCATCCGAACAGGCGGTATCCAATGGCGGACGACCGCAAATTTCCGACGGAGGCAATGAGCTAGCGCCTGCATCAGTTGCCGCATCATCGCCAGGATCGGCTGCCACATTCAAGCCAGCAGCATCGCCATCGGCTTCCACATTGGTTGCAGGCGGTAAAGGTCCCCCAGCTGGCGACTGCACCTGAGCCTGGGAGGGCT
This sequence comes from Drosophila kuntzei, assembly GCA_035042165.1. Taxonomy (NCBI): domain Eukaryota; kingdom Metazoa; phylum Arthropoda; class Insecta; order Diptera; family Drosophilidae; genus Drosophila; species Drosophila kuntzei. The sequence continues at coordinate 229,922 of JAWNLU010001470.1, forward strand.
CCGTAGGCGGGGCAGCGTTGCCACTGCCGTTACCATTACCATTACCATTTTCATTGGCTTTTCCATTCCCGTTGGTTTGGGCGGCATCATCCGGGGCGGTGGCTGCCATGGTGGCAACTTCACTTGCTGCTGATGATGTTGTAGTTATTGTAGTAGTTGTTGCTGGTTTTGGCCGATCTCCCATCACAATTGTTGCTGTTGTTGTCACAGTCACGGGCACACAACAAAATTTCTAGCAGTACACTTGAAAAAAATTCTTATCGCTTTGCTATGCTGCTTAGTTGCGGAGTTTTTGAAACTCTGCACAAACACTAGCGTTCTCTTGCTCACACACTATAGTTGTCTCTCTTTCTCTATAACTCTTGCGCACTCTCCGTCTCTGTCTCACACTCTCTATCTGTCTCTGTCTTGCGCGGCGTTTGATACACGTAAAATTTCTTGGAAATTATACGGCAAAACGTCCGAAGCTCAGTCTTAGCTGCTGTGGCAATTGGGCGGGTGGCTTAGGGCGTGGCAGATTTTGCCACTTCACTTCACACGCTGTTGTTGTTGCTGTTATTTTGTTGTACTTTTTGTTTGCTGGCCGTGACTTTGGCGCTTTTTTATGAGTTCTTCACGTTGTGATTTTTTATTATTTGAATTTAATTTCTTTAATTTTTCTTCTTGTTTTTGTCTTTCTATGTTTGCTTTATTGGATTTTCTTTATATTTGAAATTACTTTATTTTTTTTTGGTATCTTTTTGTTTTTCTTTAATTTTCTTATTTATTGTGCACACTTTGAAGCTGTGTTAGATATTTGCTTTTCTTTAAATTAAAGTTCAAATTTATTCTTTATTTTTTTCTTTTAGAAATATTTGTTTTTTTATTTTTTTTTCTTTCAGGAATAAATTTTGCAGCAATTGGCGTGTTGTTGTAGTTGGTTTTGTTTTTTTTCTCAATATAATGAATTAATTGTAAGTTTTATTATTGATTTTGTTTTACTGTAGATTTGGACTAGCTTTTTACTTGTAGCAATGTTTTTCGTTTTTCGTTTTTCTTTATTTTTTTCTTTTAATAATTTATATAATAATAATTGTTTTTTGTAGTTTATCTGTATGCGTGTGTGTGAATTTATCATGCAAAATTTTTCAATAGTTTCTCTTTTTTTTTTTGCTTTTTTTTATGAGTTTCGTCTATTTTTATTAATTTTCTTTATTTTTTGTAGTAATTAATCTTGCGACTTATATATTTTCTTTTAGCTTTTTTCCGTTTGCTTATGGAACTTCATTAAATCTGCAATAAGGAGCATAAAGTATTATTTTAGTTAATTATGCATGTTTTGGATGCAAAAAGAATCTTGTTCAAAAAATGGTACAATATTTTTCCATTGTTTTTGAGAGAGAATTTTGAACTGTTAATTAGGAAAATGTTTTTTGTCAATAATAGACATATATATTTTAAAAAAAAGTTTGATTAAAAGCTATTGCTGAGAAAGTATTTTTCAAATACTTTGTAAAAAGTAATTCGAGTAAATTGTACCAAATAAAACATACTTTTGGTTTTTATGCAGACAACTGAGGAACTCTTTGGCAAACATGTATATACTTGAATGAGATCTAAAGCACTTTTATTTCTGTTTTCTATATCTGCCGGCTGTCGCTGCACTTATGACAACACGAGAGGCGACTATTTAGCACTGCCCAATGCAAGTTTCCTCAGCACGGAACCCGACCAGTCCCAGTCCCTGTCCCTCTCCCAATTTCAGTCGAAGTCCCATCCAGACAGACAAACCGGGCGAGGAGCTATAAAAAGCCATAGACAGGCTCCGCATATAAATGGCCGTGTTGCTGACAAAAACAGCAACAACAAATGGCACATATGTATGGGGCAAACACCACACACACACACACACACACACACCCAACTACACACACACACCTCAAAAGATGTCGTCATCGCTCCATGGCAACGACAGCGACGACAACGTCGACGTCATCAGGCGCTGGGGTTGCCTGACTGAATGTGAAAACTATAAAAAGCAGCGGCAACAACAACCACACAAACAACAAGAACAACGATAACAACGAGGAAAGCAACTCCTTTTGATATTTTTGTCGCAGAGTTGTTTGTTGTAATCCTTCAATGTTGCTGTTGTTGTTGTACTTGCTGTTGTCGTTGCCTGCCTTTCGACTTGGACTTGGTCGCGTGCCTAGTCTACGTGCTCCTCGCCCCTTGCCGCTTGCTACACCGTTGCGCACCGCTGGCGCTGCCTTCACTTGCCACAACAACTCTTGATGTTGTTGCTGCTGTCTCCATTGCGCCTCATGTTGGTGGCGGCGTCGGCCGATGGATGAATCACCCAAGCAGTCGCCGGCAATGCATCTACACTTGTGTATCCACACACACTCCACACACACAAAACACATACACAACATATGCAAGTGCTGTGTTCTCAGTTTGCAGTTCTGAATTTTGTGACGGATGCCAAACGCAATAAAATGTTCATTACTTTAGGGCAATATCTCTGGGGGTCTTGGTCTTGGTCGTGTGCTTGTTCTTATTCTTGTTCTTGGTTCTTGGCCACGCCTTTGGCTTTGCGAGAGTTTTGATTGATGAGTTTTTGCTATTTTGGGCCGATATCTTGCGCATATGCAGCTGCTCAGTTGAATCCGCTAAAGTCAAGAGCAGGCAGTGCAGAAAGTGCTGGGAAGCAATTACAAATATATAAGGAACTAGGGGGCTCCGCCCCCTGCTCGCTTCGCTCGCGGAAATGAAATTTAGTTAATAATGTTAATAAAGTTCAGTCAAAGTAACCTTTATTCTGAGTTATATAATACGATGAAATATCTCGGAAAACAAAAAGGTCGTACAAAAACTTGATTTTCGACCGATCTTTCCTATGACTGCTATATGATATAGTTGACCGATTTTAATCAACTTTGGTATGTAGAGGACTAACTCAGATACAGGAAAACAAAAAAGTTTTTCATACTAAAGTTTAATTTGCATCCGATTATTCCAACGGCAGCTATATAATATAGGTAAACACACTTCCAGGTGAAATTTTACAAAACGACGTCTTATTGCACGATGAAATTATCTTAGCTATGTTGTGTTAAAATTTCAGCTCTTTGCCTTTAGCCGTTTGGCCTACACGTTGATGTGTCAGTGAGTGTGTCAGTCAGTCAGTCAGGACAAGGAATTTTATATATATAGATATCTTAAGTGTTCAGTTAGATAGCAATCAATATATTGCTTTACTCAAGAAGTAAACTAAATGAATTTATATTCTGTTGCCAGAAAATGTGGGATCTTTGTAGCTTAACAGCAAAGTTCTGAAACTATTAGAAGACAGTCTCAGTTTTAGTTGTTTTCAAGCTGTTAATGAATTTATAGATGCTTTTCTCCTTAAATTAAAAGTTTTTGCAATTATAACTTCTTTCCTAAGCTCTATTCCACGAACTTAAATGCTGCAGATTTCGTAAAGCTTTGGGCTTTAGAAAGCATTTTCTTTTTTTCAGCTATTCATTACTAAGGAAAGTAGATTTTCCTTATGTTAAGGACATTTAATATATTTTGCTTTAAAATCAACTCCATTCTAATTTAAAGCTCACAAAGCAGAAAATTGTTCATTTTATGCTTTATGGTCCTAAAAGACTAGCTCTGCTTTTCGTTCAGTTTTAAGTTGCTGGCAATTTAAGAAATGCATTTGAACTGAACTTTACACACATAGCTGAACACGCAGCAAACTTCTAATTTTGTTGTCTTGAAAATATTGAAAATAACAAAATCTTTACAGCTTTAAAGAAAGCGCTAAGCTGCTGTTCAACTTAATTTCACTACACTACAAAAAAAAAACTCAAACTGGTCTTCAAGTGATCTCTTCTGTTTATGCTTTCTATTATGAAAAAGTTGAAGTCACGCGATTTGCAATTAAGAATTGATTGCTTCAAGAGATGATGCCCCCTGCTCGCTTCGCTCGCCAACCCCCGACTCGCTTCGCTCGCGGTGAGGTGCGGCTACAGTCGAGCTCACTCGACCGTAGGATACCCGTTACTTGTTTTAATATTTATGACTGTCGTTTCTATGATATCTATATGATATGGTTAACGGACTTGAACCAAATTTGGTCAGGATATATAGGACCAACCCAGATGCATATTATAACAAATTGGTTGAGATATCTCAAGAAACAAAAAAGTTTTTCGTACTAATACTTAATTTTTGTCCGATCGTTCCTATGACAGCTATATGATATAGTGTCCGATAGAAAATTTAAAACAAACTTGATCTACGTGGGGTTTATATAAGTCTGTGTACCAAATTTAGTTGCTGAGACGGACAGACGGACGGACGGACAGACGGACATGGCTATATCGACTCGGCTGTTGATGCTGATCGAGAATATACAAATATATATCAAGAATATACTTTATAGGGTCTGCAACGCCTCCTTCTGCCCGTTACGCACATTTGCACGAATACAATTTACCCTTTTACTTAATTTTTAAGTAAGGGGTATAATCACTTTTAATCAAGATCACAAGAAAAAAAAGATTACTTGAAATAAAAGAAATATTTGCAAATCAGAGAGTCACTTGCAACGTACAAGAACTGCTGTGCAACTAGGAAGTAAGTTGAAGCCGCAATGGAACGGCACTGAACTGAACTCCGCAACTGCAAAGGAAGTTGTAGAATCAATAGGTCACACACACACACACACACACACACACACACACATACACACACACAGTCACATAGGAACAGCACGTGTTGTAGTTGCAAGATATGGAGAAGTGTAGCAATTCGGTATGATATCACCGCAGGAAGCCACAAAAACTACCAACCATGTTTAAAAAAAAACAAGAAAAAGAAGTTGCATATACTCAGAACTAGCAGAAGAAGAACAAGAACAACGTCGAAGCACACACACACACACACACCACCAAACAAATTTGTCACTTTAATCAATTGCAAACGCAAAAAAAAATTTGAAAAAAATTGTTTAAAAATGTTTCATTTTGTTTTTTTTTTGCTGCCTTGCTCTATTTATACGCGTTACTTGTAAAATAAGTAAAAGTATATTTTTTTTTGTTTGCTTGTGCTTGTCTTCAAATTACTTCTTCTTTATATTTTGAATGTTGAGTAGCTGCTGCTGCTGCTGCTGATTTACTGCTGCTGCTGCTGCTGTTGTTGCGACTTCTATTTCAACTGCCTCAATTTGTGTGTATTTTTTTCGTTTGCTGCAAACGTTTTGAAAGCTCGACGACGACTGATTCTCTGGCCGGAAGAACTCGCAACACGAAGTGGCGTCGGCGTTGCCATCGTTGTCAGCGACAGCGGCAGCGACTGCGACAGCAACAGCAACAGAATTGTCGAAGCAGCGGCGACGAGTAGTCGCCGTTTGTTGGCTGCACAGCCAACTTCACTTCATATTATTGTTATTGGTACTTATATTGCCTTTATTGGAATTTCCAGGCTGCGTCTGCGTGCGGTTCGTGTGAAGCTTTTGTAACTGCTGTTTCTCTTTTGTTGGCACACCACACAAAATGCCGAACAGCTGGGCAGCTGGTCCCGAAAGAGGCTCGTCACGTCTCTCGTCTCGTCCTTGCGATTCGTGCAGCCGGCTTCGAGGCAGCACTCGCCGCTTCCAGCTCGTTTCAGGTCGTTTCCATTCGTTTCGGTTTCGTTCAGACTCGTTCCGTTTCGTTTTCTGTCTCGTTACTGGCGTCATGGCCCGGCCCGTCAGTCGTTCCATGCCGGCTAACATTTTGCCAGTCATTCTCGTCGTCGTTGAATTTTCAATACGCCGCCTTTGCCATTTTGGAGTTGGCGCAATGAAAACTCGACTCCCCGATGTTAGGGTTAGAGTTTTCTTTTTATTTTCTTACAAATTGAAACTTTTTTTTTTCTTAATTCGGGATACAACTCCTTTTGATCGTACCTATGATAACAACAAATGTATGTATTTAATAGAGTATTGCGATTCAGTTAGTTGCGACTTATGTGTGAATAGTTCTTATAGCAACAGATAAGCACTAACAGTCGGAGAGTTGAACATAATGCTCTGCTTGCCTATCCTTGCCTATTCCTTGTCTTTCTAGAAGTAATACCTTTCTGCCGCAATTATTTTGGGCATTAACTCCTAGAAAAAATACATTGCATCATTTTCGGAATTTCAGAATTTCAAAATGTCAGCTGTACATATTTTGGTAGAGCTTTCGCGAAATTGAAATCCATAATCCCATAAATCTGTTCAATAATATAAGAAAACGATCTAAGTTTTTTACTTAAATTAGATCCTTTTTTATGTTGGAAAAGATCTGCAACCCTGCAACTGCAATATACACATTAATATTATTTTAAGCATTCAAAATGTATCTGATTAGCAGGTTAAGATAAGTGGCATATTGCAAAATCGATCAGTCGATCTTATAAAAAAATGCAAAATAACTAGAGGCGGGGATATATTTGGAAGCTATAGACAAAACTAATTTTGACAATGACTGTTCATTACATGAAGATTGACATTTAAGTGTTTTTTTATTTATAAAATGTTGCTCGAAATTTAGAGATAAATTTACGTTATTGCTATGATTATTTAGTTTAGCCTCTAGTTATTTTACATGAGGACTAATGCCAGAAGTAAGTATATTTTTTTATAAGATCGATTGATTGATCAATATTTTCTTTAGTTATTTTACATGAGGACTAATGCCAGAAGTAAGTATATTTTTTTATAAGATCGATAGATTGATCAATATTTTCTTTATATTCTGTACGACAACATATCAAACTCTACTTATTTCTGAAAATATAAGATCGGAACAGACAAGACTGTAATTTAATTCAGAGGTTGGCAACTATATCTACATCAAACACAACTTCTGGAGTCATAAGTTAAAATACAATGAGCACATGATTATTTGTACATTGAGTGAAATAAGAAGAAAAATAAGAACTCAAAAACGAAAGACATCCGAATGATTCAGCGATGATCGTTGATCGCTAGCCGACATCCTGGTTTTTATTTAAAAGAATAACGGAAAGAACTGGGTGAGCTCTGTGAGACACAAACTGCCAGTGCCAGATTTAAATATTTACTAAGTAAACAGATAAATGATATAAAGCATTGATATTTACGTGTTGCCGCTTTCTGAATAGAGACGTTCCTTAAGCCGGTTGAACTTGGCTAAGAGACGCGTACTGCAAAGACACTCAGATAGCAACTGAGACGCTGGTCAGACAGTTCGACGGATTTAGCAGGCTGGAGACAGTCTGTTATCGTTGACGTTGACGTTGCGTCGCGTCGGGACGCTTCGTTTAGAGTTGAGTCGTCGTGCCAGGGCTGAAATGCCGCTAAAAGTCGACGACTGGAAGGCAGTCGATGCACATGATGTGCGATTGGGCAACGCTAATGAAATTACGCAATTTCCACTAACTCTGCTAGGGAGAGTGAGAGAGAATGTGGAGCTGCATGTGAGATGGCAAATATAAATGGCAGCCGATGATCGTCAATGAACCCGAAACAGGTTCACCAGACACTCGCCTCCAAAGTGGGAATCAATTTTAAATAACAACCGCTTTTAGTCGGAAACTCAGTTGAGCAAAACATCGCCAAATTGAAGGAGCAACAAATAACAAATACAACAACATCGAACTATGCTAAACCTGACTGGAAGTCAGACGGCAACCATCTGATTTTGCAATAACAGAGAACCACAGCACCACGCAACCACACAACCACACCAGCCAAACAGCTGCCAGCAAAGTAAATATTGATTTTGCCTGACGCTTTCCAGTTGCCGGCTGTTCTCACTCTGTACGATGCATACACCATGTTCTACGTTGTGGCGCCACAAACAGCTGGCAAATCTTTCTCACTCTATCTCTCTCTATCCCCCTCTATGTGCTTGTGTGTATTTGTGAGTATCGCTCAGCTGTGCGACTAATCAGCCGTGGGTTTTTAAATTAAAATGCCACAACAACTTGGCGCATATGTAATATGCCATTTATTTGAGAATGCAACAAAGTTGAAATACGATTTCAATAATATTCCAACCGAAAAACTTAATAACATTCAATTTCTTAATAAAAAATTATCTGATTTCATTCTCATTTTAATTTTGAATATGCATGCAATATTAATATTCATGCGTTATTTAGTGTCAATTATATTCAGGTTTCAAATATCAAATCAATCGTTAGTTTAAATGTTATACAAATAAATACTTTACTTACTTTTTTTTAGTCTATTTTCTGTCCTTCTTTCATTTTTTTTAGCGTCTTTTGTGGTTAGTTAGGATATATTCACTTATATAATTTGTAATCAACTTAACTTTGCACTATGGATGGAGCAACTTTTTACTTGTTATTCAGCTTTATTTTGGGTAATTATATTTTATTGTTAAAGCTTGTTCCTCAAAAAATGTGTTCTTTGGCTTAGTCTTTTTGTTGTAAATTTATTGTTTCTTTTTTTTGTTTCTTTTAATAACTATAACGGGTTTAAAGCTTAGCACAAAATGGATTTTGGTTGCAATCAGACGTTATGTTTAGCAAATTTAAAAAATAAAATTTTGTTTAAAATTTTTTTTTTTATTTATACTTGGTATTTTGGTTATTATTTTAATTAGCAAAAGCGGCTGTAATCTGGCAAAAAGCGCTAACAAAACTCTAGATAATTTTAAAGTTTATGCATTTGATTCGATTAACTTTATTTTGTTATGGCCAATTAATTTGTATTTGTTGTTGAATATTTATATATTATTTTTGTAAAAGTTAAAATATTTTTAATTTCAATTATTTAATTTTAGTAATTTTCCATGAAAAGTAATTAAATATTGTAGTTTATTTTTATAAACTGTTGTGAACATTTAGGCGCTGCCCAATCAAGTTGACTGCTCGATGCTCTTGCAACTTAAGCCTAAGCAACTTTAAGTTTAATTTGAGTTAAACAGAAATAAACTTTAGACGGATATTGATTTTTTGTTTTTTATTTTAGTGTTGCTGCTGTTGTTGTTGTCACAGTAGTTGTTGTCACAGTTGTTGTTATTGTATTAGCTGTTTGGTGCTGTCATTGGCGTCGTTGTCTAGGCAAGTTGGGGTTGACCCCCCGCTCTTGGCAGCTGCTGGAGCTTGGTTAATTGATTGATTGTCGCAACTTTCTGGGGCGAACACGCGACGCACTTGGCAAATGTTTTAAACAATTTAACATTTAAACTTTGGCAGTTGCACAAATTTGTTGCTCTTTCGGCTGACTGACTGTCTGACTGACTGACTGACTGTATGGCTGACTGTTTGGCTGACTGTCTCAGTTGGGGCTCTGGTCTGGTCGCTGCTCGGCCACACGACTGCAGAGGGTCTACGGCGATGTCGTTACCATCGTGCGCAACATTTCCAATTTGTGGCATCAGCAAAATATGTTAGTGTGTGTGTTGCCGCTAATGTTATTGCTCTTGTTCTTGTTGTTGTTGTTGTTGTTGTTGCCATCGCTGCTGACTTTTGTGGCACATTGGAAGCAACATGCGATGTTTTCTGCCTGGCAAAGCCAGCCAAATAAAACATGTGACAACATTTTAGCCGCTTCCAATGGCGCAAGCGCCGCAAACAACGTTACCAACAACAACAACAGCTGCTAACAGCGCCTAAAAACTGTCAGCCGGAGCCGACAGCTGTCCGACTGTTAGCCGACAGTAGAGACGAACAGCTGTTTTGGCCAGAACACCGCACGATTCTTGTAGCCAAAATGATGGTTAACATTCCTAATCATGATGATGATAATTTTGCCGGCTAGAAAACGAGCGGGAGCTAGCGAGAGAGGAAGAGAAAGAGAAAGAAGGGGAGAGCGAGAGAGATAGGAAGAAACAAAGTATGTTGATTAATGAGCATTTCGAACAGAATTTAAAATAAAGTTCAGAAAATATAAATTTAAATAAATTAAAAAAAAAACAAATTTAATTTAATTTAAAAAAATTAATATTAAGAAAATAAAAGATATATTTTTATTATGTGATTTAATAAATATTTAACTTGCTCTTACTTTCAGTTTGGATGTCTTCGAAAATGTCAAAGTTCAGACGTTTATGGAACATTAACTTTCAGGAGCAAAGAGTTGGCTTGCCATGAAGCGCTTTGGGAAATTAAGAAGGACCACGCCCAGGCTAATCCAATCAAAGCCTAAACAATTTCAAGTTTCGACATTTGTTGGTTGCCGGATGCATGCATAGTAACAATATGTTGCTTATTGTTGCTGTTGCTGTTGCTATTATTATTGTTGTTGTTTAGTGTATATTTTGTTGTATTTGCTTGTTTGGAATGTGGCACACCCCTTCGTTCAGTTTGAAGTCAACAACATTGCTGAAGGGCAGTCAAAATGCTTACAAATGCAGCGACAGCACGCATACCAACCAATCAGCCCATCCATTAAGTCACAAAGAGAGAGAAAAAGTGAGTGTGAGAGGGAGAGAGAAACAGTTGAATTTCATTTAATTATGACTTAACACGAAATGGCGTTGCATACTTAGCGGCGCCGTCTATGCAAGTCGAGAAAATGCCTTTACCCCAAAACTACAACTACAATGTTGACTGCACACTCTGTCCCACTGTGCAGTGCACACTGTGCACCGCCTGCTGCCTAATTTCAAAAGTTTTGCGACACGAACCACGAACAACATGCCAAATATTGAAATGTAATAAATACAGAGCGACCCCAAAAAACATTGTGAAAATACTGCAGTCCAACTCAGCGCATATATGAGATGCCTATCAATACCATCTACACCGAAAAAAAAATATCAACTTCTAAAATCAAGAACATTCATCTTAATCATTTTGTTCTTTAATAAATACCATTTTAAGACCAAATTACTAATACTAAGAATATTAATCTAAAAAATCGCATTTCTTAATATAAGAATAAAAAATCTCAAATTGTTAAAAAAATATAAATATGCCAAATTTAATTACAAGGCAATAGGCTTCAGTTTGATAAAAAGCGAGGGCTCGAATCCCACTCTTGCCAAGGAAAAACGGAGTATTTAAAATCCAAATGCTTTTTCTAACTTTAAGTCCTAAAATAAAAATCTTGATTTTAGAACATATTTTTAATCAGTGTATAGATGCATGAGATGCATGCGAGCGAAATAACATTACAAAATTTTTACATTTTACCATTTTTTAAAATTGAGTTAAAGGAATCAGTTCAGATATGCGTTTAAAATGGTTCGCAGACAATGAATACATAATTCCACCCAGAAATGTAAGGGAAATTAAATAAATAAGTTTTGCAACTCTGTTAATTTGAACCATTCAAATTATAAAGAAGAAAATTGTAACGTTTTTAGAAATAATTAAAAAAAAAAAAATTGGAATTATCTATTAGTAATACTTAATTAGTAGTTTCGAATTTCGAGGTACCTATTGTAATAATAGAATTCATTTAAATATATTTATTAATTTCAGAAAGCTTAACTATTCATTAAGTGTTCATAAAAGTGTCTTTAGTTGATATATCATTAACAATTTTTATTATTAATATGAACGTTTAAAATAAAAAAGAAGAAAATTGTAACTATTTAGAAAGAAGTTAAAACAAGTGGAAAGGCTACATAATATAGTCGAGCTACCATATATAGGATATATGTATATGAATTAACACCCTGTATGTCAAAGTCCCAACACAACAACAACAATATGGGTACATAGGCAACCTCGTCAAAACAACAACTTGGTCGCCGAAGTACAATAATAATATAAGCAGCCAAATAATAACAACAAAACAACAACAACTTAAGCAACTACCAAATCACGCGGACACAGGTTGCGCAAGAGTCCACGAGCGCTGACCAAACGTTACCAAACGGACCAACGGATGCAAGACGACACCCAACTAATCCCAAGTGTTAAGGTACGCCGCCCCAACAACAGCATCGGTAACAACGACCAATGGCAGCCCAAGACGATAGCAGCGGCAGCATAAACAGCCACGCCGGCAGAGCGGCAGACATATAAGTGGATACAGTTCCAAAAGTTCGGACTCTGCTATCGGAAGTGTTTGAAAATGCTCAATCATATTCTCGTAGCTAGAACGAGCTAGAAATGCACTTGAAATATGACCGAAATATGATTTTAAATTTAAATATTGATCTGACTAAATAGATTTGTAGCTTATATATTGTTAGAATTAATAGATCTTCTTTGAAATCAAAGAATTAATTATTATATATAAAAATTTTTTTTGATCCGAAATCATGTCGGCATTTCGAAACCGAAACATACAAGAAACCGGTAACTGTTACGAAGCCGATCAAATCAACGATTTTTCGTAACCGATAACCAAAATACAAATATAACCGAAAACTTAACCGAAACCGATATTCGTTTCGGCTTGATACCCTGATTGTAATAATAGATAACTTTGATTACCAAAAAAAAAATATTGGGTGTGCTGGCTTTTCCCAATTTGCGGGGGCGCATGTGAGCGTGGCACAAATTAAAAAAAAAATTGATCTGTGTGGGACTTATATTTTTATTTTTTAAGTAACGGGTATATAATTTCTTGGAATTATCTATCAGTTATTATATTAGTATTTTCCAATTTTGAATTGCCTAACAATTCAAATTATAGATTAACAAGTAAAGGAAAAGTGTAATTACAATTTAATGGATGATCAAGCTACAAAAGAGTGAAAATAATAGAGTTTATTCACAGACAAAGTGCTACCCACTCAATATAAATTATATTAGTATAAATATCACTTCAAAAGATATGTTAACCAATGTTATGTTATGTTAACAAATGTATTCAAATTGGTTTGCTATCGCATTTTAAGTTGTTTGCCATAATATTATATTATGGATTGGTAACTAAATGAGAATTTTACATCCTGTGTTTATTTAGGATATTGGCAAGGTACAAAATTAGCTGAGAGCCTTATTCCACAATCGACTTGCTACCTCCTCTGGCACCTGCATCGCGTGCGCAACACACTAACAATATCAACCCCGTCCGACTCTGTCCGACTCTGTCCGACCTCAGCTGCGACCCCGAGGGGGCAACCCTCAGATAGCCTGTCGTCAGGCCAGAACCAGCCGGTAACTTGCATTTTATTGTGGCCATAAAAATTTTAGAAGAGAGCCAACTAAAATGCTATGGAAAATTTATTAACGACGCCAGCCAAAAAGGAAGACAGCTGCCCCACAAGACACCGAGCGTAATATATCGTCTCTGTTTCTGTGCGAGTTTGTGTTTGTACGCCTTGACTTATGCTATTGATTTTTTGCTCTTTTTTACCTGCGTTGCCCTTTTTTTTGCATAATTACGCTCATTATATTTATATTAAATCTGAGAACATTTTTCTGTAGCATTTTAATTATAATGCTATTGCCGTCTCTGTCTAGTTATCCCCACCTTCCCACTCCACCTCGAGCTGGCGTTCGCTTTCGCATTTTCTGCAGCGCCATCTGTCGACGTCAGTAGGCAGCAAAACTAATTACGTGGTATTAATTAGAAAGTCAGCGAAATGCTAATGATCCACAAAAGAACAAAAAAATGAATTAAGAGCACTGATCGACTAAACGCATACCCCGTGTCCATCTTCGGCATAGATTTATTCGATCTGATTCAAAGTTCACGCTCGTGACAAAGCATTAAGGAGGATTGCGTATAAAGGTTTTAGCTATTTCCCGCTAAGCTAGCTATTTCCCGCTAAAGTCGTTGAACAAACATTTATAGATTTCTGATAAGAAACATCAAAAATCTAAGCTTTTTTAGCGCTTTGATACAAACAGACAAACAAACTTTTCATCTCATTTTGAGAAGGCCATTAAAAATTTTAAATTACTATATCTTTTGAACCAAATGTCGAATTGTAAAAATTATTTAATTTAACCAAAAGGCTTCAACGGCCCCACTAACTGCAATCATTAAAATTTTGCCCCTCCCACATACACTTACTTATCTCATGAGCCAGGTGAGTTACTAAAAGTCTTAGTATGCTTCGTGTATATATTGTTAATCGCCTTTTGCACACTTCGTGCTGCTTTCGTCACTAGCGCTGACTGCCGTCCGCAGTGATTGAGTATACTTTGTCGCAGCAAAATTTATATCAGAAATGCGGCTTTTCTCTCGTGTAGAGTGATTTTTATCCTTTGGAAGCTATACCCGCTAGATGGTGCTACTGCTGTTTCCATATGATTTGCACTATGAAAAATATAGTTTCTATTATTATTTTGGGTTTTTTAGCTGAGTGCAAATTCTTAGGTTGTATGAAGAGCATGATAAAAATTATTGTGTATTGAAATTGTTTCCAAGGACATGAGTTGAAATTTGTTTTAACAGTTTAGTTCTTAGCACAAATTTATAACACCCTATCTTTAGTCGAATTAAATGTGTAATAGGTATAAACAGGCAAGACAACAGCGACAACACCAACAATTGCGCACTAATAAATGAGAATTAAGAGAAACAGAGAGAGAGAGAGAAAGTGAACTCGATTAATTTTGTGTATTATTCAGCACCTACGATCCGAAACCCTTTTTGCTGCGTGTCCTTGTTGTTGGCAATAAATTTCAACAGCCCTGGCCGAAAATGTCAGGAACCGCAAGAAGCTAGGCCAGACTCGTGGAGACCTGCAAGCACTTGTAGCAATTTTGGATAATTTTCGAATCGATTTTTTCGGATTCTTGCAATTTTCACGACGCGTCGTCGGGCGGAAACGGAAGTTGCAAGTGGCATGCGTCGCTGCTGCCTGACCGCTGATAGCCGGTTGTATTTATCTTTTTTTTTGTTGTTGGTATTACTCTTGTACAACGGAAATCGCAGTCAACCAGCAAATGTATGAAAAGTTCAAGCCTATTTAAAAGGCTTGCGGTTTGTTCTCATTTGGCACATTAATTAAGTACTTGTCATTTAACAAGTTGGTCGCATTGCAAGCTTAGCTAACAACTTTGCTAACAACAACAAAACGCAACAACAGCAACAACAACGAGCTGCACAAGCTCCCGCGGGGCTGCAAAGAGTCGCACTCAAAATATTGCGCATACGCAATGTGGCCTTCAAAGCAACCAAACAAAAGTTGAGACTACGCAACATTTAACACTCGCTGCTAATTCTTGAGTGTGACACAAACTGTGCCAAAAACTGACAGTTTACAAATGAATTTGAGTGTGTGTATGTGTGTGTGTGTGTGTGTGTGTGTGTGTGTCTGCTCTAGTGTGTCGATTTTCTAACTGCGCCTCAGCCATTTGGTCTGGCATTTTACCGTTGACTGGCGCCGTTTAGATTTTCATATTCAATATCGTGTGTGCGAATTTGTGTGTTTGGATACTGTGTCACAATTGTGACGTCACAGCTCACCAAATTTTGCTAATGCAAAAAGCTCACCCTGACGCACACATTAGAGAATGTATTGATAATCAAATGCTAAGTTATATTTAACAACACAAAAGATAATTTACCTTTTAAAATTCGCATTATTAATTATTTATTATATTATATCACCATATTTTCCCATGACCCATGACATAAGAAGAGCTTTCCACGTCTTGTAAAATTCTGAAATGATACGAAAGTGCTTTAGGTAAAATGCAACGTGTTCTTAATAATTAAGTGTTATGTACACATATAAAAAAAAATAATACTTATAATATAATTTTTTTATTAATATTTTTCGTTTTTGCGAAATGTAATTCTTACTCAAAACATATTAGCCAACATTAGAATATAATGAAAAGATTTTCATAAAATCATGTCGCTCGCTATGATATAACCGTCCCAAAAGCAACGGCATATTACTATGTACAGATTATATTAATGACACAGATTATATTATAATTAGGTCTCTCTATCTAGAATCTCTCTGTTCTACAATGTAACCTTTTGGTTTTAACCTTCCATTGTGCCACGCATGTTTTTAGTGACTCTGCTGAAGCCTGCTAGAATCTTTAATTGATAAAAAATGTGCTGTGAACACTTTATGACATCCAATTATGTAGTTGAATAAGTCTTGCATAGCTAACGATACACAGCTGTGGCATATCTGGGGGTCAGCAAATGTCATTTAACAAGGCAATTAGTTGGCATTACATTCGTGACAGGCAGGAATCTCAAAAGGTTCCACAATAGGCCTACTGAGAGATGTCCTTTTTGCCTTTGCGTGCCGCCAACAAAACCACAATACTTAGTAACGGCAACAAAAGCAAAAATAACAATAACAACAACAGCAACAACAACAACAACAACTGCCAACTGGCAGCTGGCATGTGACGTCTGACCTTGAAATTTATAGCTTAATATAATAAAATGCCCAAAAAGTATGCAATGTTAAAGTAAACGACGCAATTCCTGGCAGCCATTTTCTAAGCTCATACTAAAGATTTGTATACGAAAATAAAACGCTATTGTGGGAGTGCCCCATCCACCTCCTCTTCCCAAAAAGGAAATAAAATATTAATAACAATAAAAGCAACAAGAAAGCAATGAACAACAGAAACAAAAGAAAATCAAGACACGATAGATGAAAATAGCTTGAAAGGGACTTGAATTTATGCAAAGGCAGAGAGTGTGTAAGAGAGAGAAGGAGAGAGAGAAAAAGGGAATGGAAGACAGAGAAAGGCAGGGAGAGATAGAGAGCTTAAAGTCAAAATAACCAGCAAATGGATATCAATTGGACCACGCCCAGCCTCCCACATAGCTTATGCCTTTTGTTTTGGTTTGTTATTTTCATGTTCAAATACCCTTTCTGGGGAGTAGTATAATTTTATTGCGAAACAAAATACATATATTATTCCTCATCAGTTTGAGCTAAGTAGGTAGAGACACGTTTAAGTCTCTACATTACTATCTCTCTGCAAATATGAAAATTAGTCTTTAAATTACTTATAAAGGGTTTTCCAATAGGGACTTAACATCTTGCCATCCAAAATTTTAAATAAACTACATCTGCTTGTGGTTTACAGAAACCTGCACACTATACTTGCTCTTATAGTCTCAGTAGGGTGTTTATGTATGTTCTAAATAAAAATTTCCCAGATCCAATTTTTAGTGCAGTTTTCGGGTAAGGGCGTAAATTATGTATTGTACAAATGTATGCAAAAGGCATAAGAAGATATCTTCGACCCTATAAAGTATACACATGTATTCTTGATCAGTATCAGCAGCCCAATCTTTTTAGCCCTGCCAGTCTGTCAGAATGGAGTCGTCATTCTCAGAGACTAGTAGGGTATTTATGTATTTTCTAAATCAAAATTTTCTAGATCCACTTTTTAGTGCTGTTTGTGGGTGAGGGGTGTACTTTCCGGGTATAGGGGGGATCATAATCCGAATTTTTTTTCGTGCTGTTTGTGGGTAAGGGAGTAAATTGCAGGTGAAGGGGGATCATGATCAGGAATTTGTGTGCATAAGGATGTATTAAGCGCAATTTTCGGGTGGAGGGGTCTTCATGAATAATTCATATATTAAATCTAATAAAGTTTGTCACAAAATTGGATATCAGAAATTTTGGGGCTAGAATACACATTCGTCACTAGACTTTTACCTCGTGTAGACGTTTTTTTATGTTAGTAGATAACGTTAGTTACAAAAAAAAAAAAAGTTATAATCTTAAAAACTGTGAATGTGCTGGCTTTTCGCTATCTGCGGGGGCGCAAGGGGTCGTGGCATAAATTTAAAACAAACTGGATCTGCGTGGGGCTTATAGAAGTCTATATGTCAAATTTGGTTGCTATATCTCTTATAATCTCTGCGATGTAGGCGCTCAAACGACTATATCGACTCGGCTGTTGACTCTAATCAAGATCCGACCCTATGGTCGGAGATGCCTACTTCTATATACATATACCCATTCACTAATTTTTTAAGTAACGGGTATAAAAAAAAAGAAAATTTATTTTTTTTCCGCAATATTGTGCTCGAATTTTGTAATTTATATACTGTATATTTAAGAATGCAATTGTAAAACTGAATCATTTATGTTGTTTACAACCATAACAAAAAAAAAAGGGTCTCTTTCATAATTTTTTAATTTTTAAAAATTCTCAAGATTTTATCATACACACTTTATAAGCGTGTAAACCATGGTACCTTTTTCTTTCCACATTATATCCCTGTTAATATACATTAAAATTAAACACCAATAAATATAGGGCACTCTGAGGTGGTTTTAAATTTTCTTTAGCTTTTTGCAACGTTTCAATACCGTAAAGGCCTTTAATTAAGTTTTATATCAGTTGCACGTCGACTGGCATTAAGGCCAAAAGGTGTTGTGCCCCTTGCCGTTGTTGTTGTTGTGTGGCGCTGCCGTGGCGCCACCTGCTGTGAGTTTCTTGCGTTTTATTTGAATTGCTATATATGCGCTGTTGGGGCGCCTAAAAGCAGATCTCATTTTGTGTGGCAAGTTTGTCGTAAATCGATGCGGCAGCCAGTCTAAGCAGCCATAAAGTAAGAGGGCAACAAAAGGGCCGCTTTAAGCCCAATAGAAAGGGCGAACTTACACCCCACCCCACACACCACTTCGTTCCGGGTACCGCTAGGACTGTGTGATGTCCTTTATTTTCTTGTTCTTTTTTTCTTGTTGTTGCTGTGTTTGAAGTGTCACTTTGGATTTTGTGCGGCGGTGACACGTGGCAACTTAAATTGAAACGCCGCCGGCATCGTTGTACATATCTATTAGGCTTTACGAACGGTTACGAGGTAGCCCCATATTGGGCCCCCTTGGGCGGGGCACTTAGCGGTATACTGGGAAAATGTCACCTGCTAAGTATCTAAAATATGTAAGTATGTATAGAAGTATATTCTCATACAACTGAAGTCCGTTGGTATTTCACTCACAATCAAAACGAATGCATTTTCGAAAGGCGCGACGACAACAGAACGTAATAAATTTGGATAAATGCTGATTACGTTTCTTTCTTTCTTTTCTTGTTCTTGTAGGAGAAGGCGATTTGCGGTCGCACTATGACATTTGGTTCTTTGCATATGACTGTGTATGTGTGTGTCTGTTTATTGATTTGCAATGCTTTCATTTTCATGGCATGTCCTGCCATTTATATGCAAATGCCAATAGGCGTTAGCGTAGGCGTGGCCATAAAATACTAAGCATATTGCCGGATAACCACTGGCAAAATTGCAATCATAAAGATGCTGGAGCCGGAGCCAAAGCCACAACCAAAGACATAGTCATAGACGTACACTGAAAAAAAAGACCAACTTCTAAAGTCAAGAAGTCGGTATGTAAATATTGAATAACTTTGTCATTAGTGAACCAATTGACTTGAGTAGACCAGTGTTGAAAACCTCAGTTCAGCACAATTTTAATTGCACCATTGCATGATCAGAAAGTAACTGTTTGGGCCGGTGTCTGCGCCAAAACCATCATTGGGCCATTTTTCTTCAAAAAGGGCACATTTTGCTGTGTCCAATAAAGGCGGCCACTTGATTGATGTTGTTTTCAAAAATTAGTCTGAAGAAATTGTACAGAACCAAATTAAATAAAAATATCTCATACTTGAAAATCGGTTGTTTATTTTCAAAGATATTCAATGTTTACATACCGATATAAAAGATGGCGCACCCTGTATAAATATGTAATGTTTAATGTGAAGACAATAATGGCCCCGTGGCGCTCTGGATACAGTCGCCGCTTTAGTTTAGTAAAACAAGTCGAGTTATATGAAATAAAAATAAATCCAAAAAAAAGTATAAATATAAAAAAAAAATAAAATAAAAGTCTAAAACACCTGCATTATTTTTTTATTTTTGGTTTGAGAATATAAGACTGTTTGGTCAAAATTAGACCAAAGTTCTTAGTTCTGAGACCAAAATCTTGATTTTAGAATATTTTTTTTATCAGTGCACTATGGGGCGTTTGAGAGATTCTTGGTAACACGCCCACTTTACCAAAATACTTCTAAGAGTATGTATAATACTAGAAAAAAAACCGCATCTAAATATCTTGCGTTTAATTAATACCACAAAAACTTCTCAAACGCCCCATAGTGCAGTGTAGTCATAGCCAAATTCAATAAGATTCACAGACGCAGTGCCGCAAAATGCTTGCCAAGTCATTCAGTCAGTCATTCAGTCAATCATTCGGTCAGTCCGTCAGTGAGTCATACAGTCAGCGAGCCAGTTGGCCAATTAGACAGCACCCAAAGGGCTGACAATGCCAAACGAGGACGCACATTAAAGCCAGGCCAAACGATTTATGTGGTGCGGCAAACACACACACTCACATTACACACGCACACTCACTTGCACACACGCACTGGGTCAACACTTGGCCAACAATCATTTCTGCATATGTACATATGTGTGTAGGATATGTACTCGTATTTTCATTATTTATTACATAAACCATAAATAAATAAACCAATAAATGGTAACATACTACTTAATAATACGGAGTAGGACAACAGGAAAAACTCGAAATTAAATTAAATGCACTTGCAGTGTTTACGAACTGACTTCAAAAATACGAAAGGGGTATATATACTTCTGTCAAATGGAAATATGTACATTCTGCAAAATTTTTTAATAAATAAAACTAAAACACATTACCTATAAAACTTTTCAATTTTCGAGCCTAAAACCGAACCTATGTATCTACATATGTATACATACACTTTCTTCAAAAAAATCTTTCATTATCGATGCTTTCACGTTCATAACGAAACTGATGAGTGCTTGATGGCAAAGGATGTTTTACCCAATGTTTTACCCGCTCCACAATTTTATTAACTTTTCTCAATTGCTAAAGGCTATGTGAGTTGATATGGGCTTTGACAGAGCTTTCAACGTATACAATATGACGTAATAATTTGATTGAATACCTAATGGTTCACCCACAGCACATCACTCCCCCCAAACTGTGGAAGCTGCTGTAAATGCAAATGCAAATGGCATAAAAGGTCAGCTGCCATGTGGTCTGTGCATCAGGTTTATGGTACAAGATTGATGCAGCACTGACTTTGTAGCAGATTGTACGATTGATTGATTCATTGGGCGATTGCTCATTTAATTAGAGTGCAAGGCAAACAAAGTACAGTTATTGAAAGCCAATTGCAATGCAGTAAAACACACAAAATGGACTTTTGACCGTCTCCACCTTTGAGCGAGCTGGAGACATTCCAAGGATGGTCAAGGCTCATTAAATAAACCAGTCCTTTGCCAATGGCAGCCTAATATATCAGCTAATAATAGCTATAGTCATTACTAGCATTAGCATTAGCATTAGCATTAGCATTAGCATTAGCATTAGCATTAGCATTAGCATTAGCATTAGCATTAGCATTAGCATTAGCATTAGCATTAGCATTAGCATTAGCATTAGCATTAGCATTAGCATTAGCATTAGCATTAGCATTAGCATTAGCATTAGCATTAGCATTAGCATTAGCATTAGCATTAGCATTAGCATTAGCATTAGCATTAGCATTAGCATTAGCATTAGCATTAGCATTAGCATTAGCATTAGCATTAGCATTAGCATTAGCATTAGCATTAGCATTAGCATTAGCATTAGCATTAGCATTAGCATTAGCATTAGCATTAGCATTAGCATTAGCATTAGCATTAGCATTAGCATTAGCATTAGCATTAGCATTAGCATTAGCATTTGCATTAGCATTAGCATTAGCATTAGCATTAGCATTAGCATTAGCATTAGCATTAGCATTAGCATTAGCATTAGCATTAGCATTAGCATTAGCATTAGCATTAGCATTAGCATTAGCATTAGCATTAGCATTAGCATTAGCATTAGCATTAGCATTAGCATTAGCATTAGCATTAGCATTAGCTTCTTGACAACAATGTTAAAAGAACAGCTAACTAGACACAATGAATCAGTTCGCTGTCAACTGAAAATAACTTATTTTATTATAAATACAGGACAAACAATTCGGAAATATTAACAGTAAATACATTAAGTTATTTATTGTAGGCCAACTTTCTTGCTGTGTTTTTCTAACAATCAAACGCATAAAACGCAGCTAATTCTCAACTTGGCAAAAGATTCATAAAAGACTGTAAGAGAAGACAAAGAACGAGCGACAAGGGGGAAGCAATTGCAATTGTCGTGCAAGTTGTGTGGTGGTAGGAAGGTTTAAACTGGAACTGGGTCTACAACTCGGGGATTTGAGTCGTTGCCAAGAAAGCCTAAAAGCCATTGCAAAAAGCAGCAGAAAAGAAAAACAATAAAAACAAGAGCGCAATGCAACGTTGGGTCGAAAATGTGCAGTATACGCACAGGCGCCGCATTGCAAGTTTTCCAATTGTTTGCTTAAGTTCGTGGGCCATTTATCATGATGGCCTGTTCCAGAGCCAGTTATTCTACTGGCAACCTTATATCATAATGCATCTGCAAGTTTTCACTTCTTCCCGTTCTTGTTGTTCGCACACAATTGAACGATTGCCACCCTTTTGTCAACTTTAGTTGAATGTTTTTATTCTTCTATGTACTATATTTCTTGTTAATTTTTTCGAGTAGTTTATTAAAGCTTTTAAATACGCGCCCATGGTTAGTTGGGAGTTTTCCTCGCGGTTCTGCAGTTGGAGAGCTCCATGCATGGCAGGAGAACACGCTTAACGGCTTGTTGGCTACTTTACGCCGTTGTACGTTCACGACGAATGCAACAAGGCAGACGGCAAAAAAAAAAAAAAAAAAAACACATGCAACAACACCGACAACGCACATATATACCATAGGTATATAAGCTTATATATGTATGTCTTTATGTATGCGTATGTGTTGGCAGGCACTTCAAAAACATATTAAAAAATATAAAATTATAATACATAAGTTTGGCTGACAACAAACAAATACTCTTTCTTTCATATTAAAGCATAAGGGCATTTTCAAAAACTGGTCAAGCGGGACAAAAACCTTGAAGCTATCCATTTTAATTTATCAATTAAAAAAATTAATTTCATTTCTTGATAATTTCCAGAAATGTAATTTTAAGTATTACGTAAAGTAATATACCATGTTGATTCATCATCATTATTCATCATCATTGATGAAGCGAACAACAAATTTTTAACACATTAATTTCCTTATTAATGTAAACGTAAATTGACACATATATCGATTATTTCACAAAATCTTCTGCAGCAAAGTGAAGAATACTTCAAAAAGTGCAACGCTTTATCAATAAGAATTTTTTAGTATGGTTTGAAATGACGTAATTTAATTTTTCATTTCATTGAATTTATAAACATTTTTCGTACTTTTTTATACCAATCTTAGAGTGACACGTTACGTTACATAACTTTACTTTACATAAATCTATTTGTGATTTTTGTAAAGAATTTAAACTTTTATAATAATTATAATTAACTAACATATTTTTCAGGAAAAAAGTGTTTTTCTAGAGTTTTGAGTAGCAAAAAAACAAGCTGGAAGAGAGATTATCCTTGTATTGCATATTTAATCAAAAATTCATAATACTCTGAGTAAGTGTATAAGACGTACGACAAGCGGTAAATTCTGCGCCACAGCGACGAAAAATCAAAGCACATTAATGTAAGGTAAATCGTGTTTTGTTTGCTTTTTTACCCCAAACTTAAGCGCGTATACCCTGTACTCATTAAAAATGAGTATATTAAACGCTAAGGGCTGACAATGGATCATCCAGACAGACTTTCCGTGAACAGCTTAATTATTAACACACACATGGCAATCAGTTGAGATACTCTATACTTACTACAGGGTACCTTACAGTCGATCCATTTCAACAACAGAGTTCTGAATTGTTTTAAATGCCATGCAAGGCGAGCCATTAAAAATATATTTATATATGATTGCAATGCGCCACCAACTCGCCAAGAGCCCTAGAAAACTATAAAGCAACAACAACAAAAACAACACCAACCACAACAACAACAACAATTGTAGTATGTAGTAAAAGCGCATAATACGAAAAATCGTTGCAGAATTTCAGGCGCCGCTGGCGTATGTGCAATTTTCAGTTAGCTCGTGGCCAAAGCGATGCAATTAAAATGCCTGCCGCTTGCTGCCAGTGCATTAGAGAGAGAGAGAGAGAGAGAGAACGAACGACATAGATAGAGAGAGAGTGAGTGGTAATAACAGAGAGTGTGAGGTAGATGGATAAAGAGTGTAAGCATAGGGTTTGCATATTTAAATTCGACTGTGCAGTTAATTAGCATGTGCAACATTAGAGTGCAGAAATTGGAACATTTTAAACTCGATCGATTGAGCAATCAATCAATACAATCACATTTTATCAATAATTAATATACAGTAAAATGTTTTTACAATAAACGACAACATTTACATTTGTACTATATCTAAGAAGCAGTAATACATGTTTTGGATTATATAAGAAATTAACTTACAATTCATCCAGTAAATTTGTAGTTTAGCTGACAAAAAAAAATTGCATTTTTGCTTTTACTCCTTACCATTCGATACCTTCAGCGGAAATAATTACACATTTTTATTATATGATTGCATGTACAGTCATGGGCATAACTATTTTGACAAAAATAACTCACAACATATTCGGTTGTAACTTTTTATTTGTTCAACGATGAAACTTTATTTGTTTATTATAGATAGGTATAGTATTAAGCTATTAACAAAGTGTTCAAAAAGTAATATATGTGTTTTAATTATTGAATGAAAATAGATTATTCACAAATAAACGGTGGCGTAAATATTTTGACATTTTATTAAAATGTCAATAAAAAAATATAATTAAGTGTTTCAAACAACTTTTTATAATGTTTTAATAAAAAATATATCCTCCCCTTGCATCTATCACTTTTTACAGACGTCCCGGCAGACTCCACCAAGGTTTGGATATAAGACATTGGAATCTCACTCCAGAGTGCTTTTACCTATGATATTGTATCCTCGCGGTTCCTTGTCAAATTTGGACTCCGCAATCTTTTTATATACGCCCAGAGATTCTCGATAATGTTTAAGTCTGGGCTCTGTGGCCGCCAGTCCAAAGTGTTGACCCCAACATCCTTCAAGAACTGCGTGATAAGTTTAGCTTTATGACATGGGGCGTTGTCTTGCTGGAATATAAAGGCCTCCCCAATTAATTTATCTGCAGAAGGGAATGCGTGAACGTTTAACACATTCAAGTATTTGCCTTTTTCCATGATTCCATCAACAAGAACTAAATCTCCCATGCCATTGTAAGCGACGCATCCCCAAAACATTAAGGAGCCACCTCCATGGCTCGCACGTTCACATGTGGGTGTCACTTTTTTGTGAAGTTATTTTGGAATTCGGACGTAATTTTTTTTTTTGAACAGTGAAACTCGAAAGAACTTTCATCGCTCCACATAACATTATACCAAAATGATTTTGGTTTGTTGACATATTTTTGGACAAACTCAAGACGCTTTAACTTATTCCGGCAAGTTATTTGTGGTATTACTCTGGCAATATACGTTCCAAAATCAGCTTCCTTAAGACGTCTACGAATTGTCCGTTCACTGACATCAACATTTGCTGCTTCTTTTAGTTCTTTGGCAACCGATCGAGGAGTTTTTAAGACGTCCTGCTTAAATTGCCGTAGAATATATTTGTCTGTTTTGGCAGTTGTCTTACGTGGTCTGCCACAACGTGCAGCGTTTTTTATAGTGTGGGTTCTTTTATATTTGTTTACTTGATAATAGATCGTTTGACGTGAAATATTGTATAATTCACTGATATTTTGTACTGAAATACCAGAGATATACTTCAAAATAATCTCATTTCTAATAAATTCAGTCAATTCCTTTGTTTTACCCTTATTAAACAAATTTTTGAACAAAAAAATGCTTATCAGCAATAACAATCTCTCAACTAAGATAAGCCGTAACAATGGTTTGATTTTCTATCAACAGCAGATAAATGCAAACTAAATGCAAGGTGTGCCAAAATACTTTTGTCCGGCCAAAATCAGCACACGAATGAGAATAATAGGCATATTAAGAAAAAGGAAAATGCAACTAAAAAGATTATTTACAATTTACTTTATGCAATCATATACT
Source organism: Drosophila kuntzei (assembly GCA_035042165.1). Lineage (NCBI taxonomy): Eukaryota > Metazoa > Arthropoda > Insecta > Diptera > Drosophilidae > Drosophila > Drosophila kuntzei. Next base: position 255,906 of record JAWNLU010001470.1, read on the forward strand.
TAACGGTAAACCAGATAAGAGAGCCTGTACATGAAGCAATTCGTCAAAATACAACGCTAAACGTTGCGCATCATTTTGTCAAAATAGTTATGCCGACGACTGTATCAATCAATTAACGATGTACGAGTAATAAAACAATATTTAATGCCTCTTGTTTATCAAAATAAACAATCAATCTACAAATGTCATTCATTAATTCAATTAATTTATAATTGATTACAATTGATTTTTAATTTTTATCAATATTTTATAAGGTCGAGGTCTCGAGCCAGCAAACAAAATCAAATTTAAATAATTAGAAATGTCGCCAAAAAATCCAATTTATTATATAAACTGTTGTAAAACTTTTTTCTTGTATTTTCAATAGTCATGTGAACATATTAATCCACATATTTACAGATATTGTATAAATATTAAATACTATTAGCACAAATATCGATACATCAGATGAAGCAACTTATGTTGCCAGAAGCATTCAATCAATCAATAAATCATATAGTATATTAATGTGTAAATAATTTGTAATCGTAAATTATCAAAGTATTATTTTATATAATATTTATCGTACATTCATAATTCTTGCTTGATTTAATCATATCAATTAATCAATCGACTATCATCCATGACATGCCAAACATCTGTACTTCATTCCTCATCGAGCATAACCCGTTAACGTTTTGCCAAACATCATCAATCGAATGCAATCAATCGCCACTCATCACTTGTCAATCAATCATTTCCACAGTCAACCAACAAATTGCGTAAGATTTCAGAGGGAAAAAAGACCGGCACTCAAGTCACCTTCAAGCTGCATCAAACAATTGGCAACTCGGCTATCCGCAGCCTCATTTCTAAGACCCACACCCCGTAACGTGCAACCCTCTCACCCACATGCAACTTCAATTACATCTTTATCATCTGCGTCCAGTGGTTAGGCAGCTGTCATGGCTCGCTGGTCGCTGTCCTTATCTCCGTCCTCATGGTATAATACCATGTCGTCATCTTCATCAACCTCAGCCTTATTCTCATCATCGTCGTTGTCGTCATCATCATTGCCACCGTCTCCCCACAGCTGTTTGCCGTATGCTGGGAAAAGCTTTGGACATATGTTTTGTTTTTGCTTCATAGCGCAAAAGCACTTCCAACACTTCCCAACACTGGAAATTGGCACGTGTACAACGTTTCGGTCATGGAACGCAACTAAAAGCTATGGAAAAATCAAGCGGTAGTGTTGCAGCAAAGCTCGCAAAGCTGCACAGTCCAAGCCGCAGGAGGAGGCAACTAAATAAAAAGCCACAAAAATCCATAGGCAGGCATAGGCCAGGCAGTAAAAACAAAATGCCGGCTGAGAAAAAAAAGGGAGGGTCGAAAAAAAACAACATACTACGGAAGAGAGAAAATGAGCGAAACACAAGGAGTAGAAGCAAGAGAGCGAGCTTAATACGATGTCTGTGAACGACTCAAGTTAAACCTTAGACTCAACTTTAGTCCCTCTCTTAATCTTCCCCTTCCTTGACACATCCCACACAACTCCTTTGGCCTGACTCTTTGTACAGTCTGCCAAGAATAACAACAACTACAAAGAGATGAAGAGGAAGACAGCTTGCAACAATGTGACATTATGTCATAACTGACATTCTTGTATTACGAGTACGAGTATTTTGATTGTTGTTGCGTCTCTGGATTTGTGAGTGTCTGCAGCAAATGCCGTTAAGCTATCTCATCAAATTCTGAATTCCCGCCGCTTCACGGCCTTGACGCCTGACACCCAAAACAACAAAATTAACATTTAAAATAATCAAAAGCACCAAGAACCTTGACATTGACATTTTTAACTCTTGCTCTTCTTTTTATTGTTGTTATTATGGTAATGTCTTTCGTTTTGTCTTTAAGGAATCACAATAAAACAATAAAAGCTATAAAATGTTTAATCGGACTGTTTAAAGGCAACATAGGAAACTTATATTTGACCATTCACATTGTAAGTATCTCTTTTTCGCCTTGTTGTCGTATGTTCCATTCCCCCAGAATCACAATAATTTTGGGGATAATACAGAACGAATTTAATCGTAAGGGCCAATTTGTTGTTTTTTTATTCTGCAAAACCTACATTTATATCGATAAAAACTAGTTTAAATACTCTTTGGTATACAATGGAGTCGCTTAAAGTTTACCAGATATTTTTTTGAACAACTTTAAATGAGTCAAACCACAGAAATCTAGATAAGTCGCTCTTTTGTAAATTTTATGTTTGTCGCACACGACAATTATCGGATAATTATAATTTCCTAAAATATATTTATATGTATCTCACTACTCATGGGGTTAATCTTCTCAATCTCCTATCGAAATACAATCTTTAACTTTAGAATCTTAGTTTCTTCCTCTCTTAATCAATTAATAATACAATAACAGTATGTGAATAACATAAACAAAATACTAAATCTATTAAGCTTCAGATTTGTAAATAAATACCCTTTCCAACTTAAAACATACTAAAATATTATTGATTAAGGTAATTATTATCGTTAATTTCTCTTACCAAATTTATAAACTAACCAAACCCATTTTTAATGCTTTTCTTTTACTTATTTTTAGATCGCTGAATGTTATAAAATGTCAACCGATTAAAACGTTAATTCCGGAAACAGAGAGTTCTAAATATATTTATTGATAAATATATTTATTGATTGGAACTTAGTTATTAATGAATTTAATTGATAACAATCAAGTCTATTTCTGTACTGCACATTTGCTAAACATTTGTAAAGGGACACTGATTATCTATTAAGTGAAAATCATAAATTGAATTTATAATATAATTATATAATTATGAGAAAATTATTTTAGATGAGAAATTACAAAAAGCTAATTATGAGAAAAATTGTTATTGCACGTCCAGAACAAACCAAATGCTGAGGACTATATCAAAAGTTTGACTAAGGAAATTACCTCATTAAACTACTCTACATTTTATAGTTAACCAGTTATTTAATTACTCTTCGTTTGCTTCAATACATAACGTAATAAACTAAGATTCTCTATTTTGTAATAAAAAATAGACTCCAGTTTCCACGGTTTTCTTCTTGTGCAGCTAATCCAAGCTGGCCGATGTTGGCTTATGGTTTTGCTTAAATATTTTATATTATGATGAGCCCCGCTGTCGCTGGCACTTGACATTCAGTCAACCCGGAGACACGCAAAACCGGCAAACCGGAGAACGAGGCACCCCGAGGCGTTTGCTGTCCAGGACCCGTTTTAGCAACCAAAACAGTTGACACTTTTGCCCAACTGTGATCGCATCGGGCGGTAAGCAGTCGTCGAAATCCGCTTAAATGCCACATCCGCTTGGGGGATAAAAGCAGCTGGTACAGCGAAAAAAAAAAGTGTTGCATTCTTCCTAGCGCTTTAGCTGGCTATTCAATGCAAGTGCCTAAAACGGCCAACAGAGGGCGCCCTAAGGCAAACGCCAGGCAATGACATTTAAATGTGCGAACATTTCGAGCTGACAAACAAGTATCACTGCATATGTATATGTATGTATGTATGTATGTATGTGCATACTTACATACACACACATATGTATATGTTTCTAGTTGGAGACGCTGACAACTTTTAGCTGACATATCCTTTGTTCGTCGAGTGTTAGTGTCTTGCCGCCCCCGGGGCCTAGCTGCAATGCAGTTGCCATATTTTCATTGCTGACTGTTGTCCAAAAAATTTCGCAACACTGTTGACCAAATTTCAATTGGCCTTCCTACGTGGGGGAAGGGGGGATTTGGTGTATTTCTAGATGGGTTAAGGGGGGTTTTTAATATCAACGCTTGACACTCGCTGTCCTTGTTGTCCTTGTGCCACGTGGCCGTTTTGTTAGCGCAGCAATTGAAATTTTCGTTGTTGTTTCTTGGACATGTTAATTGTGTTGTCCACACTCGCCATATACGAGTAGTAGTGGTTGTGTTTGTTTCCTCAAATATAACGCGGGTTTTACTTATACAAATGTCAAAGGTCTCTCAAAATGTTTTCAGTAAAAGAGGACTTAACATGTCGACCAAAAACAAACTAGATACAATTCAGTAAAACTCTAAATATGGAAATAGGTAATGGAATTCAAAGAATGTTCTGTCTATTTTTGATAAATACATATGTATATGGACAGCTTATATACATATGTACATACTGCATGATATATCAATTCGTTATTGACAATATGTTATTAATCCCAACTGATCTAGAACCTGAATATTTGAGCAACACCAATATTATGTAGTTTCCTTATCACAATAAAATAGAATCTTTCTAGAGATTGAGCCCTGATTGTAATTCTATAAGTCGGTGGCGATTTTCTAAACACACAACACATCTGATTTTAGACAAAGATTATCACTCCCTTTGTTTTGTCATAAACACATTTCAAAATCAAAAAAAAAAGTGTTCCTAAAATTGTAGGAAAGTTGATTTTATTACCTAAAATACAAATATTAGCTACTAGGGGACTCCGCCCCTGCTCGCTTCGCTCGCCAACCCCCGCTCGCTTCGCTCGCGGAAATGAAATTTAGGTAATAATGTTAATTAAGTTTAGTCAAAGTAACCCTTAGTATAAGTTTGGTTGAAATTTCTTAAGAAAAGAAAAACAATTTTCATACTAATCGACGATTTGCATTACATTGTTCCTATGGCAGCTATATGATATAGTAATCCGACATTTGTTTCTTAAGATATCCAAATAAAACTCACAGATTGTATGTTTGCGAGTGTCTCTTACATTCTGACCAAATTTTGTCGAGATCGGTCAGCTATATCATATAACTGTCATAGGAAAGATCGGTCGAAAATCAGGTGTTAGTATGAAAAACTTTGTTGTTTCTTAAGATATCTTAACCAAACTTACTTTGGGACGGTCTCTTACATTTTGAAAAATTTTGTCGAAGTCGGATTTCTCTATTATATGAAACTAACCTTTGGTATGAAAAACTCAGCAGCTGTATGATATAGTAATCCGACTTTGACCAGAATGTAAGAGACAGTCCCAAACATCTAATCTGTAAGTTTGGTTAAGATATCTTAAGAAACAAAAAAGTTATCCATACTAAAGGTTAATTTAATCCGATTATTGCTATGGCAGCTATATGATATAGTAATCCGACTTTGACCAAATTTGGTCAGAATGTAAGAGACAGTCCCAAACATATAATCTGTAAGTTTGGTTAAGATATCTTAACAAACAAAAAAAAAGTTTTTCATACAAAGCAACTCCATGACCTTTTGACCTCGGATAAACACACTTCCAGGTGGAATTTTACAAAACGCCGTCTTATTGCACGATGAAATTGTCTCAGCTATGTTGTGTGAAAATTTCAGCTCTTTACCTTTAGCCGTTTGGCCTACACGTTGATGTGTCAGTCAGTCAGTCAGTGAGGACAAAGAGTTTTATATATATAGATATAGATTAAACGCCTTAAAACAAATCTGGCTTTAGGTCTTAATTTGAATTAACTTCATGTACATTTTGGTATCAATGGAAACGTTATTGAAATTCCATTTGAATGATACAAAACTTTCCTTAACCCATTAATTATCAAAATGTGTTTTCTAACTATAATAAGTTTATGTTCTCGACGAATTTTTTAGATCAAAATTCTTAGTTCTGAGATAAAAATCTTGATTTTAGAACCTTTTTTTATCAGTGTATTATCAAAAATTTTTCTATGTTTCATTACATCAGCTATTTTGTCAGATTAGTATCTTAGAATTCTCAACTGTTCTCCTTCTTCTTACCATAGTTCTCCACATACTCAGAGGGGAAAATTTTATAAAATCTAATTTGGGTGCTTAGTTCAACCAAATAGATACGGGGCAGCAAAAGTTCCCCGAGCTCTTTCCAATATTTTCATAAATAGACAACAGGATGTCGGCAATTACTTACTAACGATTCAAGACGAGCAAGCGATCGAGGAACACTGATAAAACAGAATTTTGTTCTGTTCGATGGTATTGATATTTGAATATTGATAATCGAATAATTTATTCATTGGTCACGTGTACCAGAATATTTGCTCCAGGATAAATTTTATGATTCTAATTGAAAAATTTTACAGATATTGTATAATGATACCTAAGCATGTATCATAGAAGTAGAATGCTACTTTTATGTGATTCTTCTTCCTTCAGTTGTTTTCACATAAAAACATTATCATAGCGTAAACCAGAAAGTAACATTTTTGTTATATTGGACATTGAAGACTTAAAATGTATCTTATTTTTCAGTCTTTAGTTCCTGTGTATAATTTCGGTGCCCACTTTTACTATGGAATGCAGTTTGTTTACTTATAACACAATTTTAACATTGATCGATTTCCCCGATGCTAATGAGCTACTCTTGGTTTATTCAAGCGCGTAACATTCGCTTTCAAGTTTCGTCTGGCGCAATAAAACCGTTTTACAAGTAGTTTTCACTTTGTGAAGCATTTATTGCTCCTCCCATTTTTGTAAATATTGGTCGGTTATGCTCTTATTGTTCTTGGTTGATGTGGCAACTTGCGAACAGCTACAAAAGCAAAAGCAAAGCATAATGCATAATAATAAAACAAATAATATTAGCAGCAACAGCAACAGCCACCGCAACAACAACAACAATAAACCAGAATTCGCTCAGTGCTTGCAAGTGCAAGTGTGTACCTACCATCTACACACATGTGTGTGTGTGTGTTTGTATGCATTGGTTCCCAGTCTGTGTTGGCAGCGTCGCTTTGTGTCCCATTATGTTCGCCTGGCAAAATTGGAGCATTTATTGTACCAACAAAAAACGCATAATATGCCAGACGGACTGCAAAACAGCGCGGTGTACATATTTGTAATGTTGTTTTGGCTTTTGCTTTTGTTATTGTTTTTGTTTGTTTCTTTGTTACTCCCTGTCAGATACAAACAGACTTTAGCTGCCTGACTATGGGCTACCCTGTTTCGAATACTTCGTGCATATGAATGCGTGTATCTATATACAAACAGTTGTCTTGAATGCAATTGTATTTAATGTCGCAGAAGTTTAAAAATAAAAATTCAAATAAATATACTCTTTCTGTATGTGATGCAGGGTATAACAAGAACTGAGCGCAAAAACCAAATGCAAACTGTCAATCAACAAGACAGCGCTTTCACTAAGCTTAAGAAAGCTTAAAGCTTAGTCAATACAGCAACCCGAAGCTAGTGAAAAGCTAAACCACTGTCGAAGCTATTGCCATCCTTTTCTAACTCTCTTCACTTGCTGTACATATTTTTGAAGAGTGAGAGAGAACTAGCTGTGTTGCGATGCTTGTGAAAGTCGGGAGTGGAAGCGAAACAGCAACATATCAATGCACAAACAAGGCAGGCGCGCGCAGTGCTGCCGCCAACAACATTTACAAAATGCTAGAAAAAGCTAGAACATTTTTTTAGTTGAATTAGTAGCGAAAGACAATTTGTCGAGCTTAACAAAACCTTCATCTCCCTCAGCTCTGTAGGATTGGTTTTTCTCAGTTAATTTTATGCACATTTATTTGCACTGTGCAATCAATATCTGTATATATAAAATTATTTATTACACTGTGCAAGTCGAAAAAAAATCATTACCAAACTCAAAGGTTTCCCCCTATTTCGGGTCCTAGAAACGAACTGCATCATTACTTTTTTGAGTTACAACGATGGATCATACAAAATTGTTGTTTAAAGTTTAAGGAAACTGTTTGGTCTATGACTTCCAAGGACTTGTTGCTTTGATGCCATGCATTACGACTGCTGCCAGAAAAAGCTTTTGCAATTTTCAATAAAGCTAGAATTCCAGTCACCCACTAGATCACAATTTTCCCCGCATTTGCTATTCGAAAAACACTAGTTCTGATGGAAAAAAGCTGAGTTGGCAACACTGATGCCAATTACCTTAGTCTTTTTTTCGCTTATGTGCACAAGTAGCAACAACGGCAAAAGCAACAGCAACATCGACATCAATAACTGGGGAAAAGAGAGACAAATGCGATACACTATTTAGGTCGTCGATGTGCTTTCGTTTGCTGGTCGCCTATTGATGCATCTAGGGCAAGTTCCTAGAATGTTCATTCCAATAAGCCACCATGGCCGTTGCAACATCGCAAAAATGATAAAATTGATGGCAGGCGAAATTCATAGAATTCACCCGAACTCAATAGGCGCCCAGAGCCGGACGGGCAGAGTTTAACTGTCCGACGAACTTCATATGACGATGTGCGGTCCCAACATGTTTGTGGCGACGACAACATCGCGTCATGCGCGTCGCAAATTCAGCAGGCGACCAGAGACAATCCGGCAGAGACCAGACGACAAACAGACAATCCATGGCCGAGCACGGGCCAGGATGCCCAATCACATATGGCCGCGCGCCGCAATGGACTCCACATACGGCCAATGCCAATGCGTCAGCCAACGGCGGGCTCCACACACCAAGCGTACGTTTTTAACACTTTCGTTTTCTTGTTCCAACCAAACGCTGGCCGCTAAATAGGCGCACAGCGTCCAACAGCAGCGCGTTGCCAAGCAACACGTAGTCTTATTCATGCAGTGAAAGATAGAGCGAGATAGGCACAGCCCACAGCTGAGATTAGGTCGTGTATGTATATGGTTGTCACACTTGTGCACACTCTTATACGCACTATCTCAGTCTGGCGCGCGCATTCATGCAGCAGCTTAAATTTGCAATTTATATTTGTTGCTTGAGCACAAGTACGTATGTAAGTATGTATGTACATGCATATATGTATGCATATGTACATACATATGTGCATGTGTAAATGTAATGCGATGCCAATGTCCTTGTATAAAAAACAGTTTTTGTGCACAGGCGCACAGTGAGCGACAATAGAAGATGCCCCCGCAAAATGTAACGCTCGCTCTTTTGCGCTTGCTTGCTCACTCTCTCTCTCTCTCACACTCTCTCTTATATATAGCTTTTAGCTTTTTTGTTAGTTGCAAAACCCGCTGAACAGTCAGCAACATGCAACAACACAAGTATGTATGCATGTAAATGTACATATGTATGTTTGGGTTTGTGTACAATTGTGAGGGAGTTTTAGCTTTTGATGTTCCAGCTTCAGTTGCTTTCTGGGCGCCTGCTCAAAAATCGACTGACTGAAGGCCCCTGAAATCGTGTGTGCACGCGATGCCGAGCGTGGGCCGAACGACTTCGTTGGGGCTCTGCTACCAAAACTTCGACTTGCATTATCGAGGGCTGCCTCCAATGTTGCAGTTGCTTGTGCGTGTAGCGTTGTGAGTTGCGTTGCGACGCAAACTCATTGAATGTTATTTGTATACCCTGTGTCGAGGGTATTATAAGTTAGTGTCAATGTTTTGACAAAATCAAAAATGTACACAATGGTTCTTGAAAAAAATATATGTACATATATTCTTTTTATGGATTTTTATTTTATTTCTTATTTTATTATTTTTTTCCATGGTTCTTAGAACGAGTTTAAAACAAGAAAAATAATTTTCATCGAAATTGATTATATTTATATTTAGAAGACAATTTCTTTTACATTTCAAATCAAATGAAGAAAAAGAACGTCAAACAAAATTTAAAAAAGCCAATTTCATAAAAAAAAGAGCATACATAAAATAATTTAATTATTTAACTTTGCTAAATATTAATCATTAATTAATACCTTCATGTGTAAAAAGTGTTTAAAAACACATGAAAAACTACATATGTACATATGCATACATACATATGTATAACACTACTATTATTGTGTTGTTCTTAGGCTCCAATAATTTTCACATGTTTTTATGAAGGGACTGTGGTTTAGATAATTTATATGATTAGTGCCGAAAATAGATAAATCGCAATTACATTTTGTATAATTTTCCAACGTTTTTTGTTTTTTTAAACAGGAAAGAAAAAGAGCCAGTTTTGGCACAAAAACGACAAGTGTGACAAACGTGGCTACAACTTTGTTCATATACAGTTAATTAAGTAACTTTTATGACAAACTAGAAAACTCGAATATTTTTACATAGCAAACAATAAATAACTTTTCTGGTTAGTTTTCTTTTTTTTTTGTATTTTTTAGATGCTAATAAAATTAAAGAAGGTTATTTGCTTTCAAATGTTTTATCTATGTATGTATGCGTGTTCAAATATCTACGGGCTTGAATGCTGGGTATCTCGTAACGAGCACTTTTAGCTAAAGTTTACTTACTTGGTAATTAGTACTAAAGCAGGGAGACAACAGTTAAACATCACACCGCACAGACTCTTTTCCCCTCGTAGCCCATACATACTTATGTACATACATATGTACATATGTATGTATGTATATATGTACTATGTAAGTACTACGTTTTCACGGGGCAGCAGCCAATTAGTGAAAAATGTTGCTCCCCCTTCGCATTGGCCACCCTCTTCAATAGCTGCATACATTTCGACCTACGCTTTTTGCAGCGCATCTTCTTCTATCCTATTACGCTAGCATCGTCTTAATTAAAAAGCCGGCAACGTTCGCTTGGGCACACCCCCCACCCACCCCTTCGATGGTCGACCGAACATTTTTAATTGCTTAATTGGAATTGCGTAGCAATTTAACAGAGTGCCGAGTCGAGGACGCATCGTCGTCTGTGGATTCGTGGCGATTCCGGGAATTTCCTTGGTCCGCCCATTTGCCCAGGCGACGCCCTTGTTGTTTCTGTTCCTTTCGCACACCGCCTGTTGCTGGGCAATTAAGCCGATGCGACGACCCGCCTCTCAATTCAGCTATGGGGTGCGGCAGCATCCGGGTGTTGCTCTCAAGGTCATGGAAAAAGGCCCCTTTCCAGCAGACACCACGCCTAGATACGCCTCAAACTCAGCTAGCCTAGCAGGCGCACAGCAAGCGCCAGGATAACGTCAAGGATACACGCGATAGGCCGCTGGAGGCTGCGATAGATGCTGCGTTCAGCTCTCGCTCTCTCAGTCGGGTGTTCTTGGGCCACAATTTAACGTAAGTTTACGGTAGCTTAAAAGCATAGCCTAGTCGGTCAAAGAGAGAGGAGTACAGAGAGGAAACAAAAGTGAGAGAGTTTAGTTTGTAAATGTTAAATCAAAACTCTTGCCAGCTTTTGAAAACGCTTTAAGCGCAATTGACGTCAACAAACATTGTTGTAAGAAAACACACAGGAATTTACCTCCATGTGTGTTTCATATCGGTGTTTGGAATAAATTGCCTACAGGAGAGAAAGCTTTTTCAAAGAGCTTTTAACATTATAAACTTTCCCTGTATGTTTGCTGTGGAACAGCTGGCTAAAAAGGTAAAACGAAATATGGATGTAATTTGAGAGGTGACAGTATACATATGTATGTACATGCATACAGGGTGCGCCATCTTTTATGTCGGTATGTAAATATTGAATAACTTTGTCATTAGTGAACCAATTGACTTGAGTAGACCAGTGTTGAAAACCTCAGTTCAGCACAATTTTAAGCATGAATCGCTTCACTCCGAAAGAACGCGCTGAAATAGTGACGCTTTACATTGAAAATAGTCGTTCAGTTGTGTTAAGCAAATTTTGATGACTGACGAGGCCCATTTCACACTCTCTGGCGGCGTTAACAAGCTAAATTGCCGCATTTGGGGAACGGAAAATCCACACGAGATTCATGAAACACCATTGCATGCTCAGAAAGTAACTGTTTGGGCCGGTGTCTGCGCCAAAACCATCATTGGGCCATTTTTCTTCAAAAAGGGCACATTTTGCTGTGTCCAATAAAGGCGGCCACTTGATTGATGTTGTTTTCAAAAATTAGTCTGAAGAAATTGTACAGAACCAAATTAAATAAAAATATCTCATACTTGAAAATGGGTTGTTTATTTTCAAAGATATTCAATGTTTACATACCGACATAAAAGATGGCGCACCCTGTACATACATATACAAACATAGCACTGTGAGCTTTGAAAATTTTTGAGCGCTACCATATTATTGTACACGATATTACAAGTATTTGTGCACCATTAACCATAAAATCCTGTTTTTGAGTTATGACAGCCCTGAAGTAAATATTCTATCTGTACTTTTCAAGATTTCAGAATTTCGGGCCTGGCTTTTTGCAAATATGACCGGTTTCGTTTTAGGACTGGACAGGGCCCCATACAATAATACAAGAGAGTACATATGTAATTTAAGTGAAAAAAGTATTATTTATTATAATATTTATTAATAATAAGATTTATTTATTACATATTTATTATAATAATTATTTTACTTTTATTATTAACATTTTCTTTCATTCATTTATTAATATTATTTATTATATCCATTTTCATATTATCATAATTCGTTGCGTAGAACTCTTATAGGCTTTTTGGTAGCAATGACGACATGTAACCTCCGAAGAAGCTCGGCTTTGATGAAGGTTGATTTGTGGTGGTTGTAATTCTAACATTGATGGTATCATCGGCTGTGAGTACATAAAGTTTTTCCAGCATTTTATCTACCCCAGCTGGGGTCATGGATAAAATATGAACCATGCCGGAGTCGTATAACTTCGCGGCAACCCTGGGTAAGTTCTTATTCAAATAGTAGCCATATCTAGAACTGCCCATAGTTGTTGCCGGTGTCAGAGAATAGTTTTGGCAAAACTTGTCAATGGAAATCTTCCAGGGTAAATTGGAAATATTAATCGTCTGGCAATGTAATGTATTCGTATTATGCCCAGTGGAGCTCGGGGGAGGCTTGATCACTGCCAGAATTTGAGACACAAGACTTTTCTCCGTCTCGGTAAGTAGCTGCTGGGTACGTGAATTACCGATCAGAATGCTTCCATCTTCCCAAATCCAAGCGACTTGGGCGTCCTCACAACGCTTCATGAGCACTTGGATTTGACTGTTGTAAACCGTGTTATCCAACGCCAGGGAAAGCAGATTGAGATCCAGCTTGAGATTCAATTCCATAGTGCCGAACGTTCTGGCACTTTTAACTTCGATTTCCAGCTTGGCCCGGTCACCTTTAACCTTGGGCGGACGTAGGATAAGTATATTTTTCATCCTTGGATCAGCAAATCGTCGCAGAGCGGGCATCACAATAACACGCTTCAAATGGTCCAGATTCTTTGGGTCAGCTTCCTCAGTAGTTCGACGTGTTTCTTTCGGGTCAACATTCTGGGACATTTTCTGATCCTTGACATTCGGGATGCTTATAGACTGCGACTGTGTTTTGATTACTTGCGGCATTGCAGTTGGAGTTAAGGTATTAACAATTGGAAACTGCAGCTCCTTAACTGGAATTCCTTTCAACGTTAGTTGTTGAATATTTCTATTCTCTTTTCCAAAAGCCATCGGCTGGGAAAATGATATAATAGAACCAATCGGAAGCTGAGCTGCAACCGACATTGACTCTATTTTCTTGTTGACCATTCGAGATAGATCTGGACTTTTGTCTGGCATTGAGTGAATTTTGGTTTTTACCACCTGTGATAGATTCTGGACAAATGGCTGAAGACGTTGCTGAGCATTACTTGCATTTAGTATAACTGATTTTTCTGCATTTCCTGACTTCTCACCAAAGAGCTGCTTCTCGACTCCAATGCGTATTAGCTTAACATCCTTAATCTGTGGTTTCTGAGGCAGATCTATCACTGAACCTATGGCAAGATGCTTTACTTTATTAACGTTAATGATTGGTATCGGAACTGTAAGGTTCACAGCTTCTGATGTCGTTTTTTTGATAGGTTGCTCGCTTATCATTTGCTTGGTTTCCTTAACCTTACCTTCTCCGCTTATCAATGGATTGGGTAAACACTTGCATTTGTTCTTTACCTTCAGCTCCGCAATTCGCATCGACTTGACCCGTTCATTTAACGCTTTTCTACTTTCTTCACTTCTGGCCATGCTCAGAAGAGCATTGTATTCCTTAATTTCACTGAGAGGGTGGTGAAGACCCTGCGATTTCATAAAGTCCGAGAAAGTGCGTTCTTCCTCTAGGTTGAGATCAATGCTTCCCAATTCCGGGAAAGTCAAGTTTTCGAGCGATGCATTTTCTGTAGACATCTCCAGAAATTTAAAGTTATTTTCCCATTCAATTAGCGATTTGACGGCCTCATCTACCTCATCCTGATATGTGTGTTCCAGGTCATTGCAAATATTCAAGTTTTTAGGTGAAGCTGTGTCAACTATTTGAGGAATGGGCTCTTGGTCGGAAGTCGACACGTTTTGTTGACAGCAAAGAGGCCAAACAGCTATACCACCCTTTTTCCATTTCCCAAAATTGTCCCATATCTCCTCCGATGTTGGTAGAGAATCTAGGTCAGTGTTTCTTTTAAATACTATGGGCTTCGGAATGATTTCAGTATTTCTTTTCAATACCATCGGCTTATGCTTAAATTCTGTAGTCCTTTTCAACCCTATTGGCTTAATGTTGCATTCGGTATTCCTTTTCAGCACAGTGGGCTTAGGAGAACAACTGGTGTTCACTTTCAACTCTGAGACTTTCTTATCCGGGATGGTTGCCGACTTTGGTATTTCGAGTTGAACCTCTTTGACGACCTCTATTGTCGGATTTGGGTTCGGTTTTGGTTTCGTCTTGTTGTTTTTTGAAGTTGTCTTCTTTGCTATGGTTTTTTTAGGTATAGTCTTTTTGGGTATGTTCTTTTTTGGCATTAACATTGGCACTTCCCAAGTGTACGCTAAATCTTTCGGTTTTTCAATAATGCCAATTGGCGCAGTAGACTCGAGATTGAAATTGAGCTCTGCCTTGTCTATGTGAAAGATAGACAGTGGCGATTGCTTCTTGTTACACTCCATGAAACCCCTGTTAAAAACTTTGATTAACTATGTCCTAACAGTTCTGGATTCAACTTTTACTTACATTTTTATTGGCTTGATTGTTGATACCTTGGGTGTTTCATTGAATGTTCCTTTGAGAGTTTTTGGGCGTGCCCCTTTGAGAGTCTTTTCGCATGTCTCTTGCAGTTTCATTTCGAATGTCTCTTCGAGTTTCTTTTCGCATGCCTCTTTGAGTTTCGCCTTGGATATCTTCTTATGTGTCTTTTCGGGAATCTCTTGTATTACATTTTTGTGTTGACCCTTCAGAGTCTTGTTGATTTGTGCTTTTGGTTTTGGATCCTTCAGCACTTTAATATTCAACTTAGGTACTATACTATTGAACATTATGTTCTGCTCCTGCTTCCGTTCGCCTTCGTCTGACGAGGAGGACAGTTTGTCCCATTTGCGTTCCATTGTGATTTTAATTTTTGAATAACTCGTCTGAACTTTCCAAAAAAAAAAAATTAGAAGTAGCACTTCGTAATGCAATTTTCACAATGACTTACTTAAGGGAAGAATCATTCATGTCAACTTGACATTGTCAACCTCGATATATGTATTTATCGGTGATTTTAAAACATCACCAACTTAATATCTGCGATAGCGATGTCTATCGAGTCTTCATAGAATCAACAATTAACAACACTTTAGCCTTGCAATGTCAATCGGGAATCTCTCAGGAAACAATTTAATCTTTTCCCAATTACATTTCATCTTGAATTCATTGAAGCTGAAATTGCTTCAATAATAAAATAAATAAAAAAAATTTATTTTCTCATTTGAAGGCATCATATCTATCAATTCTTTGAATGTTAAAAAAACTAAAGGAAAAAAATAATCTTAATAAGAGATTCATATAATTATTAACGGCTTATACTTTAATTGTGTAGAATTAATTCTTGCAGGCTGAAGGAAAATGACGCTTTTAAAATGGAAGAACGTGCTGTTGATGTGGGTAAGATTTCTGTGGCTTTGTGTTTTATACTTTGAATGGGATACCAAGCGTGTATTTCAGGTGAAAGGCTCCCTATATATGTCAAACAATCCCGATAATTTAGAAGACACAGATATGGAGGGATTTCTTCGGTTCTGTTTGACACATGTTAACATGTCATCATCGATGCAAAGTGGACCATTGATCAACTGTCTTATTGGTAACAAATTTAAAATCGATTTATTAAGTGATAAGATTAAATATATTTTATTTACAGAGGTCTATCCAAATTTTATACCCAATTTAGATGGGAATGGCCACGTTATTCGCAATGATTACGTGTATGTCTACACAATTCTTTTGCATTTCTCATGTGTGCTTAAACCCTGTGAATATTTTCTTAAAAACATTAACAATCTATCCAATGACATACAAAATTCCATTAATCAATTCTTTTATTTAACGGCAAATGGAATCCAAGAGACGCGCTCTCGACTGTGCTATCTAATAGAAAAAATTATAAACACGGAGAGCGATTTTCCAAGAATCCCTTGCACGGTACCAAATGTTGATCGAAATCCCAAAAGCAAATACGTAAAAAATGTCATTTGCTTTTCAAGCGGTTATCTTCCAAATTCAGAAACTCAACGCAGAGCAAATTACTCTTTAAAGACTTCTTCAGATGTTGATGCTTTAAAAATTGTGGTAAGTATAGATTGCTCCGATACCTTCATACATATATTTAAATATATTTGTAGTCAGCTATACCAGATGAACAATTATTGAAGAAGCAGCTAGATGAAAATGTTGGGAGAAACGAAACGCTTTGCAAAAGTGAAGGTATGGGTAATGAATATTTCATGATCTAACTAAATTATATATATGGTATGTATTTATATATTTAGGTCACTTATCGACAACTGAGACAATGTCCCAAATGAAATCTTGCAAGCCCCCTAAAGACAGGAAAGTAAGTTGCATGAATATTATCCGGATTCCATGGATTCTACTGAATCGAGTGATTTAATTCTATTATTCAGTGCACTCCTTCAACTAATTGTTCTATTTTCCTATTCTTATTGCTGTTTCTTTCCCCCCCTCCCCCACCGCATTATTCTGTTGACAGGTCGACATCTCGACACAGGTCGAGCGTTATATGCCAATGAATGCAACTAATTCAGAGATATTAAAAAACCCCAGCAGTGTTGCTTTAATTTTGTCCGGTCCAGACAATAAGTTGTGTACTATGGTCAATGCAGAGTCCCTCTCCATCAAGATGGAGTCTCTCTCCATCAAGGAAGAGTCTCTCTCCATCAAGAAAAAGCCACTCTTCCCAAATATGGAATCTATGGACACTCAACTTTCGGAAGAAAATCAGAGTCTGCGGGAACAAATTAATATAAAGGGGACTGAGAACTATGCACTATTTGTGAAGAATCTTCTCAAATTAATGGAAAAATATGAAATGGCGCTGCCAACGTTCGATAAACTTGAAACAGCACTGCCAATTGTTTTAAGACTCATTGATGAAAATCTAGAGAAACTTTTCAATAAATGCGAACAAGAGAAGCGACTGATCAACCAAATGCAGACGGAATACATCGCCCTAAAGGAGGAACGGGCTCTATTGGAACTGGGACAGCCGTTTGCGCAAAGTAGCACCTTTATGCAGCTGGAAACTTGTAAGTATACTATTTTAGGGCTAATCAAAAAATTAATATTTATAGAAAGGTCGGTTCTTAAACTAATCTCAAGGACTCCTCTGTTCGGGTTTTTTGAGTTCCCCTTAACCAAGGTCTCTTTAGAAACCTTGCCCTTAACCTTCTTAAAAAAAATGTTCGATTTGAAGAATTACATCAATTTCTTACTCTCTTACATATTACTGTCGAAAACTATTTTAGTTTTAATTTAGAAACTGTTTAAAGACAAAATATTTAATTTAATAATTTATTAAAATCGTTATCTTAAGTACAATTTTTTATAAAGTTATAAATCATATTAAAAAATTTTAAAGGCGTAAAAACTGCTTAAGAATTGAAAACGACTATACAAAACAATATGTATATTTATTTTAAAAATTATGAAGTCTAGCTCAATTGCTTAATTGGTTTACAGCCTCTATATAAATTGAAACCAACCGAAAATCTCTCAAAACTCCATACATTTTTGGGAGATTTTCGGTTGGCTTCGATGTCAGTGGCACCTCTGGTAAATAATACACTAATTAATACACGATTATAGCTGACCAGGAGGACGATCAACAAAATTACATGATGATCAAGAACAATAGGCAGAAGGCATTGACGGACAACCAACTCTTGAATGATCTGAGTCTAATCAAGATACAAGTGGCTATAGCAATGGAAAATCTGTATATTCAAGATGAACAGCTACAAGTTCTAGCTGATCAGCTCATTGATCAATATGAAAAAATCTTTAATATCGCAGATACCGATCCTATAAAGATTCAAAAATATTTTCAGACGCTAATAGCTCAGTTCATATCTGAGTGCGAGGAACAGCGAAAGAACATGACGAATTTGATGGAAAAATTGATTGAAAAAAGAACTAAGAAATGTATACAGCTTGTGCAGCTGAAGACAACACAAGTTGATTTGGACTCATGCAAACAGTGCATTGATTTAAAAGAACAATTGGAGTATTCTCAAGAAGAGCTGCTCACATCGCAGCTACACCTCAATCAGGTGAAACAACAATTGTTGAAAAAGACTGATGAATGTAAGAAGCTTCAGCACATAATTCTGAAACAACATTTGGATACGTTTCAAGCTATAGGTGAGCCCTCTAATAAAATGTTGAATTTCCAGCAGCAATTGGAGAAGGCTAAACAAGATCTGAGTACTTCCCAACAATCTGACAAGTTTCGCGAGCTCAGAAATCCGGAACAGCAGTTGGACGGTGATGCCTCGAAACTAATCACGGATTTAATGAAACAGAAGATAGATGAAAATATGCTTCTCGAGCAACTAATAGAGATAGAGTCGGCCAACAAATGTATGATAAAAGGAACGCAATATATTGCAGAGCATTACAAAGAAGACATATTAGATAAACCAAAGTTGGAAATGTTGGAAGCGACCAATGACTTCATTAAAACGTTTTTTAGCTTAGTAGTAGATAAAGCTCAAATGGAACAGGACTTATCGCAGAATGACCTCTATCAGATACACCAACTCAAGCGATTGAAGTTGATGAATCAAATGGAAAATGATCGATTTGAGCTCAATAAGGAAATAAAAGAAGACAAACAGAAGACGATCAAAAATATGGAAAAGAAACGATTGAAGCAAATCAATAAAATGAAAGTGAGATTAGAACAGTTAAAGGAAATCGAAGAGAGAGTTGAACAGATCAGGGAAATGGAGGGGAGAATCGAGAATGAGTTGGAGACCCGAGTCACTGCTGGTGAAAGTCCTAAAATTAATGAAATCAAGGAAGCTCAAGATCGATTAGAACATATCAAGGAAATTAAAAAGATTACGGAAAGCAATTGTATAAAGACAGTAGAGAATGCACCGAAGCTTACGCAGGAAATAACGAAAGAATCGAACATTGTACATACACGTATGAAATATGTTGAAATTAGCAGCTTGAATTCTGAACTTGTGAGTCTTTCTGCACGCGTAATCGAGCAAATAATTTCACTGAATTTGGCATCCAAGACACTGGCCAAGATTCAATCCCAGCTATTACCCCAGCAAGACACAATAAATATACTGACAAATCAAATTACGGCCCAGGATCAATTTATCCAAAATCATCTCATAGATATGCAACTTAAAATAAATGTCTTGGATAGCCGACAAGACTTTATGCTATACAAATTAAACGAACATCTTCAGAAATTACAATTGCAAGACAATGGAAAAACGCAACAACATGAACCTGATCTTGAAGATCTGGAACTGCAGCTAATTAGTTATCGTGATGAATTAAAGTGTATACGCGATCAGCGTGATCGCCTGCAGAGAAAAAAGGATACAATTCTAAAGCAATTCAATGCTTCACATTCGATGATTGATGAACTAAAGTTGGCAATCAATTATATCTCTGAGGATACTGAAAGATTGCAAGATCGGCGTCAAAAGCCGCTTCAGATAAGTGTAGAGGTAAGCGATCATTTGCCACGTTTATACGACAGCTAAAATTGCTGTTACACACCAGTTTTACATGTACAGCTAGTCAAGAAAGTGTTTTGAAAAAATCAAAAATTTACACATTTTCTATTGCAATAAATATATATTTTTGATGTGCATACATGTATTTATTTTAAATCCTATTTTATTATTCTTGTCTATGGTTTTTAGAACAATTAAAAAAAAAATTATTTTCATTGAATTGAATTATTACATATTTTTTAAAATAAAAAACAAATATTTGAATTTTAATTTTTGTCAACAAAATTTCTTGACTAACTGTATGTACAATTTACATTGGACATATGCATGCAATAAAAATCTCACGATATTAAATTATGTATCTCATAATCGGGGAGTCAATAGCGTTCTTACTTGCTATCTTTTATCTTTTTTTACATGAACAAATCAAGATTCAAACGGTCCTCTCCATGAATGCGAATCAGGGAAACAGGACACAGTAAGTGAGAGAAAAAATGCTGCATAAAACATGCAATGTCCACTTACCTATAAGTGTAATTGAAATTAAAAAAAGATTTAATATTCTTAAATTGATTTTTACAAATCTTTATACGTGGGTATATAATAAAAGACAAAATATAAACAATTTCATTTTTGTTTGCCATAACTTTTATTTACCGCATCCATTAAATGCATAAAATGTGTGGGCGAGTATGTATATTATTTTTGGAACGATCCATTAATTTGTATCATGTATGCACACATACTCGAACTAGGCATGTTTTGTATAATGTATGTATATCAACTTAAATGTTTTTGTTTTTTATGTTTTAATTTTTTGTTGCGTTATTTGGTTAATATATGTATTTATATATGTGTATAATATGTGTATATGTATATAAATTTAGTTAACATTAATTCATTTAATATACTTATATAATTCAATGCCATTTCTCTCTTTCTCTTTCTATCGTTCGGCATGTAACAGATGTTGAAACTTTACTGAAACAAACAAAATATTCAGTCACTATTCGCCTGTAAATCTATTGATTTTAACAAGATATTTCAGCAATTTCTGTGACACATCGGATTTACTTTCATATATAAATTAATAGCTTTAATACTTCATACAAATGTCTCTTCTGAGTGTCTTGATTCATTCCAGCTGCACTTTCCGGTTTATTTTCAGCATTATCTTTGTGTTTGTTAATTTATTATTTTTGTATAAAAAGTTTAGTTTTTCATATACGAAAAAAAAAAGGAAAATTTATTATTGAAGTAGGGATAATGGAGGGGGAAATGTTATTGTATGTATGGATCTTGGATCAATCGCAATCGCTGAATTCCATTTAGTCTTTGGCACATTTCTTATTGTTGGAAAAAGCAAAAGGTTTCTTTATAAATTCCAAAATATCTCTCACAATCAAAACTGATATGTACTTTATGCTAGACCTGATCTGATGAAATGGTTAAACAATTTAGCCAAGAAGTTAGTTTGAAATGAACAGAAGCGCAAAAGCTTATTAGAGTTTAGCAGCCAAAAGCCGGGAAATGCAAATGTGATTGGGCTTGATATTATATTATTATCATACTTATAAGGTGGCCTTGTATTAATCTAATATTCATTAACTGCGGCAAATTAATATTTTGTGCATACGAATAAACGGTTAAGCTAATTATATAATTGGTACATAGTTTTGGTAACAATAACTCTTCTAGTCATATTTGTATTTTGAAATTTTGGTTAAAACTTGCGGCTAAAACATTTTACGATTTGACTGATTTGTTTCTAATACTTTAATCTTTTAATTTTTTTGATTTTCTTGATTTTGGTATTTAATACATAATTAATTTGTTAACAAACAATCAGCTACAATTTAACAATTTATAATTTTATTTTCTTTTTTGGCTTGTGTATTTTTATATAAGGCCGCTTGGGGCAACTGCTATAAAAGGCTCAATTCGCTAATGAGTTAGATAGAGTGAGTGAGAGTAAGAGATAGAGCGATAAATACATTACGTGAAAAAGACAGAGAGAGAAATAGTTAATCTACAACTTGACAATTGCTAATTGAAGTATGTATTATTATTAATAAGTATTTATGTTTTCTCATTGACCCCTCAACTTGATTTTTGTAATTTTTTTTTACAATTTTGTTAACTGGAATTGTATAGAGCCCTTATTCAGATTGATATTAATTACAATTTGTAGCTCGGCTTGTTTAGTTAATTACTAAAACAGTTTTGTTGGATTCTCATTTAAAAATTCTCTACAATTATTAAACGTATTCGTTATATTCAATTTATGATTACTAATCGATTAAATTCTTTCAAACTCACTCACTTGCCTGCTAACTTCGCATACATTTTGTTCTTTGGAACATTGCATATGTATAGGGTATGTATGTAATGTTAGGTATATATACTACATATATATATGATAAGATAGATATAGTAGCTATGTTTATGTTGATGTATATAGTATATGTAGATGCATATGTATATGTATGCGAATCGGTTTCGAAAATGAATCCGTTTGCCCGCGATCTTGCCTGCTAGTCAAGCCTACAATATATTTAGTTCCTTGCATTTTGGTCATAGAGATTAGTTAGTATACATTATTAAAATGTAGTAATAAGCATTAAACATAAAAAAAGAAGAAAATATTATACGTAAGAACAAATCAATGCATTATTTAAGAAATTACGTTAAAAAGATATAACAACTTAAAATAATAATAAGAGCACAGCAATCGAATATGTAAATTATGTACATCATATAAGAAAATGGTAAATACTTAGCGAGCATATAAAACATAGCAAAGGACAGACAGGGACTAAAAATAAATAAAAGAAATAAAAACGAAAAATAATAATACATAAAATATAAAATCAAACCATAATAATATATGCATGTATGTAAATGGAATGCACTTGGCTCTTAGGCTAAAAGGCATTTACTTCGGCTCGTTGCCGCTGCCGGGCGTGGCCGAGAGCGCCATCTTCGAGAGCGTGGCCAGGGAGCGTTTTGGGAATGTATTGCTGCCATCCGATGGATCCGAGAATAGTTTACGGAAACTACAACAGAACAACATTTACAATTAAACAAACAAATAATGTCAATCGATTTCGGATGGTTCTCCCAACTGCAATTTACAATTTACTTACAATTTGCGTATACCCGACTCAGAGCTCTTCTTCCAGGGTGCATCGTCTGGCTCATATGGAAGCGGTCCCTGTACAGGTGCATCATGTCCAGGTGGCCTGACATTTGTGGAAAAGTAAATAACATGTAAATACAATTATTTAAAGTGCTTTGGGTTTACGCACGTTTCACCCGATACGTTGTCATCATCTACATCAGCCTCAACACCATCATCGGCCTCGTTATCATCATCGTCGTCGCTGTCATCGGAGCTGGAAACGTGACGCGTTCGCTTGCCGCTGGGCGCCGGTTTCAGTTCGTCCAGCTGCTCATTGAGGCTGTCAATGGTGGTTAACAGCTCGTCGCGCTCACTGATCAGCTCCTTTAGCTCTCGTGTCGTATAGCGCGGTCTATTTGGATCGTTTTGATCATCATCATACGATTGTACCAGATCCTCGTTCTCCTTTTCGGCAAGACCCAAACGCTTGCGCAGCTGATTGATTTCACGGCATTGATCCTGCAATTGGGCTAGAAAATCGGCACGCTCCTCACATAGTGTTTTCACCTGGGCCTGCATTAGTTTATGCCGACGTCGCGTATCCCTCTCGGAGGCCTTCAGCCGTTCCGCCTGAATGTTGACCTAAACAAAAACCATTAGCTTTGGGATGCATCACAAACTTGATGTGACTTACATGCTCCAGCTCACTGTACTTGTCTTGGAGCTCACGTTCCCTTTGCTTCAGCTCATCACGTTGCTTGTAGATCTGCTCCTTGAGCCGCTGGAGCACCTGTGTATCGGAGAGCGCACTATGCAGCTCATTGTTGGTCATGCTGATGATGCTCTCTGTTAAGCTGGCGCCAAGTCCAGAACTTTGAGCTGATGACGATTGCAGGTCTTGTGTTTGCTTCACCAGCCGCTTGTTCTCATCTTGGAGAGAGGAGACCAAATCAACCAGCTCATTGGTCTCGGTGCGCCACTGTTCCTCAATCAGTTCCAATTCTTTTTCAAAGCGTCGCCGAAACTCGGCCTTCTCCAGCTTCTCGCTCTCTAATTGTGCAATCTTCTCGCGCAACTCCTGTATGGTTGTATTCTCACGCTCATTTTTTGTTGCTAGCGCCTCGAGTAGCTCCAATGTATTAATGATTTTTGGCATAAGACCACTTACTGCATCGGTGCCATAACGATCCATGATGCGCTCATATTCCTTACCAATATCCGATGCCAGATCGTACACATCGACCACTCCGATGTCATCGATGGCGTCCAAAACCATTTCGCCCATTTCATTGAGATGGAAGCCAGGCATCGAGCGGTCTCACAGTCCGTCCAAGCCTCTGTCTGACTCTCTCCGACTCAACAGCTGGCGTTCGTTTTATCGTTGCAAGTGTGCAAATTATTGAACCGACAACCTTTCGACTGAAGTTAGGGCTTCACACACACAGTCCCATATGTGTATGTGTGTCTGTCTGTGTGTGTGTGTACACTCACGCAATCTGTTTTGACTGCCGTTTGGTGTATGTATAGAATTCGCATTCACTTTATTTGTCGCCCGCAACAAATTACAAACGCACGCACACACATGCAAAATGCAAGAATGCTTAAAAAATAAATATATACGCGCATATGCAACGAACACAAACTTGGACCTGCAACTGAACTTGGGTTTTTTTTTCTATAAATCTTTCGATGACTGCATACTCGCTGGATGAGTAATAAATATACAAATTTGCAAATCCCCCCACAAGCGCTCACACAGCTGTCTCCGTCTCCGCAGAGAGCTGCGATGTATGCAAACGAGCGTTTTTCGCTCTCGCTCTACACATGCGCGCAGCGTTGCCTCTTGTGTCAACACTAGAGATGAGTGTTGTTTATTAACATATACTAAAAGTATATACATCCATTAAATGAATTTATATGAATGGAAAATATTGTGCAAGCTGGCATTTAATTTCATTCAATTACGCGGCACAGCAACAACAACAATTGCCACCATCTGCCATTCTCAGGGATGAGCAGTGATAATATACTCGTTACTTGTTATCTACCCAAGTGACATAATTGCAAACTAACCATAAATTAACTACCGTTACACATATTTTCATTTCCTTAAAAACACTAAACAATTTGATATTTTTAACTTATTATTTCGAATTGTTATCTTTGGACTTCCACAACACATAAAGTTTTGTCTACATGGCAGCCTTATTTAATGTTTTGCAAGAGCTGGCAACGCCATCAGCTGTCTTGCAGGGCTGCAAAATACGCGCGCCAAACTCCAAATTTCAAACTACAGATTCGAACAAACTAGACCAAGTATTTAATTAGGCCACAATATAAATTCATTGGTTTTTATTATTTTGTTTTGCTTACAAAAATTGTATAAATGGTTTATGTTTGTTTTGTAAATTGTGGTTACATTTAGGCATTACGTTTACACATATTTCTTTATGTATATATATTTCTTTATTACTAGCAGTATGCAAATGCACAACAAAATAGCATATTTTTTTAAAAATTCTTTTAATTTCTTTATGCTAGACTAAAGAATATAGTTATGCAACGGCGACTAGCAAGTTTCTCTTTAACTTTCTTTCTCTCTCTCTCTCTCTCTCTTTCTTTCTCTGTACAAACTAATAAACGGGGATTGTGTGAATTTGTTTTTAAGTACATTAAAATTAGCTACAGTTCTTTGGAGGGTTTTGGGACTGGGGGCATTTATATATGTATGTATATTTAAGCGTGTAAATATATATTTAAAAAAAAAGTACACAACTTTCGCTATATGCATAACAATTTCTTAGCTTTCTTTCAATATTTTTTTAAACAGTTTTTCTTTCGATTTGTTTTTGTTTTAAGGACTAGATTAGGAACCACATTTGTACAGTTTTCATATTTTGTTGTTGTTTTATGTTTTTTTTTGTAATTTTATGACAACTAATTAAGTAATGTTATTTAAGGTAAATATACAGTGACAAATGAAAATTGTTTTTGGGCCATTCGTTGCATTTTCTTTTGGTATGCAGCTAAGAAAACTTAATTGATAGGGTTCGATTGCAAAAAAAAAGAAAAGTAAAAACAAGAAAAAACAACCAAGCAGATTAATAATAAATAATAAATGGCGGCTGGTTGGGGTTGAGGGATGCAATAAATTAATGCTTAAAATTAAATTTTGGCAAGCATTTCTTTAAATGGCAATTAAGGTTTGGTTAGGAACTGTATAAAAAATAATAATAAAAATTAAATAAAATAACACACAAAAACAATCACACACACACACACTCAGTCAAACGCATGTTTGTTGTTTGGCACACAAAAAACTAGGTATAAATAAATAGTAATGATAATAATAATAATAATAGTAATAATTATAATAATAATAATCATAAGAGTAATAATAATAATCATAATAATAATATTTGTGTTAATTGGTAAATTTGGTAGTTAACATAAAATGGCAAAATTGAAAACGGCGACGATAAAAGGCATTGACGCATTGTTTAACTTGACAGAGCAGGGGGGGAGGCGGGGGGGGGGGTGTGGTTGGAAGGGTGGTATAAGTCAAAATACTAGTCTAGTTAATAACTCTTAGGGCTAGAGCTTAACCTCACGTGGTTGGCGGCTGTTGTTGCTGCTGTGCCAGTTGCAACAGCAGCGCTGAGGCAGCTTCCGCTGGCAACACCGCAATTTGTTGTTGTCGCTTTGCGCGTTTCGCTGGCGGCTGCGCTTGCGATGACGATGGCGATGGCGGCGCTGACGTTTCTGTTGTTGCTGTTGTTGTTGTGGTTGTAGTTGTTATTGGCGGTGGTTGTGACGACGGTGAGAGGCCACCGACAACGCCCACATCCTTGACCAAGGCATCCTGTGAATCAAAATCATCGTGCAGCGTTAAATCCGTTATGTTGAGCTTGTCCTGCTGCAACTGCAGCTCCAACTGCACTTCCATCACCTCATCCTCATCCTCCTCCCCATCATCATCATCGATGTCAACTATGGATATGATGTCGCTATTGATATCTTCATCAGCCATATCATCATCAACATCATCGATAAAATCATCGTCATCGTCATCGTCATCGTCATCGTCATCATCATCATCATCAGTTTGAAATTGGCCAGCATCGTTGGGGTCTCCGTCGTCGTCGTCGCCGTCATCGCCATTGTCGCCGCCATCGTAAGCTTCGGACTAGCTGCTGCTTGACTGCGTTTGCAACGCATTCGTTGCGGCTGTGTTGCCACCAGCTCCCACGACCACACTGGCCACACTGCCCACGCCGAGCACATTGCTGCCGGGAAAGTGACATAAGCAGGCCGGATTGGGATAGTGACCGGATTGTGAATCGAGTTTCTTGGTCAACGTCTGCCAATACTCAATCTGCACATTCAGCAACTCAATCTTCCTTTTGCGCTCCTCCACCGCCAACGTCATCATATATTCATTATGCTGACCACGTGATCCGCTGCTGCTGCTGCTGCCGCTGTTGTTGTTGTTGTTATTGTTGCCATTAGTATTGACATTGTTGCTGCTGCTGCTGGTGCTGTTGTTGGCTTTGTTGTGGTTGTTGTTGTTGCTGCTGATGTTGTTGTTATTGTTGTTGCTGGCAGAACAATTGATGCTGCTAATGTTGCTGACACCAAGACCATTATAACCATTAAAGCTGCCGGTGGCAAGTGTAATCCCAGCACTTTGATGCAACTGCTGCGCATGCGTCTTGTCGCGACTCTGATGGCCATTGATTAAAAGTTGCACGCCACCAGCATTGCCGCTTGAACCGTTTGTGGCGCCACCACCAGCAGCTGCAGCGGCAACGGCTGCTGCCGCTGTTGCTGCCGCTGCTGTGGCAGCCGCATTGTGACCGCGTTGCAAGCGCGGCAACTGCAACGTTTGCGTTTGCCGCGAGCTGCCAACGCCGCTCGTTGCCGCATTGATGGCCGCTTGCAGCGACTGCGATGGCGGATGATGGACCGCCGACAGGCCGAGTCCGTTGAGCAATAAATGCTGTTGCACTTGCTCCGCGGTCAGTTGCAGGCTACGTGCACCATCCATGTTGCTGTTCGAGTTGTTGATGTTGCTGCTGTTCATATTGTTGTTGCTGATGTTGTTGTTGTTCTTGCTGTTGTTATTGTTGTTATTGTTGATGCTGCTGCTGCTGTTACCATTGTGCAACGTGTTGCTGATGCTGGCAAAAGCGCCAACACGTATGTTGCCCACAGTGGAGAGTGTTATTTCCGCTTTCGGTGCACCGCCTGACATGTAACTGCCCGTGGATGAGATGGAGGTTTTCGTAGAGCACACTGGAGAGCTGGTTGCACGGGGCAAAGGATCATTGCCATTGCCACCGTTGGCCAAATTGCTGCTGTTGATGCTGGGTAACGAACCGCCGGCACTGTGTTGTTGCAAATGGTTGCGATCTGTTGGAAATAACACCTCATCCTCCTCCTCCAGGCATACTTCCGGCACTTTGGGACTTGGGCAGTCATCATCGTCATCATCATCCATGCAATCCATGCCATTCTCCGTCTGCTCATTGTCACTGATTGTCTCCGATTTGATCAGTATGACATCAGTGTCCATTCCCTCGTACATTGGAAGCTATTGCAAAACAAAGAGAGATCATGTTATTAAAGCACGAAATACAATGATAAAATCAGCTTTTATCAGACTAATTGTATAAAATTTATTTAATCTTTAATGACGAGTACTTTCACCAAAAAAAAAAAAGCAGAACGTCAAGAAGTTTGTATGTACATACATACATATGTATATGAAAGCTTAAATCTCTTATTGGAAAAGGTGTAAGCTTTAAAACAATTTACCAGGGATTAAAACCGTAAACTCGAATACAAACCGATTCAATTATAACGGTAAATATCAGTTTAATTAAGCATTACATTTAATTATGTTGTCTTCCTTTTTCAAACTAAAATGGATTTTTATTTTTAATTATTTTTTTTTAATTAAAAAATATTTTTAGATATAAACAATTTTTAACATTTTTATGCCTCCTACCAAAATTCAAACGGTATTTCAAATCCGAAACATACATAGACTTGGCATTGTCGATAACCATAAACCAGAATGTGAATATAAGCGAAACCGTAACTAAAACCGATATTCGTTTCGGTTTGATACCCTGCAATTTATTCTAATAAATTGAAGCTTTAATGTGCTTTCTCAAAAAAGTAGTATTGTGTACCAAGTAAAAGCTTTAATGGTCAGATTTGAAAAGATTTTGCAAAATGTACTTTAACTTATTTAAGGTCTAATGTAATTAAAAAATAAAAAATTTGAATAAATACAGTCGAATTTTTCCACAGTGAATAACAAGTTCTTCAGTCGATTTACACTATAGAGCAGCGGTGGGCAAGCCCTTGCTCCCGATGCTCTGTGTGCTCAGTCCGTTATATTTTCGAAAGGGGCGCCAATCAGACGCACAAGCACTGGAACGACTTGTGCCGAACTCGAGTGAGCTTAAAACAACAAAATACATGAAGTAAAGGCGCCTGTTTGCCGGACACCCGAAATTTTGCAATAACAAAATACACGCAGTGTTCAGACGGCGTGTCTCTGCTTCTTCTCAATCCATTCAAAGAAAAGAAAAGTCTCATCAATAAGAGTTTTGCCAACAGCTGCATTTTTCATTACAAAAATAGAGAAAATTAAATTAATAATAATAATCAATAGTTTTTACCGATAAAAATGTTAAGGGAACAACAAAAATCAACAGAATTTTTTCGTGAAAAAGTAAAATTGAAGAGTCAAGTCTAAACTAAAATTAATTTTATTTTAATTCGAATTGGAAATAACAATATTTCTGTTAATAAATTTAAATTACCAGTATTTATCTATATATATAAAACTCTTTGTCCTCACTGACTCACTGACTGACACATCAACGTGTAGGCCAAACGGCTAAAGGTAAAGAGTTGAAATTTTCACACAACATAGCTGAGACAATTTCATCGTGCAATAAGACGGCGTTTTGTAAAATTCCACCTGGAAGTGTGTTTACCCGAGGTCAAAAGGTCATGGAATTGCTTTGTATGAGAAACTTTTTTGTTTGTTAAGATATCTTAACCAAACTTACAGATTATATGTTTGGGACTGTCTCTTACATCCTGACCAAATTTGGTCAAAGTCGGATTACTATATCATATAGCTGCCATAGAAATAATCGGATGAAATTAACCTTTAGTATGGAAAACTTTTTTGTTTCTTAAGATATCTTAACCAAACTTACAGATTAGATGTTTGGGACTGTCTCTTACATTCTGACCAAATATGGTCAAAGTCGGATTACTATATCATACAGCTGCTGAGTTTTTCATACCAAAGGTTAGTTTCATATGATATAGTAATCCGACTTCGACCAAATTTTGTCAGAATGTAAGAGACCGTCCCAAAGTAAGTTTGGTTAAGATATTTTAAGAAACAAAAAAGTTTTTCATACTAACACCTGATTTTCGACCGATCTTTCCTATGACAGCTATATGATATAGCTGACCGATTTCGACCAAATTGGTTCAGAATGTAAGAGACAGTCGCAAACATGCAATCTGTGAGTTTGATTTGGATATCTTAAGAAACAAAAATTTTTTCATACTAACACCTGATTTTCGACCGATCTTTCCTATGACAGCTGTATGATATAGCTGACCGATTTCGACCAAATTGGTTCAGTTTGTAAGAGACAGTCGCAAACATGCAATCTGTGAGTTTGAATTAGATATCTTAAGAAACAAAAAAGTTTTTCATACTAAAGGTTAATGTGCATTATATTATATAAATTAAGATATCTTTACCAAACTTACAGATTATATGTTTGGGAATGTCATTCATCATTCTGACCAAGTTTGGTCAAAGTCGGATTACTATACCATATAGCTGCCATAGCAATATTCGGATGAAATTAACCTTTAGTACGGAAAACTTATTTGATTCTTAAGATATCTTAACCAAACTTACAGATTAGATGTTTGGGACTGTCTCTTACATTCTGACCAAATATGGTCAAAGTCGGATTACTATATCATACAGCTGCTGAGTTTTTCATACCAAAGGTTAGTTTCATATGATATAGTAATCCGACTTCGACCAAATTTTGTCAGAATGTAAGAGACCGTCCCAAAGTAAGTTTGGTTAAGATATTTTAAGAAACAAAAAAGTTTTTCATACTAACACCTGATTTTCGACCGATCTTTCCTATGACAGCTATATGATATAGCTGACCGATTTCGACCAAATTGGTTCAGAATGTAAGAGACAGTCGCAAACATGCAATCTGTGAGTTTGATTTGGATATCTTAAGAAACAAAAATTTTTTCATACTAACACCTGATTTTCGACCGATCTTTCCTATGACAGCTGTATGATATAGCTGACCGATTTCGACCAAATTGGTTCAGTTTGTAAGAGACAGTCGCAAACATGCAATCTGTGAGTTTGAATTAGATATCTTAAGAAACAAAAAAGTTTTTCATACTAAAGGTTAATGTGCATTATATTATATAAATTAAGATATCTTTACCAAACTTACAGATTATATGTTTGGGAATGTCATTCATCATTCTGACCAAGTTTGGTCAAAGTCGGATTACTATATCATATAGCTGCCATAGCAATATTCGGATGAAATTAACCTTTAGTACGGAAAACTTATTTGATTCTTAAGATATCTTAACCAAACTTACAGATTAGATGTTTGGGACTGTCTCTTACATTCTGAGCAAATTTGGTCAAAGTCGGATTACTATATCATATAGCTGCCATAGGAACAATATAATGGAAATTATCGATTAGTATGAAAATTGTTATTCTTTCTTAAGAAATCTCAACCAAACTCATACTAAAGGTTACTTTGACTAAACTTAATTAACATTATTAACTAAATTTCATTTCCGCGAGCGAAGCGAGCCGGGGGTTGGCGAGCGAAGCAAGCAGGGGGCGGAGCCCACTAGTATAATATACTTTTATAAATAAAGGATGTTTTTGATCTCTTACAAATTTACTATTGGAAAGATCGACTGCTTTAATCACTTGGTACAAATTTGCTGCTAAACTGAACTTTAAACTTAAATATACATACATACATATGTATGTATATAATTTAAATAATTTCTGTTTTTAAGAGCTTTAAAAGCTTTAATCAAAATGCAGACGACAAATACTTTGCCTTCGGATGCTTTCGAAAGTTAGGGAGCTTAGGTGTAGTTAGACATCCTTTTTTTCGGAAAAGTTCGTCACCGCAGCGTCGCCACTTTACATACCTTTGAATCCTCGTAATCGTCAGTCAAATGGCGACCATTGGCAGCCGTTTGACTCCCGGCGCCATCGGGTGACATTTGCTCGGCAATATATTGTGCCACGGACTCCTGCTGTGAGAGTGTGTTGAGCAGATCCAAAAAGGATCGATTGCCCTTATCCTCGCCGCACAGATCCTTCTTGAGCAGCAGCTTCATGTTCTTATATAGTTGACGCAACTGCTTCGCACTGCGCTGATGATAAACCTTGGAATTAAAGTCCTTGGCTATTTGTAGCCATACCTCGTCCTTTTTGCGATTGGATTCGGCATCTGTCCGCTTATTCTCAATCACATCCTTGTGCTGGGCCGCATATGTGAGCACCATGTTGCGCTCCCGCTGCGTATACCGGGGAGTCTTTTCCATTTTTAGCCGTTTGCAAGACGTCTTGAAGCTGCCACCAAATATAACAAATATACCAAAA
Organism: Drosophila kuntzei; assembly: GCA_035042165.1. NCBI lineage: Eukaryota > Metazoa > Arthropoda > Insecta > Diptera > Drosophilidae > Drosophila > Drosophila kuntzei. The sequence goes on from JAWNLU010001470.1 coordinate 288,622, forward strand.
ACGATTATTTTATTAACTATAACTATATAACGGTCTTTCAAAATTTACAGATTCTCCCAATATTTTATTAAACATTTTTGCGGGGTCAAAAATTTAAAATTTGTTTAAAAAGGAAATCTACTAGCTGTAATTGATCTATAAGAATTTTAGACATCCCTAAAGATTTTTATAGGATTTTTCCATCATCAAATACAACTTCTGCACGTTTACCTTTAAGAACATTTTTAAAAATGAATATAGAACTACATTCGATCAATAATCTTTCACATCTTCTAATGTAACTTTTGTAAGCTTAATATTGAAATAAGTTATTTTAGTTGTTTCAGTAACTAGAAATATCTATAAGGACTTTAAAAATCTCTAAGCTTTCTATAAAGCGTTTTATCTACATATGTACATACATATTAAATTTTTATTAACTAAAAATGTGGTCAGGTCGTAATATTTACCCTTAACAGTTCAAATTTGTTCATTTCTTTTGATCAATTTTAAAATATTTGTTAAATTAAAAAAAAACTTAATCAAATTCATTTTGAATGCATTTATAAATTATATAAAATATGCCAATTATTGATAATTTTTTTAAAACTGAAAAAAACTTTACGGCTGTCGAATTTTTTAACGTTAAAAATAATTAAATCTCTGACTCTTCGAACATATGGAAAACTTTTTAAAAAATTTACCCTCAACTGCTGCACCTACAATTTCTATTCGATAGTTATTATTATTATTTTCCAGTAGAGATCATAATCTATGCTACCCTTAGCATAAGGGTAAATTGTATTTCAGAGAAGGCTTTACTCAATTTATAGGCTCAACAATTCTTATTTTCCTTTCTCCTTATGAATCCCTACAATTTTTGACGTGTAATTATTTCTAGAATACTTGTAAGCCCCTTTGTGATATCAGCACTAGCCAACAAGCTGGCAAGCAAACCCTTCTTCTTGCCGCGCCCCTGGCCCAAAAGCAATCAATTCACCTAGTCATTAGACCCGCCATTCTTTAATTAATAAAACAAAACCAAAGAGAACGAATGTTAAGAAAACAAGAAAGGCAAAAAACAACAAATAAAAAAAAAATTGACAAGAAAAAAATAAAACGCTTAACTCTTTCACATACAGACGACTTGCCGATTATTGATAACGCGATATAGAGTCTAATAGACAATTTACACACACCCACAATCTCACACACACTTCCGCATGCATATGGCCAGGCCTAATGACAGTGTTAGTGTGTGTGTGTGTGTGTGTGATAAGCTGACGACGCAGCCAACGGATAGGCCCGACAGCAGCTTGCTCCGAGCCACGCTTTTGAAATCCCCTATATAGTCCTCTACGGTCCGCCCTCTTAGCCAAGCACTTCATGGCCCCCTAACATTTCCCTTCCCTGGCACACAAAAATCCTCGATAAATGTTTGCATTCTGAGCACTTTGAAGTTTAATTTATTGCGTACAGTTCTGTTATAGGCTGGTTAAATTGTTCTTGTTGCCATTCGTTGCTTTTCTCTTTCTCTTTTTTTTTTTTTTTGAATTTTCTTCTTTTTTTTATTATTGATAAGCACTGAAGCTTTTATCGATTCGTGTATTTTTCGCAATGTCAATTTCAATTTGTGTGATAGACTTTGAGCTTCAGTCGAAGCTTGAGCGCAGCTTTCAAAAGCTCAAAGCTACGCAGCACACACTTCTATGCGTGGTTGTGTGTGTGTGTGTGCGTGTGTGTGTGTGTGTAGAACACAAAATGCAGTCCGAGACTAAAACAATAATGTAAAGCAACTTTATATCTAATCTCAAATTGGAGATTAGCATGCCGTCACAAAACAGACACGCACACATATACAATCGAGAGAGCGAGAGAGAGTGTGTGTGTGTGTATGTGTGAGGGAAACACATGGCGTATTGAATGTGTACTCACGTTTTGAGGCCGCGCCAAAGCCGGCCAAAACGCGAGCGAGGAATCAACGAAATGCGCACGAGAAAACAAAAAAACCAAAAAAAAGAAGAAAACCCGCGTCACTCGACTGTGTGTTTGTGTGGTTGGGCGGTTTGGGTCGCACTGTATGATGAGTTGGGTGGTTTTTGTGGGTGCAATAACGGGACTAAAATGACGACGGCGACAGCGACGACAACGCGACAACTTCGCGAGCGGCAGCAACGAAGCACAAAGCTTGACTGAATTCAAGCAAATAATGGCTGGCGCTCAGAAGTACCGTTGGACAATAACAACAAGAACTACAGCAACAACAACAACATCAACATAAGCAACGTCAACGACGGGCAAACAAAAATAGGAATACCGCGCAGGCCAACAAGCAGCAACAACAACAACAACAAGCAACAACAGCAACTACTCAACAACTGTGCCGCCCCTCGACGGCCTCATGGCCCCGCATAGAACGTTACGCACACACACACACATATGCAGTCACACACACACACTTGCACACATGCACACAGCTGGGGCTGAGTCTGAATGAGTCCGTCTGTTTGCACGCTTTGCGCTCCCAGCAATATATAAGTCGATGTGTGTGTGTGTGAGTATGAGACGTAATTAAAGCTTGAAACCGAGTTTACAACAACAACCCCGCTGCGACGACGACGATGACGATGACGACGTCAAGCTGCGCGCATGTGTGAGCGGGAGAGCAAAATATGCTAGGCTGTGTGTGAGAGCGAGTTAGTAGGTGTAAGCGAGAGAGCGTGAGTGCGGCACAGGAGGCTACTAAGGCATACAGCAGAGACACGCGAGTTTATTGAGAGCAACCCAAAGCCGCGTGTGGGGCAAACAATGAGCTCAGTTTATAAATAAATGCATACACATACACACACACATGCATGCATACATAAACGAGTGCAACTCCAGCGTTAAGTTGGTGTTATGACATCCGCCCGCCCCCACCCCCTTCCCTACGCCTACAATTTCTGTTTCAAGCGCAGCAGCCGCAAAGTAAGGGTTGACGGCGACTGCGACGCGACGTTGGCAGCGAACGAAGAGCGCAGCGACTAAAACGAAGCTCAAAACGAAGAGCAACTGAAGACTGACGTGGGTCGCTCTCGCTGCAGCAGAAGGCAGGCAACAATAATAACGATAACAACAACAAAGAGCAGAGATGCAAAATACACAAACACAAGCTATTGTATATGTATGTATGTATGTATGTTTGTGCATATGTATGTTTGTGCATATGTATGTATGTGTGCAATTGAAATGCAAAAGAAACGGAGAATATCTGATCCCAGAAAATACAAAAAAATGAAGCAATATAATATTTGAGATACCCTTTAATCACAGAGGGGTATACCTAACTTACTATAATTTTAAAATTATCTAGAACTTGAGCTTTAACACTATTTTAATTCACAGTTGTAATTTAATATTCCAAAAAAACTTCTTGACAAAGTAAAAGTCTAGTGACAAAAGGGTTTTCCTGTCCAAAAATTTCTGATATCCCATTTTGTGACGAACGATATTAAATTTCATATATAAATTATTATAAAAAAAAAAGTTTTCCAGTGCGCAGTGCCCAATGCCAATGGAAAAAAGTTTTCCATACTAAAACTTGATATTCGACAAATCGGTTCTATGACAGCTATTTGATATAGTTGACCGATTTGATCCAAATTTTGTTGGGATGTATAGAACCAACTATAATGCATATTCTGTCAGTTAGGTTGAGATATCTCTATATCAAAAGACGCATTACACCATATTGAAATTTAATAAAAATCGTTAGAGCCGTTTTCGAATAAATCGCCAAAATGTAAGCTAAAAACGTTTTTTCACCTGTAGCATTTTACCTGAGCACTTTGAAAAAAAATATTCAAGGTCTAAAAAAAGCCCTCTAAAATATCTTTCTAACGACATATGGAACTCATCTGTAGCTGTAGATTGGAAACTATGGGTGTTTCAAATTTATTGCGTTTTAGCTATTTCCCGCTAAACTAGCCATTTCCCGCTAAAGTCGTCAAACAAAAGTTTCTAGATTTTTAATAAGAAATATATAAAACTCTTTGTCCTGACTGACACATCAACGTATAGGCCAAACGGCTAAAGGTAAAGAGCTGAAATTTTCACACAACATAGCTGAGACAATTTCATCGTGCAATAAGACGGCGTTTTGTAAAATTCCACCTGGAAGTGTGTTTACCCGAGGTCAAAAGGTCATGGAATTGCTTTGTATGAGAAACTTTTTTGTTTGTTAAGATATCTTAACCAAACTTACAGATTATATGTTTGGGACTGTCATTGATCATTCTGACCAAATTTGGTAAAAATCGGATTACTATAACATATAGCTGCCATAGGAACAATATAATGCAAATTATCGATTAGTATGAAAATGGTTTTTCTTTCTTAAGAAATCTCAATCAAACTCATACTAAAGCTTACTTTGACTAAACTTTATTAACATTATTAATTAAATTTTATATCCGCGAGCGAATTGAGCCGGGGGTTGGCGAGCGAAGCGACCAGGGGCGGAGCCCCCTAGTAAGAAATAATTCTTCATCATCAAATCTTAGCTTTTTTAGCGCTTTGATACAAACAAACCGACAAACTTATTTTTCATTTCATTTTGAGAAGGTCATTAAAAATTTCAAATTAATATATCTTTTGAACCAAATGTCGGATTTCAATGATCGAGCTACTATTCGACGCGTATTTTTGATAAATTTTTTTAAATATTTTTTTAAAAATAAAATTTATCCAAAAGGCTCCAACGGTCCCACTAGCTGCAATCATAAAAATTTTGCCCATCCCATTTACACCCCCATATCTTACGAACCAGGTGAGTTACCAAAAGTCTTAGTAACTCGACCTGATCGGACAGTCGTAGGAAATTTTCCATTCTTCGTGTATATATTGCTAGTCACCTTTTGCACACTTCGTGCTGCTTTCGTCACTAGCGCGGACTGTCGTTCGCAGTGATAATTTGGGAATTCTACAATGCTTTAAAAAGGATATTTGAAAATGTATGAATATAGTGACTTGTGTCCTAAATAATAAGCGTTGGCTTGTAGCACTAGGAATCGAAATAAATAAAAAATTACAATTAGGTAAATACGTAAATAGAAACCAACAAAATAAACCAACAAAAAAGGACACTCCAACCAGAAAAGGATGAAAAAAAACGAATATGGGACAAATAGTTTTTTCCAGGAAATCAAACCGAAACAAATATCGGTTTTGGTTCCGGTACAATTGGTTTCATCAATGATAGCATGATCTTTGATATTTTCTTTATTAGCATTTGACGCATTTGTGCCAATCATTCTTAAATACTTTTCCTGCTTCATGGGCTGAATGAAAAGCATTGCATTCTGCGCAATCCTTTCTGTGCTCAAATCTGCACGGATTGTGATCAATTTTGGAATTTGTAAAACTGGGTGGATTTCCAACGGAAGTAGTTTAAAAAAGAAGGATCTATGGCGTATCCTTTCAATTTTAAATTTATATTGTTAGAAGCTCAGCTCTAATAACAATAAGCAGTAAATTTAGGAGTCATTCCACAAGAAAATCAAATAACACTGGCACTTTAGGATAGAGCTATATTTATCTGATATATGTATTTACCACTTAAAGTATTTATTATATATTTATATATAATAGACTGATATAGATAGACAGACTAAAGATATAGTAAAGTTTTAGCAATCATAAATTTTATTGGTGTGCAGAGCTCCAAAGTAATTCATTTATGATAAATTCTGCTGAATCTTGATTCACTTTTAAGATTGATTCATAAACTTTCGATTGTACTTAAATAAGAAATAATATTTGAATAGTCTTCATTTTGGGTTTAGTAAAAAAGACTGGGGATCAAATTTTTGACATACATTTTCAGTAGTTTGTTAATCGACCATTGTATTGGGTTAATTTTGTGTGTGTGTGTGTGTTTGATCGCGTGTGTTAATGTGTGTGTGTGTGGGTGTTGCAAAGCGTCAACGTTGGTGCCTGACGAACGATGTCGACTCAAGTTTTAAGATAAGATTAAAAAAGAAACTCAACTGAATCGCAGTCACACAGACATTCTATACATACACAATATATATATATATATATAAGTATATATGAGTGTATATGTGTATGTGTTAGTGTGTGCTGTCTGTTATCTATGAAATCCAGTGACAATGAGCCACTGGTCGCAACAGGCAGCGGCTTTCTGCTGAGCAGTGCAAACAGCAGCAAAAGTTTCAACTGCAGGCAACATTACGAGATACTTAAGTCTATGTACATACATACATATGTATGTATGTAACAACTGCAAGCGGTGGCTCACAAAAAGATTTACAAATGTATCTTTAAGTATAACTATATAATGTGTACTATATTTGGGTCTGTGTGTGTGTGTGTGTATATATATATGTATATGTAAATATAATAAGCGCTGCTTCGTCCGCTATAACTGGAGGTACAAGCTCCAAATGCGACACCTGACTGTAGTTATCTCTCCTCACACAAACACATACACATTCACGTACACTTAAGCGTTACTCCAAACAGAGCAGAGACGCTGGCAGCGACCCCTTTGTCAACAACCCACCCGTCCGTCAGTCCGATCACCGAACCCAACCAACCCCCTTTGCCCCTTTTCCATAACGACCAACCGCACAACAGGTGGAATTATTTACTGATAAGCCGCTGATAAAAAACGAGCCCGAGTGCTGGGGCGGGTTTTGGGGCACAATTTTTGCTACTCTGACTGCTGCCCGAACAGTCGCTTGATTCAATGCGTAGACGCTCAAATTAGATGTGAACACGTGACAATATACATAATATGTCAAGGCACGGCGCGAACACGAGTTTGGATTTTATTAACAATGTAGTTCATATATTTCATATTTAATAAATAAACGAGTTCGATATTATTAAATATTTTATTACGAATTTAATTCCACGGGATAGCAATTTTTAGAGGTTATACCTTATCGAAATCTATCTATTCACTAGAATTTTTTATTATTTTACCACGTATCGAACTTGAATTTGTTACTTTCATAACATTTTCTGATTAACTATAATATAACTATAATTTAATTTATATGAAAACATGCTGACTTCTAAATAGGTAACATAATATAAAACAAGGGGGATCCGCCCCCTGCTCGCTTCGTTCGAGGTACTACAGTCGAGCACACTCGACTGTCAAAGACCCCGTACTTAATAAAAAAAAAACCAAAGACCGGTGAAAATTGCAGATTGCCGAAGATTTGATGTGCTTGCGGAATTCTGTATTAAATTTTCGTCTAATTCCTCCAATGTCGGCTATATGATTTATTTATTCGAATTGAACCAACTTCGGTCAAGACACATAAGCCCAACCCAGATGCATTGGCTGTCAGTTTGGTTAAGATTTCTGAAAAAACAAAAAAGTTTTTCTTAGAAAATCTTGATCTTTGACGAATCGTTTCTATGGCAGCTATATGATATAGTGAACTGATTTTAACCAAATTTGGTCGGGATATGTAGGACCAACCCGGATGCATATGATGTCAGTTTAGTTAAAAAAAAACAATTAAGGTTTTCATTCTAAAACTTGATTTTCGATTAATCGTTCTAATGGCAGCTTTTGATACAGTGGTCCGATCCTCAAAAAAAAAACTTGATCTATACAATATAGATTAACCATAGGTTGGTGTCTCTAGCTCTTATAGTCTCTTAGATTTCGGTGTTCATACAAACGGACGGACATAGGACATGACTATATTGACTTAGCTGTTGATGCTGATCAAGAATATATTTACTTTATGGGGTCAAACGCGCCTTGTTACGCACATTTATTTTGAAACAAACTTGAACAAACCCCTGCTCTTTTTTTAAGTACGGTGTCTTAAAAGATATAAAATAAAGTCCATATTTCCAAGAAACAGGACACTTTCTAGGTTTAACTATAGATAAATCTATATAATATTTTATTGTTCTTATTTATCACTCATTGAGTATAAGACTTAGCCATAATTTGTTGAGCAAATTCACTTTAAATCAGAGCTTGCAAATAACCGTCAACCGTTTTTCCCCTTGCGGTTGGGTTGCGATTATAACCGAAAAAAACGTCCACGATCTCTCTCTCTCTCTGAGAAGAATACTTCGTGTCTCTTTGTTTTTGTTTTCGGTTAAGGGTTAACAGCTGAGACATTCGGGGTTGTCTCTTTCAACAACCACTTTTAGCAACCGAATCACCCAAACGGTTGCACTTTGTGACTCAATAGATGAGAAAAAACATGAAATACTCAGCGCAAACGGTCATTACTTCCTTCGAATGCGGTGCCTGAAGTGTACCTCACATTCTGAGTGGGTATATTTTCGACATACAAGCAGGCACCGTACGACAAGTGTATGAAGAAAATGAAACTCCTAAAATTATGTAGTGTTTTAAGTACTACCTTATTGAACAACATCGCAGTAAAAAAATTAAGCAAAACAGAATAACGGAACTTGAGTCGTAAAAATTTGAACGAATATGACTACACTACTCGTATCGAATCAACCACCGGTGCACCGGTGGTAAGCAACAGTTATTTTCGGACAACGAAAAACGGTCGACTGTTATTTGCAAGCTCTGCTTTAAATGTAAAAAGGGCCCAGGCCCTAAGATACCATAATACGTATTTTCACAATCATGCATACATGCATATATACAGGAACTTACGGGCCAAATTTTAAGAATCTTGCGCTTATCGCCTCTGAGATCGACGCGATCATACAGACAAACAGAAGGACATATACATTTGCACAAATCCATTATATCCTTTTTTCAGGCTATAATGAGTATAAATTTTGAATCTAACTCATGGATTTAAAATGTTCGAATATTCATGTTTCAAGATAATGTTAAAGATGATAGATAGATGATATACATGCACATATGTATGTATATCAGAAAAATACCTATTCCAATCCAATTAAAATATTTATTAGATTTACCTCATTTAAATAACATTGTATTTAAGTTCGTGTCACGGAATATGCACAGATCTAGCCAACACTCACACATTCATATGTATGTGTGTATATTATATACATGCATGTGTGTGTAGATTTGAAATTTTCAATTGTTCTCGGCCTGTGGGTTGAGCAAGTTTTAAGTTCTAACTGTTTGTTGGCTCTTTGATAAGACTGGCCGAAACTAGCAACAGACAGGGCCTTGGTCACGAGTCTGCATGATGTCTGTATGTATATGTGTATTTGTATGTGTATGTGTAACTGTGCCCGTGTGTAAGTGTATGATGAGCTGTTGAAGTGGCGAGCCGTTGAGCAGCCGATGATGAGGCCTGGACGTCACTTGGGCCTATTGCTTGACAGTTACGTAAGTTTGCGTTCACTTTCGATTGACCCACTTAGACGACTCCAATTCGATTCCCATCCTTAAACTTGCAGTTTAAGAGAAGAGTTTACATCCTTACATAAAGTATGCTAACTTATATTTATCTTGATAACTCTCCAAAAACGTATAAGCTGTTGAAAATTATCTAAAGCCAAGATATTGATAACACTAAAAGTATTTTCTAGTAGAAAATGTGTTCCCAAATATCAACAAAAAGAATTTTCAATCTTAAGCAAATGTTACAAAACAATAAATTTAAAACATACTTCTAAAATGCATGTTGTAATTAAAAAAGAAGAGAAAAGTGTTGACATATGGAATATATCAATTCTATAAGATTTTTACATTAAGCATCAAAAGCTTTTCCCAGGAGAATTTTACAAACAAACTATATTCAGGGGTGCCACAGAAATCGAAACCAACCGAAAATCTCCCAAAACTTCATACTTCTTAGCTCTACCTGACTCCAAAAAAAATCTATAAATTCTTCAATACCCTGTCACACTTTTGAATCACTTTCAAATCGACCTTTTTTGCGAAACTCTCTACAAACATAATAATAGTAATAACAGCTCACCTGAGTTTCTAGCCGGCTACAGTTTGAAGATGGTTTCACCACTGCCGTTAGCACGGTGGATCTGAGGCTGTGGTTTGCCTGTTGTAACCTGTCCTCACCGGAAAATCTCTCTAACGACTCGCTGAAATTCGCGGCCGAATTTATCCTTGATTGTTTTCGATATTGAGGCCTAAATACATTAAAGAAAGTCCGCGATCTGATGCGTACTGATCTGATGTGGCCGCGCCTGGGGCTGGGGTCTGAGTCAGTGGCGATCGGTTGATTTTATTATTAATCTTAATATTTTGTTGTTATTTATGTTGTTGTTATGTATGTTATTGTGCTTTGTGTTGTTTTTCTTCTTTTCCTTTTTTTTAACTTTTGGCTGCGATTGCGCTTCACACGGCGTATGCGTAATTTTTGTATTGGTCAAGCTACAGCTGCTTTCTTTGAATGCTCTCAATCTCTCAGCAACAGTCTCTCTCTTCTCTCTCTCTCTCTCTCTCTCTCTCGCTCTCTGTCTCACTGATTGAAGACTTTGTTTTCGACGTTTTGCGCTTCTTTGTTGGTTTGATTACGTTTATAGTGGCCGCTGTTGTTGTTGTTGTTTCAAACCTTGGACTAAAATTAAAAATATATAGCAGTGAATTTGTTAGTATGAGAAAATTACGCCAAATCGTAAACACACAGACACACATGCACAGAAACAGACACACAGACAGTCAGAGAGGCAACGAGCATTCTAATAGATACATGCACATACAATATGGAAAACTGATGAAAATATGAAGAAAATTCAAACGTGACGTAGCGTCGCTTTGTATCAACAGAATGTACTGTAGATTGAAATTATTGTTAAAGAAAATCTGTACAAAAAACGCAAAAGTATAAAAACGTGTTTAAGCCTCAGAGTTGGTTGCTTTACTATCCGTTTGACTGTTTTTTTTTTTTTTTTTTTTGAAGATAATGTTGACTGCGGGCTTCACCCGCCACCAACTCATGCTTTAGGGGCGTATTCATAGCTAAAAGGTCTAATATCTAATCTGTGTGTCCCGCAGCTTTATCTTATCGCTTTAAAGGTGAGCTTGTGGCTCCATGGTTAACTGTATTAACTGCTCTCTTGCGCGCTGCAATTCGATTTGATACCTCACCGCCCTCCCTCGCTTCTCTTCCAAAACCAACCCCTCTGTCTCATAGCCTCTCTCGTTCCTTTTCGTGAGTCACGCATAAGTATGTATTTAAGTATGTGACTGTGATGAAAAGCGCGCTAAACGTGGGCAGGTGTTGAACCTGTCAATGCCCATGTCGCCACGGTTGCCACCTAATAAATTATAAAAAATTTAAAAAAAAAATAGCCAATTTTATTTTAAAAAAAAGAGCTAAATCTTCAGTTATGTAAAACGTTAAGTAATTTTAGATATTTAAAAAAAAACTTATCAAATCAAAAATATTTCATGTAAAACAAAATTAAAGTGTACATTTGTTCATCTTTTATTTAAATTACTTGTATGTTTCGTGTTTTTTTTTTACATTGTTGAAATTGTACATGTGCTCGGGATTTTTGTACAAATGTACAATAAAGGCTAAAACGCATACAAATAAATAAGGTTTCCTTGAGACGCTATATCTAGATCTAAATTACTTTCTGAGTAATTTTCAAAAATATTTTCCTTACCTAATCATAAAAAAAAAATGAGCCAAGTCCAAAAAGAAAAAAGAGCTAGTTTTGGCGCAAAAACGCCAAGTGTGGCAGCCATGCATGTCGCTCTGTGTGAGCTACAGCTTTTCAAAAGCTCTCTCTCACTATATTGCTCTCAGTCTTGCGTTCTTATTGAAGCTCCTGCTGAGCTTAGTTGAAGCCGAGCTTCTGAAAGCTGTCAAGTCGCCTGCAAAGCAAAAGCAAATCCAACGCAGTGACTTGTGTATGTGTATGCACATACATACATATATACGTATGTGTATATGCATATGTATACACGGCCAATTAAAAATAAGCACAACAAAAACAAAGCAACGTGAGTCCGCAAAGCCATCAGAGCTCTTTAACCTCGTCTTCCTCTCCCTTTCACTCACACTCACTCTTAATCTTTCTCTTACGGCACAAATGATACTCAGGGTTGCCACAGAAATCGAAACCAACCGAAAGTTTCCCAAAACTCCATACATTTTTGGGGGTTTTCGGTTGATTTCGAAGTATTTTGATTATTTTTTTTTGTGACAGTGTGTGTGATTTTTGAAATAGACGCACACACACACCCACACAAGCACAACAGAAAGTAGGAAAAGCGCGAACACAAGCGTTTTACCGTCTCTCTCTCTTTCGCTCTCTCCTTCTCTTTCTCTTCCTCTATCTTTCTCTGTTATTTTGGATCCGTTTGTCGGGATTTCGTTTCTCGACGCGAACGAAATATACTCGCAGTCGCAGTCCAATTGAATACTGAAAACTGAATTCAGACAACCAACTCGAATTGGTCGAGGCCCGAGCGTCACGAGCGGCCGAGCAGCCATCGCAGCCTGTTGGCCGCGAGCTGAGCAACAGCAGCAGCCGGCAGCAGCGCATTCTCTGTGGCAGACGTCGCTGCCGCCGCTGCAGCCACCCCCTTGCTTACCTCCCAGCCACCCTCCCACCCTACATATATGACTGGTAGTATCTCCTGCTCCCCACTAAACCCAAGCACTTTCACGTCCAACCAGCTATTGAGGTCGAGCTGATCGTGTCCAACAAAAGCGCCGTGAGGGGTTGGCAATTTTCCAACTAAAAGTTCAAAGTGTGTGTGTGTGTAAAAGACATAATACTTGTCTATAGCTGAGCAAGTCAGAGAGAGAGAGAGATCGAAGGAGAGGCAAAGAGAGCGCAGCTTCATGTCCGAAATTTAAATCGTTCGTTTCGTTTTTGTATAAAACAAAAAACAACAACAACTTTGGGGGAAATTAACCAACACATTTTGGCCAAGTTTCACATTTTGATCACATTCCAATGACATTATACAACGGAAATTACATTGAAACAAACTAAGCGTAAACGCAAATAAGGGTTCTCTAATAAGTTAGGTTCAATGTTGGTTAACGAGGTGTATAAGGATTCAGTTAGGAAGCAGTGTTGCCAACTATTCACGTCCTAAAATGGCTATATCAACAATTAAAAAATAGCTATAAAAAGCTAGGAAATCTACAAGAATGTCAAAGAAAAAATAATAATTTTTATGTTGATTTTATAAAATTGTCAAATGTATGTAATGGGCATAAATATTCTAATCAGCATATATATTCTAAATCAGTATTAAAAACCAAGAAGATTTTGCCGAGTCCGTCTGTCAAAAAAAATCTTAACAACTATATAAAAAAGTAAGCAACACTCAGAAAAAAGCAGTACGTTCGTTAAATTTTCTTAATTCAAGAGCGAATCGTTCTTAACAGCAAAAACGGCCTTTTAACATTAAAAAATAAGAACAAAATTTATAAATCAAGAATTATACGTATTAAATAAAGACGGTTTCGTTTTCAAATATAAACATGCTTAAACCTGATCAAAAAATACTTCGGTAAGAACAATATGACCTGAATCAAGATACTTAATTCTTAAATATCTTTTTGCGTTTGCTTGCTTAGAATTCACAAATGGATCTGGCTCGTCTGCAATGAGAAGGAGCTCGACAGTCATTAAAAAATTAAGACTTTTGATTGTGATTTATGATTTAAATCATTTTTATCATTTTTTTTGTTGTAATATGCTCATAATACTTATTTCATGTTTTTATATTAAGACGTTTTTGTTCTCAATTATAAAGTGTAAAGGACTCAAGTATAAAATATACTAAAATCTAGTACGTTTCGAAGTTTGAAGCCTGAAGCCTGAAAAGTACTTAAGCTGAGAACAAAATGTTCTCAAATTTATCTCAATTGCACAAAAATTCAGTTTAAAAGTAAGTAATTTGGTATTATATCGAGACCATAAAATTCTTAAAACACTCCTGAATCGTGCTTGACTTATCCGAACGGTCTTGATATCAAGAATTTCAAGAAATTCTTAAATATAGAATTTCGTTCTTGAATCTAGGATTTTCGAGCTTGACTAGATTTTGACACCGGAAATTCTTGATTCAAGTACGAAAGCACTTGATTTTTCTCTCAGTGAAGAAATAATAATTTGGAATATTTTCAGTAGTTTTTTTAAATTTAAATCAGCTATATTTCCCGCTAGCCGCTATTTTACAATATATCCCGCATTAGCCAATCGTAAAATGCTAGATAGATAAACTAACAAAAGGATTTATTTAAAGCGCCACCTTAAACTTAAATGGGTTCCTTTTAAGGGTTTCACCTAATATTTCATAAAGGAACACTTTAAAAATAAGCAAACATTAAATAAACCTGGTTATCCAGGCAATCTATAAGAAAATGTGATTTTAATAAAATGAAGTAAAAATTCATCAAATCATCAATAAACCTATAATTTCAAAAGCAATTCTTTCCTACTTTAATTCGATGAATCGATAAAGATGTTTTGAGAGTTTCTTAGCTTCTAAGAGAGTCGCATATGCACTAGATCCGAAATCATTAAGCTAGAGTCCAAATCCTCGAAAAGGCTTCCCAGAGAGCATCATTTCTTATCAGAAGATTCGATTAAAAACCATAGCGATCTTTTACAATAACTTTAAGATTTGGAAAGTGCTTAACTAATTTTGCACTATAATTATTTGGGAATTATAAGCAGACTTAGTATAAAGTGTACAACACTATTTAACATTGACTGACAGAGAACACAACTTGATCCCTCTGAGATCAACTAAAAGCATTTAAGGCTTTAGAGTTTACTGTTTAAACAAATCGAATTGAATTGATCAGTGAATACAGTTATATAGTTAGCTCAATCTAGACGTGAGCACGCAACTGTACTTTATACTTGGGCCAACTTGGCAACTCTTGGCAGCTAAAATACGTACTGATTTTTTCGACTTTATAAATAGACGCGGATGAGACAAGACGAGACGGCCGACTGAGGACGGACGACGAGGCGAGATGAGAGATGAGAGCAGTCGGGGTAAGGCAAAGAGGATCGCTAGTTGGGGCGTCTCTCTATATAAATACAAGTATATGTACATATGTATGTGTGTGTGCGTGTGTGTACATTAGGTTAAGTTTAAGCTTTCTGGTCTCTGAGAGAAATTCCATTTTCCAACATTTTGCTTTGTTACAAAGTATCAAAAAGACGGAAAAAAATTCCTGCGTTGTTGCGCTTTTCTTTGCTGGCGTTGCTTTTTTTTTAAATTATTGTTTTGGATTCTCTTTTTTCGGGGAAACTCTAAACTAATGAGGTCGGCACGTACACTTATGGGCACGTAGGCGTTGCGTTGGACTTGGGGATGTCTTCTCTTCCTCCGCTAGCAGTTTTCCCCCTGTTTCTCTCTTTCTCTCTTTCTGCCTCTTTGTCTCTCTTTTCGCGAAACACAAAACGTTTTCAATCAAGTCCCGAGAGCGCCAAAATTGAATTTAATTTCTCTTGCACACTTGAGCGCGCCTCGAGAGGAACATCAGTTGGATAGGAGGAGATGGGGAACTGGGGGAGGTGTGTTTTGTGGGTTGTGTATATAAGAATATATGTATGTATAGTATGTATGTATGTGTATACAATCTTATATTGGTCTGAGTTGGTTTTTGTTTTACGCTCTACGTTCTACGCTCTTGCATGGCTCTTGAGGGAAAATTCATTGCGTTGGTTTTTCTTGGCACTCGAATTGGTTTTCCCTCGCCTAGTGCCGCAATTTGAGTTCAAATTTATTTTTGGCAGCATCTTGTGTTGCCATCAACGTTGCTTCCCTCACCTCGGTCTTAGGCTGACACGACAGACGGACGGACGGACAGAGAACAAACGGGGCCACAATCAAATGCAAACTGGAAAACTAAGAACTAAGATTTAAGAACTAAAAAAAAACTAAAAACTGAGAACTGGGATCAGGCGCACGCTCTGCCTGTCTGTCTGCGCGCCTGCGTCTGTATCTGTGTACCTATGTTATGTATCTGTATCTGTATCTGTGAGTTGGTGCATGCGCCTTTTGATATCAGCTTGCCGTCTTGTGTTTGTATAATCCATTTAAAGGTAATTGAACTTAACTCTGATATACGCACTCTATGCACCTATGTATGTGTCCAATAGAGCCGAGCCCAATGAGAGAAACAAGCGCAGATAATAAACAAAGAGAGAGAAACAAGTGCGCTGAAATGAGCGCTATAAATGGCCAAGCCAAAAATAAACTCTAAGAAGCTTTGACTACACGGCATGGGATTACACTCTAAGAGAAAGGCCAAGAGAGAGAGAGAGTGAGAAAAAGAGAGAGAGCGACTGATCGAGTAAACGAAAGGGAGAGCAACATGTGCGATGGATGAAAATGTTCTAAACTTAAAGATGACGAGTTGTGCAGTGTTTTAAATATAGACTTAAGTAGTTTAGATGGATTAGACATGAGCATCTTTCTTACAAAGAAATCTTCTGCGATCTTACAGACAAGTTTTATAGATAGATCGAGTCTGCATTTAGAAATAGAAGTACAAAGTGGAGATACAAACAATTTAGAAACTTTGGTAATGGTGGATTTAACTATTTTAAGCCCAAGCTAGATGTATTAAATAATAAGCTTTAAAATGTTATTCGTATAAAATAAATTATCTAATATGAAATGGGCCTAAGACTCTAAGCTTTGAAATAATTATTTAACCAGCTTCGAGAATCGGTCAACAAGATCAAACAATTAACGTTAACATGATTTTTTGGCTAATTTTAAGATACTTAAAGACTACCAAGACTAAAAAACCACCAAAATGTTGGTAAGGTTCGGTTCGGTTGTTCAAGCCATAAAGCAAGACTTAAGTTCTGTTTGCGAGTCGGTTTATATACGCCCTGAACCCAAGGTTTATGTTCGAAACCTGGATCAATTTAATACAAAAATGAATATATTATTATGAATTATTAATTTTTATTTTTTTTTGGAATTTTTTACAGTTGAAATTATGTGGTTTTTTTTGGAGCGGAACCTTATATTTACGAAAATGGTTCGGTTTACGTTCATAGATTCGATTCATGAACCGGTTTGAGCTGCTTGAAAACCAGAACCGAATCGGTTTGCAGCCTTGAAAGCCTTTCAAAGTAAAGCATGTACTGTACATGCAAAGTTCTTAAGAGAGAGCATGCATTTAAAGACTTAAATGATATTTTATATGTAGAACACTCGGATAAGTATCATATTTGCTGCTCTGACCATTTTAAAGAACAAAACAGCTGCGAGTCCAACTCAAAACGTTGATTTCGGTGTCGATATTTTTAGGCAAAATCATCATAAAAAGAAGAAAGGAAAAAAATACAAGAAAAGTTTTCCCTCTCAACGCAGCACAAAGTTTTTTTTTATTTTCTTTTCGGAAAATGATCAAATCTTGAGTTGCGCCATAAGGTTGCAA
This sequence comes from Drosophila kuntzei, assembly GCA_035042165.1. NCBI lineage: Eukaryota > Metazoa > Arthropoda > Insecta > Diptera > Drosophilidae > Drosophila > Drosophila kuntzei. The sequence goes on from JAWNLU010001470.1 coordinate 305,949, forward strand.
GGTGTGTGCTTGTGAAAGAGAGGGAGACCGCCAAGGAGTGGGAGGAAAGTGGAGGGGGATCGCTTTTTGATTTGCTCCCCAAAAGCCAAAGTTGAAAGCACAGAATGTGCCGCGTGCAGCGAACAAATTTAGAATAACAAATACATATATGTACAAATATAAATGTATATACAAGGTTTCTATATGCATACATACATATATATGTATAAGTAGATATTAGAATAAGCCCTTGCGCTGCTACTTCAAAAAAAAGGAAGGAAATAAAAAACAAACTAAGCCGAAAAAAATAGATTGCAAGAAATCGATAACAATTAATTTTAGCGTCAACTGCAAGATGATTGCAAAGCGAGGGCCAAACAAAAACAAATACATATGTACATACATAAATATGTACACATGTATGTATGTATGTATGTATGTATGTACGTACCACACAATGTATGTCCGTAATACAAAAACCACAAAAACGCATGACGAAGATTTAACACCCTTGCAAAGATGTTAATTTCTTACAAAATTTTATTAGAAAGTATCATGGAAAAAGGATTCTATTGAGATTGTCATGCAGAGTCTCTCAATTCTCGTACAAGGGACATCATAGTGTAAAATTCCTTAACACATTTCTCTCAAATATCGTAAGGATTTCTTAGCACCTACGAAAGATTCCTTGAAGATTCTTCAACGAATCTTTCGGGTTACTTCGGGACTAGTTCTCATAAAAACCCACAGATGGATCCAGATCAAGAATATATGTATAAATATACTTTATGAGATAAATCACGATACCTTATAATGCGTTCCACAAAATTATAATACCCTCTGCGAGGGTAAAAATCCGCGCTCTAAAGGCAGCAACAAAATCGCAAAGCCACTAACACAACTTCAACTAAAATTACAAAAAAAAAAAACACACACACACAAACAACAAGAACAGCGCTCGGCGCGACGGCGGCCGTAAGCACGAATCAAGCGCAGAGCCGAAGGCAAGTGCGAGCTTTAGGCAAAGGACAAAGCTCGTCGTGCATGTGTGTGTGTGTGTGTGCGTAAGCAAGCCCAGCGTCAAAGCGTGTGTTGATGTCATAATCTAACGGCGAAAACTCGCACAAAGCGCAACCAAGGATAATGCGCCACGGCAACAGTGCCAGGAACAACAACAGAGCCCAAACAACAACAGAGCCCAAACACAAAACCACACACACAGCTGTGAGCCACCCATTTTGAAACACGTTTTAAGACGCTGCCAGGGGGTTGAAACTAAGTAACAACAACAAGAATAAGAACAACAGTAAGAACTGCGACTCCGAATTCGAATCCGGCTCAAGGGAAGCTGCGCATAGAACTGCGAGCCGGGAGCCGAGCTGTGGCAGCGTTTCGAAACGTTGCTGGGGTGGAAAAAACACACACTCCGACAGACAGACAGGCAGACAAGCTCACACAAGCAAACATACATATACATATGTATGTATGTTATACAGTGGCTCACAGCTTATTTCGTGCAAGGGTACAGTATAAATTTAAGATCGGATAGCAACAAAACTATTAAAGATATACAAATAATTGAAATGCAGTTATTTTCAGCAGTCTTTTTATGTTAATATAGACATATCTTTCTGCAAATAACCTTTAAAAGTAAGAAAAACTACAACTATTGACTTTATTATTATTTTTAAGTTTTATCAGAAATTTTGTGTTGTGAAGTACAGTGCAATAGTTTTAAGTTTAGTTTTAAGTGTTATTTACAGAGATAGAGTTGAAATGAAGTGCCTTAAAAATATAGAAAGACTGATGAAAGGAAGTGCATTTAAATACGTTTGTTATCTTTAATAGTTAAACGGCTATCCGATCTTAAAGTTATACTGTACCTTTGCACGAAATAAACTGTAAGCTACTGTGTGTCAATATGTATGTACATATGTATGAATGTAGTACATTTGTACAATGACAGGCTGACTGAGAAACAAACTCTAATTGGATTTTCCATGTTTGAGCAGCACAACAATTTTTGACACTCACGCATATGTAACTCACGCTTAAAACAAATACGTTCAATATTTTGAGAGCATATTGCACAGATTTTGAGCTTGACTTGCCACTTACCACACACACACACAACACGCGCACTGTTGAACGTTTTTGACTCTTTTTGTTTACACTTAACAATAAATGCGCATACACTCTCACCAAAAAATGTAACAATTTTAGTAGCTCCTGTCAACTGGCAGTTATTAACAAAAATCCACAACAGCAACAACAACGCTGATAGCTAGACAAACAAATATGTCAAAAAAAACAACAACAAAAACACACACACAAGCAAAAAAAAAACAACAGAAATACGAAATATGTACGTACGTACGTTGGTAAAGGGCGGCGAGCGCGTTGCACAAACGAAATGAAACGAACGAACGCGTTTAACCGTTGTCGGCAAATGGCTAGAATTTTTGTTGTTGCGCCGTCGTCGCTGCCTCTGCCGTTGTCTCTGCTTGCTTGCTTTCGTTGTTTCAGATTTCCCTGGCTTGCGCTCGATTTCGATTCCTTTCACACACACAGACACACACACGCACATGCTCAGTTCGACAGCGGAGCGAGAGGAAGTTTCAGTTTGTATGCTTGGCGCGTAAAAAACAAACATTTAAAAAATGTTGTTCTTTTGCGAGAGAAACAGCGAGGAACAGAACGAGACAGTGATATGCAAATATATTTGATGCAATTCTCCATTAAGTATTCTTACATACCTGCATACATAGGTATATGACACAATTGCGTATAAGCAGAGCAATTTGTTATCGTTATCGACAATTTGAGAAGTTATTGTGCTCAGAGTTGCCACTGCTAAGCAATACTTCATCCGAGCTCCACACGGCAGCTCTAATTCCGTTTTGAGCGCTGACCCTGTACTTAAAAGCTCAAGAGGGTCTATTAAATTGATTGCACGTAACATTCGGAATAAGGTGTGGCCAACTCAATGAAATAAACATATAAATCTTGGTAGATTTTTACTCGTATTTGCACGTGTATGTTTACAGATTAAGTACAAGGTCTCTAACAGCGGGTTCTCTTGGCTAAAGTCTCGTTTACTAGTATTTTCTTGTATCTAAATTGAAGCAAATCCGATTTGTATTCTTGTAAAAATATTGTATGTATTTATTGAATACAGACATCATATTCTTATGAAATTTGGTTGAATTTGCATTACTTGGTAGCTATTACAATGGTAATAAGAAATAAAAAAAAACTTTTATTTTTAGTTTTATTTGATTAATCTAAAGGGACAAAAAAATATTTATAAATAAAGACGAAAGTACAAGTACATCTATAAGTATAATAATTAAAACTATGATGTAAGCACAAAAAAATTATACGAGATTAAAAAGTATATAGTATATGTAAATATTTTATAGTTATTAGCATCTCTCATCTCTTGTTGACTTAACTAAATAAATAAATACTTGTTGACATCGTAAACTCTTACAAAATTATGATGATAAATGATTAAGGATCGCTTTTGAAATGGTTTATCGATTGTGTAAAGCTTTGTTTATCGAGGCGGATATAAACAATGCAAAATTTTAACCTGCTGCTGCCTTAATGCAAAATTTCCAAAAATATATATATTTATGCATAGATGTATGTATTTTATGCGCTTGTTACTCTGAATTTTTAATTAATTTCTATCCTTAAAAGAGTATATATGTAAATATATATGGATGTATGTTGTAATTATGTAATTTGTATGTACAATGACATTTTATGCATTAATGTTAGTTAGTGTCTGTGTCTGTATGTATGTGTGTATGAATATGTGCTCTTACAAATTTTGGCTTACAAAAACAATAACATATGTAGTTTTTAAGCAATTGTTCTCACTTTTCACTTCATCTAACTAATTGTTTAGGTTTCTTTTTAGAATTTGTACTTGAAATTTTGAAACGCGTTGGCAGCCCCGCTCTAATTGATACCGACTCTCATCAAAGCTCGCTCTCGCACGCGCGCTCTCTCTCCCTCTCTCTCTCTCAGCGTCGGCGCGACGTTGTTGGTGTTGTAGTTGCTCGACTACGCGCACTATAACAGCTGATGGCCGTCACGAGCGTTGCCATTGCATTGTTATTATTATTGTTGGCAATGTTGCTGTTGTTGTTATTACTGCTGCTGCTGTTGCTACTGCTACTGCTGCTGCGCAGCGACCAACGTTTTGTCAAATCAGCTGCTGCTGCCAGCGCTGCCGTATAGGCGCGCGTACCAATTGCAAGCGTCGGCACAACGCTATTCAATTTCTTTGGCGACGGCGGTGGTCGTGCTGCAATGCCGCCGCTGCACGATTGCAGACGCGTTGGCTTGCTAAACGGACTGCTGTTGCTGACGCTGCTGCTGCCGCTATTGCTGCCCAATTGACTGGCACTCAATGTGCTGCGTCGCAGGCTGCGTCGCTGCTCGCGCTCTTCATTGCAGCGACGCAAGCGTCTTGCGGTCGCTGCTTGCGTTGATGTTGCAGAGGCTGTTGGAGTTGCCGGCTTGTTAAAAGTGTGACTTGGCTTGCTGTTGCTGACGCTGCTGCCATTGTTGTTGCTGTTACTTTTACTGCTGCTGCTGGTGCTGCTATTGTCGTTGTTGTTGCTGCTGCGGGCGTTATTGGCTGCCGGCGTCGCATTCCGCGTGCGCAGCGTTCGTTTTGTTAAATCCAAATTGCCCAACTGACCCAACTGACAGATGCTGCTGCGCAGCTGACGCTTGCTAACGCTGCCGCTCGCCAAACTCAAACTGTGACTGCGACGTGTCATCATGACGCTGGCTGAGCTTATGCTATTGCCGCTGGTAACACTGCGTCGACGACTGTTGCTGCTGCCGCTGCTAACATTACTGTTGCTGCCGTTGAGATTTTTATTGTTGTTGTGGCTGCTGCTGCCGCTGGGCAATACCTCATTGCTGTTGCTGTAGGCAACAATTGCTGCCGCACTGGCGCCAATATATGATTTTCCTTTGCTGTGCTTGAACAATTGTCGGCGTCGCGTCTGCATGTGCATATGTTGATGATTCTCATTGGGCACGTTGCGATAACGGCGCATTTGACGCTTCAATTTCGCCTCCGGCAGCAACTGTTGCTGCGGTGCGGCCAACGGTTGCGGCTTTAACTGTTGTTGTTGCTGTTGCTGTGGCAGTGTTTCGTTGAGTTGCTCCATTGGCTCCGTTTCCGCCTCCGAGCTGCTGCTTGCAAGAGCCGTGGGTGTGGGCGTGGCAGGCAGCGTTGAACTTACTTCATTGTCTTGCAACGTTGCCACATTTTCGCTCCAAGGTGACGCATAAGCAAACTCCGATGCGGAACTGCAGCTGGAACTGGAACTTGAGCTAGCTTCAACCAGCAACAATTGATGTTGCTGCTGTTGCTCCCGCTCCAGTGCCACCTGTTGCTCCTCATCCCGTTCCTGTTGCAACAATGCATTGAGGGCTAACAATTCTGCCGGTTGCTCCTGTACATAAGTTGATTGCTGCCACCTGCTAGTGCTGGCAACAACCTGTTGCTGCTGCTGTTGTTGCTCCCGTCGCGTCTCCAGCTGTGTGAGGGAATAACCCTCCTGTTGCTGATAGCGTTGTTGCTCCTGAAGTATCTCCTGCATGCTATTATGCTGCTGTTGATGATGTTGCTCCGGGTGCTGTTGATGTTGCTGCTGTTGTTGTTGATGCTGTTGTTCTTGTTGCTGCTGCTGTTGTTGCTGCTGCTGATGTTGTTGCTGTTGCAGCTGCTGCAAGTGTTGCAACTGCTGCGTCTGTTGTTGTTGTTGCTGCTGCTGTTGCTGCGTTCTCGTGGCCTGTTGCTCGTTGAGCAGCGAATTATACGACTCGGCAAAACTGTACTCCGTTGTGGCATTAACTACAGCATTGCTCACATAAATATCGAAGCTATGCTCTAAATGTTGCTCCAATTCGCAAGCATTGTTGTTGTTGCCATAAAGCTCCGTTTCCGTTTCCATCTCAATCTCTCGTTCCATCTCCGTTTCCGTTTCTGTTTCTGCAACTTTGCGTTGCAGCATAATTGGTGTTGATTGCTGCCAGGTTGCAATTGATTGATTCAAGGATTTGCGGAATAATTTGCTTTGTTGCAACATATCAACATCATCGTCCTTCTCGTCATGTTCGTGATCCTGCTCCTGCTCGTCGGCTTCGTATTCCTCCTCAATGTAATAGTCAAAATTGCGATACGGCTCCGGCGGCAAATGTCGCTTGGCCAAGGCACTGTAGGGCGTGTCCTGCAGATATTCTTTCTCTTCAATGATGCCGCCCAGCTCAAGATTGAGATCTTCATGCCCCTCCAACTCCTCTCCCAAGCGGCCAGTTGGATAATTTTTTCCGTATCCAATGGCTCTAGATCAACAAGCATATCCACATCCGATGTACATCTATTGTTGCTGGCGGCATTTGTTGTGGTTGACGCCTCCGTTGCCGGCGTCATTATCACAGTTACCACAGACGTATTGTCCGCTCGCATTTTTTTGGTTGCCCACGTCTTGAGGGCTTTGTCCACTAACGCCTTGCTGGGATTCATCACGTCCTGTTCGTGCAGACACTCGCCAATAATGTGCTTTTCTCGCACTGAGTCCACCGCTTCCTGTGGCGTTATCACATTCCATAATCCATCTGTGCCAAAAATCAGGCATCTGGAATATCGAACAGAGAAAGTTTTAACATATGATTAATCTGAAAGCACATCATAACTAAAGCAATTTAAAAATTTCTGATATAAGCTGTGCATTTAATCAAAACCTAGTATTATTTAATAAGAAAGTTTTGGGTATACGACAAATCTAAGTGCACTGCATTACGAAAGCTTCACAAAAAGTTTTTCAGTTTTCTAGCAAAAGATTAATCCAAAAGTACGGAAAAAGAATGGCTCATTAAAAAACTCAGCTAAAAGCTTTGATTCTAATTAATAGCCGGCATTACTTAATTAATCCAAGGGCACAGCAAAAAATACCCTTCACAAGTTTTGCTTCGTAAGCGAGCTTTTATTAATAGAAAAGTTAATAAATTCTAAAAGCACAGCATAACAAAATCTTTTCGAACAATTCTATTTTCAATTATATGTATGTACATATATACTCATTGGAAAAATTTTGAAAAAAACCTTTGAGTCCAATTAAATTAAATTATTACGAAAGTATTCAATTCGAATTGTAAGCGAGCTTCAATTAATATGCAAGTTTTTAGCACGATATTGATTCAAAAGCTCAACAGAACTGAAGCTCTTTGAAACGTTTTGCCAGAAACATAAATTTTAAGTGAAATTTAAAACTTTAAAAAACTTTTAAAGCTGTTTTCCCCTTTTTATTTTTGAACATATTAAGATTTAAATATTGTGACTCACCTGAATGTATTGGGATCAATTTTGACCACCTTAACATCTGGATCTGGGCTAACGACAAACTCCTTGCAGCGCGAATTATAACTCCAGAGATCACCCAGGGATCGGGCAACTGCCAGAAAGGGTATATCATCGACAACAGTGCGTCGTTTAATAGGACCACGATGCAGGGGATCTCTGGGACGATTCCAGACGACGCGTGGAACACCCGATTTGATGGCAACTTGCCCACCAGATCGTTGAATACGCGACTTTTCCGCAATCGATTCGGGCTTATGATCTGTTGTCAGCTGTTTCGCCCGCCAGCGGCGCTCGTTGGGATTTTGATAGCCCAACACAATCCCTGAATCACCGACATGACCAATGTAAATCTTTTCTCGTCGCATAAACGCAACTGTTGCTGTGGTGCCAGCGGTGCTCAGGTGTCCATTTGCGGTGCGCGGCCATTTATCTAAAAGTTTAAGGAAATTAAACAAAATAAACTAATTACTTAGTGACCTTTAAATATTGCTTTTAAAATTCCATGTTACTATTTAATTTAAATTTGTCGGTCAAATTATCGATTACCTATCAAGTGTTGACTGCAAAATCACAGCAAGCTGACTTTAGGGAACAAGGTAAAATTCTGTTTTATACCGAACATCTCCAAATCGAATAAAAAAAAACCCTTACGTAGTGGCCGATTTATCATGAATTTAGAGCCAAAAATTAGTTGGGGGTCTCAACTAGTTTATTTTTAATTGAATTTTAAAGTTTCCATACAAAATCATACAAAATTGTGACAAGTTGCACAAAACAACAATAAAAAAGATGATTTTGTATGGAAACTTTTTTTGGCTAATTTTTGGCTCTAAATTCATGATAAATCGGCCACTACGTGAGGTTTTTTTTTTATTCGATTTGGAGATGTTCGGTATAAAACAGAACTTTACCCTATCGACAAAATTGACTGTAGAGTGTAGCAACATTGTTTTCAGCAAAAAAGGTTATAAATTAATAATCATATTTTAAGAGACTTGTGACGTCACGTGAAAACGAAACATAAGCAACCTTTTTTAATAAACGAAATGCCCTCTGATGTTATCTGCAGTGTGTGTACTGTGGTCTCGCTCTAACGCATGACCATGATAGCCATGCTTGGCGGGGTTGCCATTGTCGTGGTGCAAACATATGGCAATCTTGTGGAATATTCCATTCACAGACAGTCGGCAATCGATAAACGATTATATTGAGTGTATGTATATATAGAGCTCATACAACTGACTCTTTCACTCACCTTGCTCACGCCACATTGCAAAGTGTGTGCCTATGTAGCCTTCGCGTATGGCGCGCAACACATCCTCATCGTTATCGGACCAGAACAGCTTTTGTTTAACAATCTCGAGCATGAGATGTTCTTTGGCGAAAAGCGCAGCCTCGGTGCCACCATGACCGTCATAGATGCCAAAGAATGCGTATTCCAACTCGTGCGTCAGCGGTGACTCCTGATAGGCAACAGAAAATTGATCCTCCATATATTTGCGGCCACCCTGACTACACTGTCCCGTCACTCGCATGTTGACACCCAAAGTAGGAGTCGATGGGGCACTCTCTTTATTACGTTTACTGGTGCTATTACCGCCTCCTTTGCAGCGCATAGAGACCGTTGAGCTGCCACTGCTGCAGCTGGTGGTTGGCGTGGGTGTGGTCATTGGTTCCTCTTGTTGGCCAACTGTCTTCTCACTGTCGCGCGTTGCTCTCGAGTGAACAACAACATCTAGCAAAGTGTTATTGTTGTTGTTAACCCGGGAGCATCGCTGCTGAGGCGCCGTAGATTCAGCTACTGCATCCGGATTTGGATTTGCATCTGTGTAATAATTTATGACATCGTATTCCACATGGGCAACATCCCGTTCTGATTCCATAAGACATCTGTTGTTGATGTGGTTTGTTGTTGTTGCATGCATGCTGGGTAACATTTTTGCATTTAGGGGTGGGGGTTGTAACCGGCGCCCGTTTTGTACTTGTTTTGGTTTTGTTTATGTTGCTGCTTCTTCTTGCTTGCCCGTTGTTTTTGTTGTATCCGTCTTTCACAGCAGTGTTGTAATTTCTTGTGACATTTGGCACTCGCACTCGAATATTGGCTGCAACCTATGTCGTCTCGCTCCCACATTAGCTGCTATCGTAATGTGTGCAAGCGGACGCACTGCCGTCTCGCCCTTTGTCTACACTGGGCGTATGTAGATGTATGTGTGTGCTTCTGTAGTATTTTTGTTAGTCGGTGTGTGTAGGCTGCCTGCCTGCTTCTTACTTTTTGTTTTTTTTTTCGTTGGTATTTTGATTTTTGTATTGGAAATCGCCGCCAATTTCTACCGTCTGCTGCTTATTCTCCTTCTACTTGCCCTGTGCTTATTTCAGATTCTTAATTAAAGTTAAATGATGGAAAATAAGCAGTCAATGCCAGTTGCGGTTTCACCTTGATGGAAACTTAACTTGGATTATGCGCGCGCTTTGCGAACGCAAACAAAACTCGTTTGAAGCCTCTTTTTTATTTTAAATTGTAAAGTTTTTGTTGTTTCCGAAGACGTTGCAGCAACGTTCTTTAGATCTGCACCTCTTGTTGCTGTGAAGCATTTTTATTAGAATATTTTCGAAATGAGCACGTACACACACACACCACATCAAATTGTTAATAACACAAAAACGAAATCAAATAGAAAGCAAGCGAACGAACGAACAGAGAGCAGCAGAGTTGTAGCAGTAGCGTAAGTTTGACGGAAAAAAACAACTGAACAGCGCGCTGCGACTTGTTTGTGCTGCCAACTCACAAAATAAGCGGGCGCTAAACAAGCAGGGCAGGCAGGCCACTCTTGCACACACACACACGCTTATTTGGTACCCTGCAGTACCATTCAGGCCTGCCACAGGTCTGTCAGTAGAGATGAAATGGCATGACCAGGCCTGAAATCATAGTTGTCATCACGGCCTTTCGACATAAAAATTTAATACAAGCATGTCCTAAAACAATATACATAGCTGATACTTTCGCTTCCAGGTGTGAGGCACTGCTTAGTTTTAGCTCTCAGATCAGACCACTAACGAAGCATTGAACCGATTCCATTGCGGACATAATTAAACTGATTTATTATATTTAATTTTTTGTTTTTACTTATTCACTTAAATTGTTATTTATTACTAGATGTTTGTGATTTACTCAGTGACTGGAACCGTTTCTGAAATGGTATTTATTATAAATACTTGTTAAAATAATTTTAAGAATATGAACTTACATAATATACCAAAAATGTCGGTGCTTCTGTTACTTTGCAGACCCCACTACAGCTTGAATAAATATTATTTTAATCATTATGAATTATTATCTACTTAGACAGGAGTTATCGTTGATTTGTATTGTCCTTGTTGATCTTACCAACACAATATATAAAATTACTGAGCAAAATTACTTACAAAGCATAAGATGCATCGCATAACTGCACAGTTAAACTTCACACTGCTTTTTTTCTGTTCTTGCAAGAGCATGTCACAGTTATTTTAAAGGGAGTGAGAGAGTTCTCTCAACACATTCCGCTCTTCGAAAAGCTTTCGTTTTGCGACCACTTCTGCCTTCGCATTCATTCATCAGGTCTGAGCTGAAAGCGATCGCTCCTAACAGAACTGCAGGTTATAAACACATGTATGCATATACATGCACACATCCGTTCGTATGTACGCTTGTATGAGAACGGTCGAAGAACTGTGTTGTTGTTGGTTGCCTGGGTTGCCAGATATCTTCAGAGTAAAATTGTGAAATTGTTTTACTAGACACACAGGGTTGCGGTGACGAGGCAAGATCTACGCTATGTCGGGTTTGCGTAACCCCCAACTAAGGTTGGCGCGTCGCTTCTAAGTTCGAAGTGCAGCCATGTCACTAAATATGCGCAAAACAATTAAGTTAGGCACGACAATGAAGTCAGTATCTTGGATATATAAAATAATTTATATATAACGAAGACATTCATAATAACATATAGCAGTATGGTCATATATATGTACATTTAAAAATTTAATTAAACTTAAGCGTATATTTATACACATTTCTGTTATATAAGATAATTATATCACAAGAAACTCATTTCCTAAGTTTAGAAAGTTTTAGATTTTGGTTTACATTTATACATTTTCTATAAGATGAATTTTGTATTATAAGACAAATATTCCCCAATAGATCGGGGCATTTCAAAAATCAAACAATTGCTAGTTAACGGCCACACCCTGCATGAGCACAATCTGCGCGCCTATCTGGCAGCCCTGAAATATTAGTCATCGGCCGCGCGCGCTTCAATGCTCTTGCATTTTGTTGCTACTTTGCTGGTTTTATCCCACACTCCCTCAAACACACACACACACAAAGCCCATGTATGTATCTAGTGTTGACACTAATAGCTAGCAGCAGACAGTAGTGTGCTCGCTCGCACTTATACAATAAACGCTTGTTAATGACTTGTTGTCTTCTACTACTTGTCAGCGTCATGCTGCTTTCGCTTCAGCCATTGTATAGCGAACAAACGAAAATTTCCAATTTTAATGTCAGGCCATGCACACATACTAGGTAAAACAATATGTATACGTTCGTATATGATTATGCATATATGAACGATTATGCACTTGTTTTAAAAAAATATTATATATACATGAACATGGGTCAATAGTGTGGATGGTTATTGAAAACATCGTATTTGAAAATGCGTTTTTTTTTGAGATTGCCAGGCGGCTTTATCGAAGCTAGAGGGCAACATTTATAAAGCGATAGCAACCCTAAAATTGGTGTCGCCGTCTTTTTTATTTGCTTAATACGATATGTGTATGAGTACGAGTGCTTGTGTGAATGCCAATGCCTGAGTTCCCCTCCCCTAATACTAAGATTGTATTAAATCAGAATGTGTTATATAATTCGATGTAAAATTGGTTTTTATTTTACTATCTACATTAAAATACCTTCTATGAGTAGCTAATTTCAGCTCACTTACTAATTGGATCTGCTATTTAAGGTTATTCAATATTTAAAAACGAACACTGTGCAACACTATTTCGTATTGCCGTGTTACACATCACTATTATTGATAAATAGATAATTCAAAATATATGAATAATTTCTGTACTATGTTCTATTAAAATACCGCTCATAATAAAGGTACAAAAAAAGAAGAAAAATATAGTTGGTAAAAGTTGACAGAGAATGCAAGAATTGACTGAATATCTTGAAAGCAATTTAAACTGAACTATGGCGGTAATCAACTGTTGCCGGTAAATACAACTCTGCTGATTTTGTTGTCACTAGTGATGCCGCACTGAGTGAGCCAGTATTTACTTTATACAAAATACCGACTACTTTACAAATATTTTGTGATTTTAGTATGTTTTTTTAATGATAGATCACAACTCTCAACTATTGCTTGGTGATAATGAAATTAGTTCCAAATGTTAATTGATTAATTGTAGTTTTCTGTCTAAATATCTGATTCATTTAAAAAAGGTACCCGTAAAATACTCGTTTTACTGAAAGTATTCGTTACGAGTACATATGCACTGTTGCCAGACGCGGCCTGCCAGAAGCGGCCTGTCAGACGCCTCCTCAGTTCAGCCAATGGGAATCGACTATTTCGCATATCGCTTGCAACACTAAAGGCATTTGTAGACTTCTCGGCTGTCGGCAGCGATTTCGATCGAAACAGTTTGACATAGACAAGCAAGCAGCACAGAACGGGGTGCGTTCCCAAATCGAAGTGTTTTTTTTTTCAATTTAGTCACGACAAGTGCGCTTAGCGGTAAACACGACTATTTAGATTAACTAATAGTTTAAATTACTAACAGATTTCAAGAATTGTGTGCCAACAATATTTTGTTAATTTTTGTTAAAGTTTCTATTGTAAAGTGCAAACGCGGCGGTGTCAATAATTTTATTTTTTTTTGTATTGAGTTCAAAATTGCCAAAAAGGAGCTTACACACAGACCCATGTATACTAACATGTACACATACGACACACACGCAAACTTATACATTCAGTTTAATAGGTTAGGGCTGAGAGTATTTTGTGGATTTTTTTTAGCTGAGATTATTCAAATTTAGTTTAATTAGTCGACAGCTGTTGAATTAGTAGCAAGGCCGCCAAAAAATTGCATAGAAAACATTTGTAGGCACAAAAACATTTTGCCTTGGCACGCGGCAAATGATCTCGCGCAACTCCCCCGAAGACGACCGAGTGCTACAGTGCACTCGACTCGTAGATACCCTATAGCTAGTTGTCAAATACTCTAACACGCACACATAAACCCGAACGCAACGAGCTGCTCGCGAAAAGCGGCATCGCAACTTTTATTGTTCTATACGGTTCCATACAGTTGCATTCATCATTATACCCTTTTTACTCATTTGGAATGGGTATAGGGTATAACAATAACTAAGGTGAGTGAATTGTATGCTGGTGAGAAAAAGTTCTAACTGAAGTTGTGCAATAAATTGCCGCATGCATGTGTGTGTGTGTGTGTGTGCATGGGCAAAACAATTGCCGAAAACATTCCTATAGTGCTGTCCACTAACTGCAACGAGTTCTCAGTCGCAGTCGACGTCGGCTTCGACGCCTACACTTGCCCACGCATTATGAGATTTGTTATTCATTGGTCGAAACTCTATTGTGTCTGGTTTGATAATTAAATGATAGGTTCAAGTTTTCAAGTTGACGTCATTTGTTATTTTGGATTTGTTGATTTTGTTTTTGCCTAATCTGGTGCTTAATTTATGAGCATGCCTTGAGAGGTAATTATGGAGCTTGCAGCTTGGAGCCTTCTAGCACACACACACACACACACCCACACTCACTACGCACACATAGACATATGCATTGAATTGCAGAGAGCAAATGCTGTTGCTTGAACAGCTGAGCAGCCTTTCTCACTCTCTTGTTTTCGTTTGCTCTTCATCTCATTCATACATACGTTGATTTATTGCCTGTCTTATGTTACACTTTTTGCTACTATAGCATGTGGTAAATAAATTTTGCAAATCATAAGCCTTCAACTTAATTGCTCGATTGCAATGAAGCTGAATAAAAAATCGTAGCATACTTTGCTGATGTTGCCAACGCAACTGTCATCTGTCATTTCATGCACACACACACACACAAACACAGACAAACACATGCATAGGTAAATAATTTGCTGCTCGAGCTTTTCTCTCATTCACTCTCTGCAAGCAACAAGCTGTCTCCGTTTGTCCAACTGTCAATGCATTTCTAATTGACTTAATCAGCATATTCCACCCCGCTCCCCCTCCCAACATCCCCCTGAACACATCTCCATCTCCATTGTTACAAGCTCATAATACTGCCTCCTGCCAGCCGATTGTTGCATCCTTTTTGCGCTTAAATGAATTTCCATAAATTTATCATCCTATCGAGTATTAGTTCGACATATCGAAAGATAGACAGAGAAAGTAGGAGAATGACCATGTGTAGAATGAGACTGTGTATGCAATAGAAAGAGAGAGAGTGAGAGAGAGATTGGTAGGATGTGAAAAGCTTTAACTTTGTATGTGTATTGTTTGGCCATTTTTCATATTTTATAGTCGACCTACTCCTCACCAAGTCACTGTCAATGAGTCAGTTACTCTGTTAGTCAGCAATCTATTAGCAACGTTTCCGGTTCTATCATATGGATTTTCTCCATTTGCATTCAGCTCTGCAAATTGTGCTACAAATAACTTAATCGGTTACCAACTTGGTCACACAGCAAAGGTATAAAATCCATAATGTTGAATCGATAATGTCGTTTTTAATAAATACATTTTTAGCGATAGTTTTAAAAATTTTTTTACATATTTTATCTACGAAGAAATTTTTTTTTTATTATAGTTGTGAGTGAAATTTTTGTCAACTTAATCGGAAAACTAAATTTAAAAGTATCAGATTTCAAGAGGATTAAAGTATGTAAGTAAATAATAAATAGAAGTTATAGCTTATGGTTTAAATTGAAATTATATTTATCAATATGTTTTGTAAAATACCTTATCGATTTGCATATAGATCTTTTTATAGAAATTACGTGTTTACTCAGATTTTTTTCATGCAATCCTGTTCTATGAATAATCACAATCATATCCATTCTCTGTAAGTTCTTGGCGGTAGACGACTTGTAGTAAAGTTCAGTATCTTTGATCTACAGTTTTTCTAAAATGTAACCCACTTACTTTCACTGTCCGAAATCTCCTTTTAAAGAAAAACAAAAAGTGGCAAAATATTGTTTAACTAGAAATACAATCTTATCTTCCGTTCTTATACATTCATTATACATAGACTTCCAATAGATTGGTTTGTGTAAGTTTTTAATTGTGACTGACATCAAGGATTTGTAACTAATCTCAACTTTTCGCTATTGGCACCGTCATACATATTTAAATAGGGAACTTGATTCTTGATTGCTCGAATCACTGCGGACGGCAGTCCGCGCTAGTGACGAAAGCAGCACGAAGTGTGCAAAAGGCGACTAGCAATATATACACGCAGAATGGAAAATTTGCTATGACTGTCCGATCGGATCGAGTTATATACTGATCGAAAGGTATGACGGTTAATAACAAAAGTGCATACTAAGACTTTTGGTAACTCACCTGGTTCATAAGATATGGGGGTGTAAGTGGGAGGGGCCAAATTTTTATGATTGCAGCTAGTGGGGCCGTTGGAGCCTTTTGGTTAAATTTTATATTTTTTAAAAATTCTTGTTAAAAATACGCGTCGAATGATACCTCGATCATTCCAATTCGACATTTGGTTCAAAAGATATATTAATTTGAAATTTTTAAGGGCCTTCTCAAAATGAGATGAAAAGTTTGTTTGTCTGTTTGTCTGTTTGTTTGTACGAAAGCGCTGAAAAAGCTTAAATTTTTTGATGAGGAATTGTTTCTCAATCTAGAAATGTTTGTTCTACGACTTTAGCGGGAATTAGCTAAAACGTGATAAATTTGAAACACCCGTAGTTTCCAATCCAAAGAAGCTACAGATGTGTTCTATATGTCGTTAGAAAGGTATTATAAATATAAATAATTATAAAATAAAAAGTTTGGCATTCGGCACTGCGCATTAAAATTATTTTTAGGTATACAGAATCAAGATCTTTATGCGCAATGTTCCGAATGCCAAACTTTTTATTTTATAATTATTTATATATTAAGTTTAATATCGTTCGTCACAAAATGGGATATCAGAAATTTTGGGGCAGGGAAAGACTTTCGTCACTAGACTTTTACTTTGTTAAAAAGTTTTTTTGGAAGATACTTAGAACACTATGATGCACTTGGTCGTGGTCTGTTTGCAAAAATGGTAAAGTTAAGACGCATTTTCATCCAATTAGTGCTCATATTATAGATTGCGTAAAAATAAATAATTTAATAAGCTTCATTCATTGCTTCATTGCACAAAACAGATTGCAAATTCTACGAATAAAAAAGCAACAAAGAGTTGAAAGAGATAAAAATATATAAATTCATTTTGTATGATGGGCTGCTCATGTTTCCATAAAGATGCACGCACACATAGAAAGAGGTACATATAAACGGGGGGAGTTTCGGTCAATTTTTGTAGTCAAGTGGGGTGCATTTGTTTCTAGGGGCAAGATGATTCGCTTACAGCCCGGCCATAGTCCTGGTTATCCGGGTTTTCTCTATACCTCTTTCTCGCTATCATAGAGCTTTACCTATGTTGCTGCATCTGTGTGTGTGTTGGGGGTGTGTTGAGGGTGTGTGCATCTGAATGCATTTTTTACCCTGTGTCAATTGAAAATGGTCAAATTGGGTATAATGAATTTGTGACCCTATGAAATGTATATATTCTTGATCAGTATCAAGTTTATGCCGAGTTGATGTCGATCTAACCCTGTCTGTCTGTCTGCCCCTCCGTCCGCCTGTATGAACTAATTAAGAATTATTACGGATTATACAATTTTGCTCTCATTTTGTCGTGATAAGTCCCAAACACTGGATATCTTATAGTCGTGCACTTTCGAGTAACGCGTTCTTACATGATAAAATTGCATTTGAAATCGTGTTTATTTTGCTTGCAGCAATCGCTTTTCTGGCTCTTGAAACGCATTCACTAAAAAGTCCAAAAAACAACAACAGGAATATTAACAACAACAATAACAACAACAATAACAACAACAACACTATCGATAACAATAACAACAATGCAGGGAATAAAAAAATCAAAAATAAATCCCACGTAATATTCAGTTACTGCTGCTGCATTGAATTTGAATTGGCTGCAGTTTGCTGTTTGCTGTTGCTGCCACACACAAACACACATAAACACACACATACACACACATACACACCCATACACACGCATGCACACAGCAGCAGCAGCGGCAACAGAAGTTGTTGTTGTTGCCAAGGCCATGTACTGTTCTCTCTCTTGCAGTATGACTTGTGCCTCTGTTGCTGCTTCTGTTTCTGTTTCTGCTTCTGCTCTTCACTCATTTATGGCTAATTGATGTTTGTGTTTGTCTCTCTGCGTCTGTATCTGTATCTGTGTGTCTGGGCTTGTGTGTGAGTATGTGAATGTGTTGTTGCCACACTGTTGCGGCTGCTGTTGGTGCTTCTGATGCTGCTCTGATATTTGATTTGCAACGTTGCGCGCTGTTGTCGTTCATAATTAAATTGCGAGCGTTTCGCATTGTCGCTCGTCCACAAAAGTATGCAGCGATTTTTTGGAAAACTGCGCTTGCGTCATGTATACATGTGTGTGTGTGTGTGTGTGTGTGTTTGCGAGGAACTAACTTTATTAAGCTTCTGATTGCAACGACAGCCACTGTTGCATTCTGTTGTTGTTGATGTGTTGTGATGTGATGTGCGTCTCTTAATTATTACTCGTATCCTTTTCCCTCAGTTAAAGTGTATGCAACATTGAGCTAATGCAATTAAAATGCACTATGCAGAGTGCAATTTTCCATTTCTCATTTCAGTCTTAAAGGAACATCCCATTGCAACAGCAGCAGCAAAGCAGCAAAACAAAACAAAACAAAACAACATCTAAAGAAAACACAAATCAAATAAAAACTATATAAAAATGTCTGATCGCAAAGCCGTCATCAAGAATGCCGATATGAGCGAGGAGATGCAACAGGATGCTGTCGATTGTGCGACACAAGCCCTGGAGAAGTACAACATTGAAAAGGTAAGATATGATAGAACAAGAATGAAAGCTTTTTTTTCGGTACGCCGTACATTTGATACTCTTGTAGAGAGACTTTTGACAGACGTGTGTGTTAAAAATAATAAAAACATCATAATTTGCACATTAACGTTGTTAAAATGTTGTTAACATACATATGTTCATATATTTTAATCCCGTTAACTTTGTTGGGTTAACTCACAAATCTGGAGTTAGAAAAATAAGAACAAAAAGAAATCGACATATCATCGATTCCTACTGCAGTTTTAAAACTGTGAGAACACACTTATATTCTAATATTTAATATTAAGAATGTCCCCCATTTTTGGATGTTATTGAAGCTAAATAGAAGCGGATCCTGAAAGTGACATATTTTTCAAGTTGTTAATTTTCTTCGCATAATTCTTAAGCATTTTCTAGTCCTGGCATCTTTTACTTCTTTCTTGAAATCGCTCCAATAATGTTCCATTGAATTAAGGTCTGACTATTGGGCCGTTCACTTTTTTTATACTGAGAGTTAATTTTCGACCGATCGGTTATATGATAGCTTTATGATATAGGGGACCGATCCCTCTGATTCCAGCAGATAAACGGCCTGGATCAATAAGACGGTTACATGGTAAAAAAATTCCGTTAAGATAGCTTTTAAACTTAAAGACTAATTTCCAGTGTGCGCCTTTATTCTTGATTCTACGATATGCAAATTTTTTTGTTTTTCAAGCTATCCGCACAAAATTTGCAGGTTTTGTGTGTTATTATACTACCAACTTTTTGGTTATACATAGTCCAAATCGCACAATTATATCATATAGAAATAATAGGAGTTATCGGGTGAAAACCATGTTATTTTTCAATATATTTAGGCCAAATTCACCAGATATGAATGATAGTATCTGACATTTTGGTCAACTTTTGACTAATATATAATATAGCGAAATCGGTAGTAAAAAGCCGTTTTTTTTATTTAGAAAATTAACATTTTTGGATTTCCTTATTTAATTCCTATATTTAGAACATAGAGAAAATCATTCACATTTATCTCAAAAAATTCGATCAATGTCCTCAAAATAAGTGCGCACCTTAGGATTGCATACATTTAAAAGGGATATGTGTTACGGTGAAAATTTATTTGTTTCTCCATTTAAAGTTCAGATTTCATTTAAAGTTTCTACAAGTGAGATGGGATTCTTTGAACAAAAATTACGAGGACAATACGACCAAATTCTACAACATAAGCACTGAAACACATAGTAAAAACCTCTCTCAATAGATTGCAAAGTAAAACTTTCTGAATAATAACAAAATTGATTAGTTTTATTTTTCTAAAGTTTGGTGAAAAATCGAACAATTTTGACAACACGTGCTTTTCAGTTGCATCAGCTGTGTTTGTTCTGTTAAACTTAACAGAGGCGAGCTCTGTTAAAATTTCTGGTATGTAACATCACAGTTTGGACCTTTTCTGATCGATTGCTGTTATTAATAACGTATTTTAACAACTTAAAAAAAAAAGATTTAATCAAATAAAAAAATGTCAAAATTCTCCAAAGTGGTCAATAATTATAATACTCTCTGCAAGAGTATAAAAGCATAACAAATCCCAAGTGGGGTCAAAATACTCTTTATAAATTCATGTCTCAGAATGGGGTATTTTATAGACCTAAATATCTGTACATAAATTATTGAAATATAAGTTAATGATTTTAAATAAATGCCACCTTTCCATTATATGAAAATGAAATAGAATTTCAACTTAAGCTATAACTTTTGTCTTTGACTGACTAGATTGCATGCATCATGGGAAATCGTTATGTAACCCGCTTTTAGTAGCATACATTACGGGGTATATAAAGCTCCTTTTATCTCTGACAACAGGTGTTGCGAGTTTTAAAAGGTTTTTTGTTTTGCATTCTCTTTTTTTCTTTTTTTATTTCTTGTTTTGCAGAACAGTTACAATAGTTGTTTGTGTTGATTTGCTCGGCTTATGACACACAGAATTGAGATGGTTTATGGTGTGCGTTATGTGCATGCTGTGTGTGTGTTTGCATATAAAAGAGGGATTATTAGTAATGATAGCAGAGGTGAGAGTTCAACTAAATTGAATATGAAATAAAATCAGAATTCAAATGAAATCTGTATAAATAAGAAGCTGTAAATAATGCAAATTGTCAATGATTTTTTTTATGAATTTATTCAACACAATGTTGCAATATTAATTAACAATGTTTTTATTTGTTGTTTAATGAAATTGCAATAATCTAAATAAACACACAATCAACATTTTAGTAATGACAAAAAATAAAAAAAATTGATACCAGCATTTGGGTCAAAGTTGATGCACAGAGTGAGAGAGAGGAGAGAGAGAAATTAAATGACGCAGTCCCTTGAACCGGTTGCATTACACTGGTGCCTCTATATAAATGTACAGATACATATATACATATGTACGTATGTACCTTTGTATATAAGTGTGCGTGTGTTTGCAATAGTGCGGTTTTAACTGTTTGCTTATTTCACATTTTTGCGGGTTTATTCCGCACTCTGTTGATGGCATTTCATAAGTTAGAAGTTCCACTTCCTCATCGTCTGTCGTACAGTCTTTTAGCCAGCTTGGTTGCTTCGACTCTAGAGCTTCAAAGTTTTCTACATTGGCGATTCCTGGTATTTTGTTATTGCATCTATGCCACCTTTGACCTTTGTATTTTACTGTGTTTCTCCTTACCAAGAGCAAAACAGCAAAACAGCATGGCGCAATAGACCTTTAAACATAACTACTGCCCAGTCGCCTATATTTTTCTTGGTATTTCGCATGCTGTTTTCCATTAGTTTTTCCCAAGAAATAAAACAGAGCTTAGAAAACATAAAGAACATTTTTGGAAATTAAAAATCAAAACGCAATTGGGTTGCAAAATTTAATTTTACTTTAAATTGAATGCAATTTTTTTGGAGACGACTGTAGCGCCAAACTCAAGTTAAATAATTCTATATAAATTTATATATATATATTTAAATATGTTAATACAATTAGAAAATACAATAAATTATAAATTTATTAACGAATTTAAAAATTAGTGAATAATAATTAAATTTAATGTTGAGTATAATTTTCCTAAACTAACTTTTCAGCTCGCCTTGTTTGAAATTCGAAAAAACTTCATGTATTTTAGCAAAAAATGCAATTTTTGTTAAGGTTACAAATTTACATTATTTTAGGATGAAGACATTTAGACCGTTAAAAAATGGCGAAAAAGGTGCGATTTCAATTTCCCTTTTCGTTTGTGTGAAACAATGGCAATTTTTGTATTAAATGAAGCGATTACGCATTTAATGCGGGAAAACAAGCTGTGATTTAATTTTATTTGTTTTGTATTTTGGTGCGACTTTTGCTTAAATAATTACATACACATCGTTAAATTCAGTGTCGAGGTTTTGCAGCGACCTCCCATACACACTTCCCCCTTGTGTCTCTCCTCTCTTTCACACATATTTCGTATCTGGCTGACTGTGTTGACCATTAATCGTGTTGACCCTGGCCAAGGGCAGGATTTAATATAAGCTAGCTGGAAGAACATGGTGACAGGGTTGGGGGGTAGGGGCAGTTTGACAGTGGCAGCTATGTCAGCAACTGACAACAACAGCGAAATGAAGAAATAGAAATAATCAATAGACGACGTGCGCTGCGTTGTGTTGTGTTGGGTTGTGTTGCAAGCAGCAAATGCGTGGCATCCTCTATGGATGTTTAGCGTCAGCACCGTCCGCCCTCTCCCCCACTTCTTTTTGTGGCTTGGTCAGTGCCGGATCCGGATACAGGTTCGAGTCTCGAGTCCGGAATCTGCTTGAGATACGTTGTATAATGATACTAAAGCGAGGCGCAGTTGTTGTGGCTACGGAACGTAGATGCCTCTCTTACCTTTTATTCTCCCTCTCTCTGTCTATCTTTATGTGGCTCTGTCAATGCCAATGGCAGGTGCTAGCAGTACCTTTATTGCAAGAGCAACAGAGATAGAGCGAGCATAAAATCACAGCAGCAACGGCAGCAACAGGAGGGTAAATGAAAGATAAGAAGGGAAAGGAAGTAAAGGAGAGAGTGAAGACACTGGATGTATGTATATATGTATTTGCCTTTGGGTATGTATGTGTTTGTTTGTGTGTGGATGCGTTTGCTAATTGAGTGCTTTAAAGGCAAAGCGAGAAAGTATGCTACATTTTTGTTTGTTGTTGTTTTTGTTTAGCGCTGCTCATAACGTGGTGTCTACGAGTGCGCCTATGTATGGATGTGTGCGTGTATATGTGTGTGTGTGTGTGTGTGTTTGTGAAACGGCGCACGCATAGCAACCTCCCTCCGCCTCCCCTGCCAACACCACCCATTTGTGATTGCCCTCCTCTCGTTGCTATAAATAAAATATATGCCACACAAACACATATGCACATAAAAAAAAGCATACTCACACTTATACAATATGGACTGTGTGGGGACAAATGCGCGATTGATTGCTCTTTGCTTTTGTTGTTTTTGTTATCTTTGTACTTATTGCGTAATAATCATAGTGTCATTATCAATGCTCACAGCTTCCTTTCCGAGTGTGTGTGTGTGTGTGTTTTACATTTGTATGAGTGCTGAGCTAATTAAATATGTATATTTGACTTTATTTAATTGCATTCAACACATGCCAAATTCGATTTTCGCAACTTCTTTTGTAGTTTTACGCATTTCGCATGCAAATTAAACGAAAAAATCAAATTTAATTAAATGAATTAATATTAATAAACGCTGTTTGTCAACATGCGCACTTTACAGAATATTGACAATGTTAAAATGTAAATTTAAATTTTAAATCGATTCCATTTGTTGTCATTTACAGCATGCTTAAAATAATTGTGTGAAATGAAAATGGGAAAAAAAATACACATATTTCCATAACTTTTAATAGATAAATAATTCAATTCGCATTTTGTTTAATGATAAAACAAGTTTTTAAGTTTTCCAACTGTTCCAATTCGAAAATATACTTAAGTTTACCAAAATCATGTTTTCGGATTTTCACATACGTATTTTAGTCATGATTTCCTAGCTGATTTCCTTGATGCTTTGAATATATATATATTGATTCGGAAATATAAGTTTTTCCCTCTTTCTTGAGTTCCGGTGGCTTTTGTAAGCTTTTTTGAAGGTTGCATGTTGTAAAGCTTTTAAAAAGGATTTATTCATAAGTAATAAAAAGGTGAACAAATAATGGGGGAGAGAGAGAAAGGAATAATCTATTAATACCAGATTGTGCATACTAATAAAAATGGAATTTTTCATAGCAATATTTTTTTTTGTTGCACTTTTTCTCCTATAAACAAATGTCGACAAAGTGTCAAAAGCAAAAACAATTTGGTATCCATTAGATACGCAACTAGCACAACGATACTCAAGGGTTGAGCACAAAAAAAAAAAAATAAAGTGAAGGAAAACACACACATACGCACCAATACAGAGAAGAACAAATTATGTGTTGTATATTTATAGGGGTGCTCAACCTTTTGAGGGGCTTAGATTGTGTCTACCATAAGGCATTAGTTGTTGCTGTATCTGTGTGTGTGTGTGTGTGTGTGTGTGTGTGTGTGTGTGTGTGTTTGCCTTGGCTGCGGCACAGCGATTTAAAGGCAAATCCACAAATAAGCCTACAAGAGGCCAATAAACCAAACAAACCAGTCAAAACCAAAGCCAAACGAAGAGAAAAATGAAATCAATTTTTCAGTCAACGTTCGCGTTTTCCAAAATAAATTTAATTAGTTTATTTTTCCTTTCTTCTTAATATTCTGTGTCCTTCTATTTGTGTTGCTGTTTTTGCTTTTGTCTGCAGTTCATTTATTATTATTTGTGCTCCTTTGATTTGTTTTGTGTGTAGCTGAATATTGGATTGTTGACGTTGTTGTTGTTGAATCATTTTGCGTGGCCAAATGTTTAATCAATATGCGGCCAAATATATCCGTCAAGCTCAGGCAGTCTACAACTACAACAAAAGCAACAACAACAACGACATCGACATTCCGCACATTTGATATATAGAGAACAAGATTTGGGCCAAAAATTTCTTCTTTTTCCCTCTTCCCGTGCACGCCCCTTTAACTGAATTGTTTCATATACCGCAAATTTTAAAGATTTTTAATTTCTTGTTGCGTTTTGGAGGATATATGAAAGAATATAACCATATTTATATATTTATATATGTATATACTAGTTTGCGCAGGCAAAGCTATATAGAGTGATAGATGGTAAATATTTATAAGTAGAAATAGCACGAAAATTGATGGACACTAAATTAAAATGGATTGGTAATGAATATAGCAATGTTCTGTGTGTAGAAGGATATAAATCAGAGCATTTAACATATCTTGTTGATAACAAAATGAATGAAAAGCCAGCGAAAAGTCTGTAGATAAAGATAGAAAAACATAATAAACAAATGGATAGATAAAATTGATTGATTGTAGCTAGGAGAAGTGAATGAATAGAATGTACAGAAAAGATAACTGATTAGAAATAGTTATAGAAATGTAAAAATATTTGAAATTTGAGTGATAAATGAATAAAATGATTATAAAAAGAATTTCGATATCTTGTGTTGTCAGTTTATGAATGTCGAAACAATTGACCTTCAGTTATAATCACAAAATATCGCCTCTGCGAAAATCGATGCTCCAATGTACATATATTTCCCATCACTAATTTCAAGCATGACGGTAATTTCTTCCTGAAATAGAATATTCTATAGTTCTATACTCCGAGTATATTCTATAGAAATGTTTGTCTTGTAAATTCTAAAATTAGTATTTAATAATAATTTCAAGCTTGACAGGCTTCGTCCGAAATTGAATACCCTTGATATGCCACGCTCAAATTCTATAGAAATGCAGGCAGATGGCCTAATTAGAGGACCATATATACATACATACATACATATGTACATACATATGTACATACATAGGTATACATAGATTTCATTACATGCATGACTAAAACGCAAAGCATATGTATTTGGCTCCGATATCTTTGAGCCAAGTTCTGTGTCAGAATTTTCAATTTGTGGCGTTGCCAAAACAAAATGTCTGAGCGTTGTTGGGTGGATTGCACCTTTAGGCTACGGGCTGTTCACCTGCACACACGCAACAGCGAGAGCGAGAACGGGAACGGGAATGAACCAAATTGAATATATAAAATAAAACAATCAACGTAATATTGTCGTCTGACACGAAACTCGAAAGGAGCACAACAGCAATATTGAAACTCGAGAATTGTTTAATAGCGATCACGTCTTATATAAACTCTCTCTTTTCTCCCCTCTCTCTCTCTCTCTCTTTGGTAAATGTAACATTTGACATTGTCGCGGCGAAATACGTTTTAGATTATTTTCTTGTTCTATATTTTTCCTTTTGAGGTTACTGTGTTAAGTTTATAGCTTAGAACGCATTGTGGCCTTGTTGTCAAGTTTGTTCTTGGCAACCGATTGTCTCAAAGCCATCTGCAAATCTACGCTTCTCCCAATTCTCCCAGTTCTACTATTCGAAATACTGAATGAAAAACATTCATTTTGTTTTTAGTTCAGTGTGTTGCAAAGTCTCTATATTTTTGAAAGTATCACAATCTTGCATATGGCAATTCTCTAATATCGAATGCGACATACGTACGCATTCAAAATGAAAAAAACAAATGCAAAGACTTTATTTTATTTTGACAAAAGTCGAAACTTATAGCTCTTGATTAATACTATAATTGGTGCTAAGGTTGATTTTGGGCAATTGTTCGTTTTCAAGATATTTACAATCCAAAAAAACTTCTTTACAAAGGAAAAGTTTAGTGAAGAAAACCGTATCCATACCCAAAATTTTTTAATATCCAATTTTGTGACGAACAATGTGTAATTTAATACATAAATTATAAAAAAAAGTGTGGCATTCGGCACAATGCGCAAAAAGGTCACGACTCTTTTTACCTATAAATAACTCTTGCTGAAAGGCTCCAACGGCTCCATCCGCTGCAATCATTTAAAATCTTAAAATCCACACCCCCATATCTCATGAACCAGGTGGGATTCCAAAAGTCTTAGTAAGCAATTTTGTAATTTAAGACTATACCTTTCGATCGGTATATAACTCGATCTGCTCGGACAGTCGTAGCAAATTTTCGATTCTTTCTGTGTAACATTGTTAGTCACTTTTGCACACTACGTGCTGCTTTCGTCACTAACGCGGACTGCCGTCTGCGTGAAAATCCAAGAAATACGCACGCGACTCAAACAGAACTCACTTTTTTAGCCACTAGTTCAAACACTAAACGAATATTTTGATGCAATTAATTTTAAAATATTATGAATTGATATTTCTTAATGTTTTTTATTTGATTTAATAACATTAAGTAGTTTGTTTTATTTAATTTTAATCATTGTCGCACACGACATATTGTTCCAATGATGGAATTGTTCCAAGTATGAACTTTTTATGCTTTTTGTTTACTTCGTATGCAATATATATTAACTTCCTTCATAAATAACAAGTTTTATAAACAGAATTGATGTGTTTTCTTTGCGTTTTTATCAACTTTTTGATGGTGGAAGAGGCATTTCAAATTTTCAAGAAAACAGACAAAAATACAGAAAAACTGAAATAATTCAAAGGAGGTGTGGCAGACCCCAAAGAGTAAATATATTCTAGATCAGTATCAATAGCCGTGTCAATTTAGTCATGTCCGTCCGTCTGTCCGTTATGTTTCAATTCAATTCAAATTTGGTGTGTGAGTTCCTGAATACCTTATGCAGATCAAGTTTGTTTCAGTTTTTGGATCAGACCCCTATTTCATATACATAGCTGTCATATGAACGATCGGTCAAAAATTAAGTTTCAGTATACACAACTTTTCTGTTTATTAAGATATTTTAACCTAACTATACATTCTGCCCAAAATTGGTTAAAGTCGGATTACTATATCATATAACTGTCATTGAAACAATCAGTTGAAAATTGAATACAGCGCTTTTCAAGGACATCAGTCTTCGGCGTGCCGAACAGTATCTAAGTGCCTGGGATCAGGGTATCCGACCGTCGAGTACACTCAACTGTACCCGCCAGCGAAGCGAGCAGGGGGCGGAGCCCCCTTGTTGATGTTGTTGACAACACTTGCAAATATTTGTGGGGAAAAACACCGGGATTTACTTTCAGTTCCATTTTCACATGCGTTCGACAACACGAATATGAATGCAATCGTAATTCTAATGTGGATTTCAATTGTAAGCATGTATGTGAATTGTGTGTTATACTAAATAATAATTATAATAATGTTAATCAATATATAATAAATATATTTATTTATAATAAATATTAATGAATTAAATTTAATTTTTTAATTATTTAATTAATTGAAATTCAACTTTAATTATAAACATTTTCAGTTAATATTCTTCAAACTTTAAAGAGCTTAATTTTCAAGTCGGCAAAAGGAATAGAGAATACAAAGTTTGAGATAATTCAACTAGCTTGATTTGTTATTTGTTTTGACACATTCATTCGTTGGCTTTGCTTTATGCGCACATTCGTTCATTCTACTCTTATTCTCTATGCCACAGTGTCAGATGTTGTGGTGCCTTTGTTTGTGTGTTTGTTTTTATTCCTTTTGTCAAACTTTTTGTCTTTGTTGGCGTAACCCTGGCTTTAACCATCAAAACAACTGACATTGACCTTTGGCATTTAGCGATTGCCGCTGCATTCGAAATTAGACAAGTTCACTTAACATATGCGAGTGTATGTAGCATGTGTGTGTGTGACCTAGTGACAGTGTTGCCCTTTTAGCTATTTTATAGCTAAACTTGACTAGTTTGTATTTGCAAAAGCTAAACAATCTTAAGTATTGCTTTTAATTAGTAGTCTACCTATTTTCAAAAATGATTTTACTAATATCTCAGATTGGCGCAAATAAAAAAATTATGGGCAAACAAAACTAGTAAGTTTGAGTTATAGGAAAATTTCATTAAAGAAAATATTGAGCAGATATAATTGTGTTATTTCCAAATCAACACTTAAAAAATTCTACTAAAAAAACGATTTTTGGTTTATATATAAGTATTACAATTTATAGTTTCATTTTTATTAAAGTACAATTTATAAATATAAACCTAAAAAAGTACAATGTCTTCCAACAGCTACACATTGTCCAAAATTGTGTTTTAAAATTTATTAAAAATCAGATAAATATAAATAGAGGTTTTGTATTTTGTATAAAAAGAAGCGGACGGCAGTCCGCGTTAGTGACGAAAGCACCACGTAGTGTGCAAAAGTGACTAATAACAGGAAGAATGGAAGATTTGCTACGAATATCCGAGCAGATCGAGTTATATACCGATCGAAAGGTATAGTCTTAATTATAATTTGCGTTTATTATAGAGAAGATAAAGCACAATAGAGATAGCTTCAACTTTATTGAACAGTTATGTAATTTTGTTTGCTATTTTGTTTGATATTGTATCATATCGACGATCACTGCGGACGGCAGTCCGCGTTAGTGACGAAAGCACCACGTAGTGTGCAAAAGTGACTTACAATATTATACAGGAATAATGGAAGATTTGCTACGAATGTCCGAGCAGATCGAGTTATATACCGATCGAAAGGTATAGTCTTAACTTAGAAAAATTCATACTAAGACTTTGATATCTCAAATGGTTCATGAGATAGGGGGTGTAAGTGGGTGGTGCAAGATTTTAAATGATTGCAGCGGATGGGGCCGCTGGAGGTTTTCAGTAAAATTAGTTTTGTTTTTATTATTCTTATAAAAAAAAGCTTCGAATGATACCTTAATCGTCAAAATCCGACAACTGGTTCAATAGATAATAAATTTTGAAATTTTCAGTGAACTTTCCAAAATGAAAAAAGTCAACAATGTTGTCCGTTGGTTTGTTTGCATCAAAGCGTTGAAAAAGCTTAAATCTTTTGATGAGGAAATATTCCTTATCGGAAAACTAAAAATGTTTGTTCTACGACTTTTTGAAAAACACGCTAGGTTAGCGGGAAAACGGAAAAACCCGCGAAAATTAAAAGCCCTCATAGTATCCAAACCACAGAAGCTACAGATATGTTCTATATATCGATGGAAAGGTATTTTTAGGGGCTTTTAGACGTTCCTTGAATAATTTAATATTGTTCGTCACAAAATTGTATATCAGAAATTTTGTGGCATGAAGAGGGTTTCGTCACTAGACTTTTACTTCGTTAAGAAGTTTTTTTTGGAATTGGAGTTTCTAAGCTTGTCTGAATTTTCATATTACCAACCAAATAAGCAACTTTTATGCACATAAATTATTATTTTTTTCTTTTAGATGTTAGTAGCTACTTTTATTTTATTATTATATTAGCTATTTTATCATTTGATATTCTGCCAACACTGCGAAGTGCTGCTTAAAGCTGTGCTTTGCTAAGTATACTGAAGCCTCGACGAAATTGTTTAATAAACCAAATACGCAAGGAACACCAACAACAACTACAAAAACAATCATACCAGCTCATTAGCACAGAAAACTTTTGGAAAGTCCTCCCCGCACTTTTCCGACTGCCAGTCGCCTACCTTAATCCTCTTCTTCTTTTCGCCTCCCCCTACCATATCAGTTTTTGAGGTCACACATTTTGGGTTACCCTAGTTACAGCCAAAATGTTTCTAAATGAGGCAATTTCGCAAAAAGGAAGAAGGATACCGGTGGTTTAAGGTTTGGTATTTTATTGAATTTCCGATGGCGCTTATTTATAAAGCAGTTAACAGGCACTTAGACATTCTATATCCTGTGTTTTTGTTTATTCACAATAAGACACTTTGCTAATCTTTCTCTCTTTCTAACTGTTTTTATTGCAGGATATTGCGGCTTATATCAAGAAGGAGTTTGACAAAAAATACAATCCCACATGGCATTGCATTGTGGGTCGCAATTTTGGATCGTATGTGACACACGAGACGCGCCATTTCATATACTTTTATTTGGGCCAAGTTGCCATTTTATTGTTTAAGAGCGGTTAAAGTATTGTCGAGTCGGATGAAGTGGTGGTCAGGAGGTTGGAGGAGCAACAGCAGCAGCAGCAGCAACAATTTGAATTAGCTGAGGAGGCAGCGGCTGCTGCAACAACAACAGGGCAGAGGAGGGAGCAGGAACAGCAGGCGGATGTGGATGATGTGGAAATGGAAATGGATGTGGAGAATGAGGAGGAGGAGGAACAGGAGCAACAAGCAACAACATCAGCAGCAGCAGCAGTTGTTGACAACGATACGGAGTTAGAGGAACAACAACAACAACAGGCAGACCATTCATATGAAGATATGGAAGTGGAAGTGGAGGTACCAGATGCTGGTGTTAATAAGCAGTTGGTAGATCCTTTTAATGAGGATGACCATGACGTAGATGATGATGGTGAGGAGGATGCAGAGGAGGAAGATGATGATGATGATGCCACCATTGTGGAGGACAGCGATGCAACCAGTTGTAGCAGTTGCCGCCGCGCCGATTTGGAGGAGGCAGAATATCAACAACAAGAGCAACAACAACAACAGTCATCACAATCATCAGCGCCACCGCCATTGTCACCCGACAAGGCTTAAAGAACCAGGCAACAGTCGAGTTCACATTGCTGTTCCTTAAATTAACTACGGAATCTTGTTAATAACAGCTGCTTTTTTATTGAGGCCGCCCAAAGTCGTAGGAGCTAAATAAACTAATGCAATAGAGAGACACATAGATACACACACTTACACACACACACCATTTTACAACTGCTAGGCATTACCATTGTATGAATCGACTTAAGCAACAGTTGTACCAACGCTGTTTAGTTTCTATATCTCATCAGTTTTCCTTAAGCCAATTCCAAATCCAATTCCTTTCCCCCAATTTACACTTTAAGTTATCTTTTTCTATTGAATATATAAATATATATTTTTTTGGTTTTCCTGGTTTGCACATATAAATTGCTTGATTGTAATTTGAAGATGTTTAGCGTAAAGAGAATTATAAAACCAAAAACGAAAACAAAAAAAAAATTGTAACATACATATAAAAAAAACACAACATGCATTTGATTTGTTTTAATTTATTATTTATTGCGTCTTTTTAAATTTGCCCAATGGTTTTGCACGTCGGTTTGAGTCTTGGCTTAGCAAGCGCAACAACCGAATGAGCAGCAACACACACATATTAACACAAGCATACATAGCACAGGCAACAACCACCACTGCAACCGAACGAATAAAAGCAAACAAAGAGAAACAAAAACAAAGCAAAAAATTAAATACAAGAATACGAGAAATGTTTTGGATTCAATTTATTTGTTGTAAACTCAGCTACATATTAGATCAAAAGCAAACCAAGAAAAAACCCAAATTTTGTGCTTAGAAAATGGCAAGATTTCATTTTATATACATATACAAAAGTATCAATGTATGTATATTGGACAGCTGGATAATCCGTAATTGTATTTGTGGATTGAGCAATTTTCAGATTTTTGTGGCTACCAAACTGTACGACAGTTATAGTAGCATTGGGCAGCCTTTGTAGTTGGCCAATTGTTTAAACAATTGTTGTTTTTGTGTGTGTGCTTTTTTTTGTGAATCTCAATGGGGTAATTTTTTATCTATTGAGCAAATAATGTTTAAGAAATAAATAAAAGATTTCCATCCACAATAGACATTTGCAAAAAAAATGAAAAAAAAAAACAAAAAATAAGAAAATAAAAATACAAAATGAAAGACAAGTAAACCAAAATATCAAGTGAATATACATAAAGTAAATAAACAAACATTATAATTGTCATCTTGTCGTTATATAAATGTGCTAAATGTATGTTCTTAAATATTTGATTTATTCATCAGCAAAATATGCAAAGTAAATGTCAAAAAAAAAACAACAAAACTAACAATGAAAATATTACGAAGCAAATTAAATTGGTGTAAATTATGCAAGAAACACACAAGAAGCAAAATAAAAAGGATGAAAAAGAAATAAGTAAGTAAACTACTAAACAGCTTAAGCAAAACAGAAGATACACCTATATATACCAATATACATACATACGTAATTTCCTAATCATACAACAGCAACAACAGAATATATGTATATGCCGGCATTTTGCAACACTGACAAAGTACACAACACAACACACGCACACACAAACATGATATATTTGCCGTGACTTTTTCGTACACCGCACCGACCGTTACCTTTTAGATTTTTGCTGCACGTTTTCACACAACTACTATTTATGCTTACGGTAAGCGACACACATACACCTACACCCGCACATTCACACACACAGGGAAAATATAACCAATCTAGAAACGAAGAAATAAGGAAAAAAAGAAAAATAAATAAAATGTATGTTTTCTTTAAATGACTATACATATACATACATATTAAGCCCCTCCCCTCCAACAGACACACGAGGACTTCTAATAAGTGTTTATATATACATACATACAGTACATATTAAAAAGATAAAAGAGCATAATTTTTTTGTCATAAGAAAATATTTGTGTGCTAAAAAAAAGAAAATGAAAAGAAGCAAGAGAAACCAATTTTTGATGTAAAACTTCAACGAAAAACAGGACAAACCCCAATGTGGGAATTAAGTGAAGTGAATAAAGTTGAAAAAACGATATTTGTTGTAATGCAAAGCACAGCGACAGAGTGAGAGGGAGAGAGCAAATTTCGCATTTGACTTTAGGTTCTATTTTGGTCAATGAGTTCAGCGTTAGGCAACACTACTCAACTTTTTCTTCCTCTTTCGTGCAATCCTCAAACTCAAAGCTTGTAGCTGCCATTTATTGTTTTTGAATATAACAAAGAAAATACTAGCTTAAAACTTACTTTGTAACTTTATTTTCGTAAAACTGTCTAACTTATATAATTTATGTACAACATTATTTGAGATTCTATTACCACATAATTTAAATGGCTCTATGAATTCAATTTTCCTTGTGTATGGAATGGAAATTACATAAGTTTTGTAAGAATTAGTAAATTATATGAAGACATGTGGAGAAATGGAAAATTTAAAAGTAAACTCGTATTGAGTAAGAAGTCAAGAGAATGAGAAACAAAAAACAAAATGAGATCTTAAATGTGAAATAAAAGTACTTCTTGAAATCAATGGGCTTTTTTTCATTAGAAATGAACAATATTTTTATTAATGAAATATTTAGTTAATAAATCTAATCAGGGTCTGCAAATATATACAGTACACAATCGAGATAAATACATTGATTATCTCTTAGTGGAATTACTTTCGGTTAATTTAGTACTTTGACATTTTATAGTCACAGTTGACATTGAAAATGGTGTTTTTTATATCGTATTCAAATTCGGCCATATTGCATTAAATATCGATCAGATCGATAATAATCGGTTCAATTTGAAAATTTAAAATATGCAGATTATTTAAAATAATTTTCTTAAGAAAATGTTGGCAAGGCGTGTTAGACAAACATTAAAGGACAAAATTAACTATTTTGTTAAGAATACAGGTCTCATAGAAAATTCGTTAAATTGGAATACAAATATTCCTCCAAAATAAATATGCCAAGAGATGAGACTATTGTCCGATGTATTGCATGCAGATTCGATGAGCCGCATATGTATCGCATTGAATATCATATCGATGTCTGCTTAAATATGGTGTCGATACAATATCGATATATGCATATCGATACACACACTTACCATTGGCCAGCATCTGTTACGCGAATAAGAGAAAGAATTAGTCGAAACCGAAAGCAGAAAGTCGATATGTTGCGTACATTATCACGCGTTTGCGAATTGCCAATTGTTGTAAGGCAATTGCAAAAAGTACGTAACCGTAATACAGCTAATGCTGTCACTAACAAAATTATTGTCACTGTCACTAATACAAAGCAACAACATACAAAGTCAACAAGCAACAGCAGCAATAGGAATAACAACAACAACACCCTCAACTGCAGCAACAGCAACAACAACAACTGGATAACGCGACAGCAGCTAAAACACCAACAACAGCATCAAAGATTTGACAGCAGACGCAGTTATTCATCGTCATTTTTCGGTTTATTCCAGAATGCAGCACAGGCTGGTGTCACTAAGACGAACAACTATGCCACTGAAGCGACCGTGCAGGTGAATCGAGTAAGTATACAAGCCCATTTACACCCCCGCCACATAATGAAAAGAAAACGCCGATTACATAATGTGTGTCAATGTGTGCTTGCGATTTTAATACGTGACCTGATTGAACAGTCAGTCGGTCAGTTTATATTGCCGGTCTCCCAAGGTCACACTCTGACACTTTGTCGAACTCACAGCGCGTGACCGACGTCGGCAGCGTCGTCAGCGAAACGCATTTTCTTATCAGAGTCACGTCGCAGCAGCAGCAACACTTTCTCACTGATCGACAGGTTATGCAAAAAAGAGTGCAATTTGCTCGATCTCCCGCTCTCCTTCCCTCTCTCTGTCTCTTTCTCTGTATCTATGTGCGCAGTAACATGACGTCACTGCTGCAAAATGAAAATAATTATTCGATTCAAATTTTCGAATAATAAAAATTCATTTTAGATTTTTATTTATTAAATTTTTTTTTCTTTATTGAAAATTTGTTTACATTATTATTTCCAATTTTTAATATAAAAACAAAATAACATAAAATTAATATTTATCCTTTTCTGGGATATCACTTTTGTTGTAAATACTTCTTTTTCAAATTTGTTGGAAATTCTTGTGTACGTGTACATATGTATGTATATGAAGTTCATAGATATAATTAAAAAATAAAATTCGTTAACCTACAAAAAATACACAATCTAGAACAGCGGTGGGCACGAAATTTTCAATCGAGAGCACTACCACAACATCTACAACAAACACAACCTCTGAAGTTATAAATTAAAGCAACATACATAAACACATTTACGACTCTGCGGGTCGAGCCTTTTCTGTGTGGTTGTTGTTTGTTTTTATGAGGGTCTGCTCAAAACTAACGGATCAAAGACACGTATTTTGTTATTGTAAGAGGCTCGATCGGCACTCTGAGCAGGCGCATCTACTTCATGTATTTTGTTGTTTTAAGCCCGCTCGAGATCTGCACCTGTTCGTTCAAGTGCTTGTGCGACTGCTTGGCGCCACAACGAACTGAGCACACAGAGCATCGGGAGCAAGGGCTTGCCCACCGCTGATCTAGAAAAGCTAATCCGGTGTACCAAGGAATAAAAATGTCCAAGTTTTGGTACATACATATGTACCAAATGTGACCATTGTGAATGCAATGCGCATATGCATCTGTCTCCCTCCCTCATATGTACTCCATCATTCACACGCAATATTTCTTATGCTTACTCTCTGTCTGTTTTGTGCAGCCCTTTAAACTGCATCGCCTGGACGAGGGACCGGAAACCACAGTGAAGCTAACCAAGGAAGATGCGCTCAAATACTACACACAAATGCAGACAATACGTCGCATTGAGACATCTGCTGGCAATCTCTACAAGGAGAAGATCATTCGTGGCTTCTGTCATCTGTATTCCGGGCAGGAAGCCTGTGCCGTTGGCATGAAAGCGGCAATGCGCGATGTAGATAATATCATATCGGCATATCGTGTTCACGGCTGGACTTATCTGATGGGTGTATCGCCTTTGGGCGTGTTGGCCGAGTTGACCGGCCTGCAGAGCGGATGTGCGCGCGGCAAGGGCGGCTCCATGCACATGTATGCGCCAAATTTCTTTGGCGGCAATGGCATCGTAGGTGCCCAAGTTCCACTTGGTGCTGGTGTTGGCCTGGCCTGCAAATACAAGGGCAATGGTGGCATGTGCCTAGCGCTTTATGGCGACGGTGCTGCCAATCAGGGTCAGGTATTTGAAGCCTACAACATGGCCTATCTGTGGAAACTGCCCGTTATCTTTGTCTGCGAGAACAACAACTATGGTACGTTGATGGATATATCAATTTTATACAATTGCATAGGATATTTGTTAGGGTAGCTCAAAATGCTTTCTTCCTACATGTTTCAATTAAATTTTATTTAAGTGTTTGCTTAACTCGAAAACTGAAACTTAGTTTCAATTTGTGGCAGAGCCATCAATTCATCTAAAAGTTGAGTTGTAGGTTTTTTGTACACTTGCAGAAGGAATTATAATTTTGCCAGATATGTATAACGCACTAAAGAAAGCGAAATGGAAGAAATTATGTAAAGTATATGAGTTTATATAGCCATGACCGTCTGTCCATCTGTTTCTTTGGAAACTAGTCAACGAAACAAATATCGGCTTCAGTTAGAGTTTTAGTTAGGTTTATATTGTGATTTTCGGTTATCGGTTTTACAAAATCTTTGTAAATTGGTTTCGAAACGGTTACCGGCTTTTTATATGCGTCGGTTTCTAAATTTCAATATGATTTCGGAACATAAAAATAAATTTTTTTTTAAAAATGTTAAAAAAACTAATAAGTAAACTAATTTTTTTAATATCAAAAAAGATCTATTTCATAAGATCTATATTCAAATTTTA
Source organism: Drosophila kuntzei (assembly GCA_035042165.1). NCBI lineage: Eukaryota > Metazoa > Arthropoda > Insecta > Diptera > Drosophilidae > Drosophila > Drosophila kuntzei. The sequence continues at coordinate 343,036 of JAWNLU010001470.1, forward strand.
AAATCGAAACTAATTTGAACTTGCAAACAAAGATAACCCCATAAAAGTACTTTAATGTAATAACTACCCGAAAAATTATTCGACAAAACATTTATTTTATATTGAATATTCCTAAAATATAGAAAAGGGCATCCGCCCTGATTGTTATAATGACCACTATATGATATAGTGAACCTATTAAAACCAAATTCATTCAGGACGTATAAGACAAAATAATATTCATAATCAGCGAGTGATTGACAGAAACTCCAGAAACTCTCCAGATTGACAAATCTCCAGAAACAACAATAATTTTCACCCTAATCCTTAACGACCAATTCTTTCTATGGCAGATATATGAAATAGTAGACCGATCTTAACCAATTTTGGTCAGGATGTATAAAACCAACTTATATGCATATTCTGTAAAATCGGTTAAGATATCGTAATAAACAAAAAAGTTGTTTGATATTCGACAAATCGGTTCTATTGCAGCTATATGATATAGTGGACCGATTTGAAGCAATTTTGGTTAGGTGTAAAGGCCGAAATATAATGCATATTCTGTCAGTTTGGTCGTGATATTTCGGGAAACAAAAAAGTGTTTCATACTAAAAGTGAACCGATTTGATTCAATTTCGGTCGGGATATATAAAATTAACTATAATGCATATTCTGTCTGATTGGTAGAGATATCTTAGAAAACAAAAAAGTTTTTCATCCTACAACTTGATTTTGATACAGTGGTCCGATCGAAAATTTAAAACAAACTTGATCTGCATGGGGTTATAGAAGTCTGTGTACCAAATTTGGTTGCTCTACCCCTTATAGTCTCTGAGATCTAGGCTCTCACACAGACGGACATGGCTATATCGACTCGGCTGTTGATGCTGATCAAGAATATATATACTTTATAGGGCCTGCCACGCCTCCTTCTGCCTGTTACGCACATTTGCACGAATACAATATACCCTTTTACTTAATTTTTAAGTAACGGGTATAAAAACAATGATTACTTTTTAACAATATACATATTTGAATTAAATGCTTGTTTGACCCGAAACTAACCGTTATACATGAATCAGTTTCAAGTCGGTTATTTCGGTATTTTCGGTTTGATAAAGGGGTTTTGTTTCGGTTAGAGTTTCAGTTACGGTTCTGAAATTCAAACGGTTAAAACCGGTTAAAGAATTCGGTTTCGATTACGGTTTTATAATTAAACGATAGATCGAAAATATTTGCTGTTTTTTGAGAATATATTAATATTATAAAAGTAAACAATTTCGGATCATTATATTATATCGCTGTCATAGCTGAACGATTAGTTGAAAGTTGATCTGCAAGGGTAACAAATCTTCGGCTTGTCGAAGATGAGCGTTTCTTTTTTGTATAGCTTAAGACTTATTTGTTGCCCCTTCTCCGGTTGACAGGCATGGGCACCAGTTCAGAGCGTGCCTCTTGCAACACGGACTACTACACACGTGGCGATGCTCTGCCCGGCATTTGGGTTGATGGCATGGACGTGCTGGCCGTGCGCAGTGCAACTGAGTTTGCCATTAATTATGTGAACACACATGGACCTTTGGTGATGGAAACGAATACATACAGATATTCGGGTCATTCCATGTCCGATCCGGGCACCTCATACCGTACGCGTGAGGAAATACAGGAAGTGCGCCAAAAGCGTGATCCCATTACATCATTCAAAGAGTTGTGCATTGAGTTGGGACTCTTTACCACAGATGAAGTTAAGGTAAGTCACGACATATGTTCCTTCATTAGCAAAGAACTCTCTTGTCATACTTTATCTTTATCCTTTTCCACCATCATCAGGCTATCGACATGAAGGTGCGCAAGGAAGTCGATGAGGCCACCGCATTAGCCAAGGCCGATTCTGAGCTGCCTGTTAGCCACTTGTGGACCGATGTCTCATCCAATAATTTGGAACGTAAAATTCGCGGCACAACTGCCTATAATATTGATCATGTGCAGGAGCGAAAGGGTGTCAATCATTAAACAATGATTTATACAACGAATTGATTACATGGCATACACACACACACACACACACTTAAACACATACATAACAAGCGAAATCTCCAGACCTTAAGCCTAAAGTGGATGTAAGAAAATTGTTGATCTTAATTAGAAAAAAAACTCACGTAATGCGTTTCTACAAAATGTATACCATACGAGATATCGTAAATTACGGTTAACGTGAGAAGCAATTTAAGGGTTTAAAAAATTTCGTATCGTGTAAACGCATACATAAGAATAGACCTAGAGAGACTCACACCCACACATACACACACACACACACACACACACACACACAAAGGCACACGCGAAAAGACACAAAATGTAGCTTACCACGTGGCAACAGCAACGGATATTATATGAACGTGTTCAATATTGGTTTAAAGCGAGGTGTAAATTGTTGAAATATAAAACTACAAATCTACATAATCAAGGTTTTATAATTATTATTATCTATTATGTTTTCAAGAAAGGAAAAAATTAACTTTAATGTCGCTTTACTTACTTTTATGTAGATTAAGAGTCTAGACTATTATGTGTATAGATCTAATGAGCTTACAACTGTAACTAGATCGAATTTCGAGCTAGTTAAAAACTAGATTCATGAAATGCAAGGTAAATTTTATAATTTTTAAAAATCCTTATTAAAAATACACGTCGAATGATACCTCGATCATTCCAATCCGACATTTGGTTCAAAAGATATATTAATTTGACATTTTTAAGGGCCTTCTCAAAATGAGATAAAAAGTTTGTTTGTCTGTCTGTTTGATTGGATCAAAGCGCTAAAAAAGCTTTAATTTTTTTATGAGGAATTGTTTATTATCAGAAATCTAGAAATGTTTGTTCTACAACTTTAGCGGGAAAAGCTAAAACCCGATAAATTATAAAAAAAAATTTTGGCATTCGGCACTGCGTATTAAAATTATTTTTAGGTATACAGAATCGAGATCCCTTCGCGCAATGTGCCAAATTTTTTTTTTATAATAATTTATATATTAAATTTAATATCGTTCGTCACAAAATGGGATATCAGAAATTTTGGGGCAGGGAAAGACTTTCGTCACTAGACTTTTACTTTGTAAAGAAGTTTTATTTTAATATAAATACATGTTAAAGATTGAGATGAAGTCGAGAGTTTTTTCTTGTAAAAACTATAACTGTCTCGTTAGTAGAATACTTAGAATCAAACTCAAGATTGTAAGACTAAAATTTTAAAAATATACCATTAAAATCTGGGAGATTTCCACAAGAATCAATTCAAAGATCTTGCCCGTTGCAGGAAGATATTATCTTCAATTTTTAGTAATCTAGTCAACAGCATCTAAAAATGATTTTATTATTTAAAATAATTTGTTGGAACTTAGATTACATTGAAAGAATACTCGTTAATTCATAACAATTTCGAGTATTTTTTTCGGTATACGTTTATCTTTTACATATTTAGAATTTCTGTTTTATTTGTCTTCATGCGGTTTTATCAAGAAGAAAAAAAATTAAAGTTAAATTTATTATTTCTTATGAATTTATAATAATACATTTTAAGCTGCTCTAAATACTAAGCGATTAAGATCCGTGGAACTGCAAAGGAAAGCACAGTTAAATTTATTATTAAACTAGCCACATGATGATGACGGTAAAGGGATCGGTGCAAGGACGCCATACCATGATAAGGTTAAGACTGCTACATAACCTAATGCAGGGTCAGTGCAGGAAACACCCTGTTTGGCGAATGCCAAGACGCTTTGATTCCTCTTGCTCAACATTAACGCTAGATAACGTAAGTGGAATCCATACACATAAATTATTCAGTTATTTAAAGACTATCCAAATTCAGTAGCTTAGTTTATGAGCAAATATTTCATAGGTTTAAAAATCTATTTTTCAATATATAAACTCTTCACGGAAAATTTAAGATTTCTTACTTTACTGATATCAATTTTTTTAAGCTTGAATTTTCGAGTTTGAGCATCTGCTTATAAATGAATGATATATAAATTTATATTGAATTATATTTCAATTACTTAAATAATCTTTATAAGTTAGAATAAAAGCGATAATCGAAAATTAATACTGAATGTCAAATTATTCGATATATCATATTTCGTATTGCATGAAATGTAATAATCAGATCTTATAAACTTATATTTTTTGGCGCAGAATTTGAATCCATATTGAAATATCGTTTATATACTCGAAGATTATCGTAATTAGCAAATTGCGCTTTTTGAGATAATGGTGCCAATATAATCGTAGATTTTAAAAATTTGTAATTCATTTTGTATTAATTTTTCTTATAATAGTCTTGAGGTAAACGAGCCATATTTGAGTTCAATTGGGATTTAATGAAATTATTTTTTCTGGCCAGACATTCAAGTGCTATGAACTGGACAAGGGTCCGCCCATGGATGTTGAATTGTCGCGCGAGGATGCCCTCAAGATGTACCGCCAAATGGTGGAGGTTCGCCGCTTGGAAGTCGTATCGGGCAACATGTATAAGACGAAGCAAATTCGTGGCTTCTGTCATCTCTATATTGGACAAGAGGCCGTTGCCGTTGGCATGTGTGCCAGTCTAAGGAAAATGGATAGCGTTATCACAGCTTATCGTGCCCATGCCTGGACCTATTTGCTGGGTGTCACTGCACACGGCATGATTGCTGAATTGGTTGGAGTTCGCAGTGGTTGTAGTCGTGGCAAAGGTGGATCCATGCATACATATGCGGACAAATTTTATGGTGGCAATGGCATTGTTGGTGCTCAGGTTCCACTCGGCGCCGGCATTGCATTGGCTCATAGCTATAAAAACGATGGTGGCGTCTGTGTTGCATTGTATGGCGATGGTGCTGCCAACCAGGGACAGGTATTTGAGGCCTACAATATTGCCAAACTGTTGTGCCTGCCCTGTATATTCGTTTGTGAGAATAATCATTATGGTATGGGCACCCATGTGTCGCGACATGCGGCTTTAACTGATTTTTATATGCGTGGACAATATATGCCAGGTCTCTGGGTCGATGGTAATCAAGTGCTGGCCGTTCGAAGCGCCACACAATTTGCCGTTGAATATGCTCTTAGTCATGGACCGATTGTGCTGGAGATGAATACGTATCGCTATGAAGGACACTCCATGTCTGATCCTGGGATATCATACCGATCACGAAAAGAGGTTCAAAGTATTCGAAAAGAACGCGATCCCATCGACAGTTTCCGTAAACAGATCTTGTCACTCTGCCTCTCCGATGAGGACGAACTGAAGCAGATCGATACGGCAATAAAAAAGGAAATGAGTGCGATATCTAAAAAGGTTCTTACCGATCGTGAGGTCGATCTGGATGAACTTGCCGGCGATGTCTATGCGAAAAATCTGGAGCCCAAGATACGCGGTGTTTCCGGTTATAATTTAACTCACAAAAAGATATCCGAAGTTTGCTTTGGCAAACCGAAACAAACGCCAGCCAGCGAGATAAATGATGTGCCCGTTGGCGATGCGGCTATGTTAGCCGCCCAAGCGGCAGCCAAGAAGAAGAATGACGAAAAAAAGGCCAAAGAAGCGGCGTCTAAAGACGGTAAAGGTAAAGCTGAAGGAGCTGCTACGGCTGCTCCACCTGCGGCAGCACCGCCTGCAGCTGCACCACCTGCGGTAGCACAGTCTGCAGCTGCACCACCTGCGGTAGCACCGCCTGCAGCTGCACCACCTGCGGCAGCACCACCCGCCGCAACTCCTTCAAAAAAGGCTTAGAAATATAAATTACTTGACTTGACAAAATTAAGCAATTAAATTTACCTTATATACGGTTTGTTTCAATAACAACACAATCCATAATATAATAGCTTAATAAATACAAGATATTTAACCCACGGAGCTTTTGAACGCTCGCATTACTTGACTTGTCAAATTAAAGCAAATCAAATTAAATAAATATATGAGCATTTCTAGGATCGCAAACAAATTTGTCTTATTTTTATATTTTAAATGGAATAAGACTAGTGCTATTTTCAGTTGAAAAGGTATGCTCTGTCGATTTGACGTTTTCCAATTATTAACAATATAAAAAAGATATATGACACCCGACAAATAATGAAAGTGATCTTCCAAATTCATCTAGAAAAATTAAAAATCTGCGAAATGCTACATAATATAATAACCGCGATGATTTTTAGAGTGTAATAGAAGTATGCGGCTTTATATTGATAGTTGTCATGTTAAAATCACATACAAAAACCTCTACACGAGGTAAAAGTCTAGTGACGAAAGCGTATTCCGACCCCAACATTTCTGATATCCAATTTTGTGACGAAATTTATTACATTTAATATATGAATTATTCTAAAATAAAAAAAATATTGTTAGAGCCGTTTTCGAATAAATCTCCAAAATGTAAGACAAAATACCTTTTTTCATCTGTAGCATTTTACCTGAGCACTTTGCAAAAAAATTCAAGGCACGTCTAAAAGCCCTTTCTAGCGACATATACAAATTTATCGGGTTTTAGCTATTTCCCGCTAAACTAGCTATTTACCGCTAAAGTCGTAGAACAAAAGTTTCTAGATTTTTGATAAGAAATAATTCCTCATCATCAAATTTAAGCTTTTTTTTAGCGCTTTGATACAAACAAACAGACAAATAGACAAACTGATTTTTCATTTCATTTTGAGAAAGCCATTAAAAATTTCAAATTAATATATCTTTTGAACCAAATGTCAGATTGCAGTGATCGATTTCGATTGCAGAGACCATTCAAAGCGTATTTATGATACGAATTTTTAAAAATTATAAAATTTAACCAAAAGGCTCCAATGGCCCCACTAGCTGCAATCATAAAAATTTTGCCCTTCCCCCTTACACCCCCATATCTTACGAACCAGGTGAGTTACCAAAAGTCTAGGATGCACTTTTGTTAGTCAACGTCATACCTTTCGATCGGTATATAACTCGACCTGATCGGACAATCGTGTATATATTGCTAGTCGCCTTTTGCACACTAGTACGTGCTCCTTTCGTCACTAGCGCGGACTGCCGTCCGCTGTGATATAAATGCATGGGTTTTTCATATAAAGCATAAGTATTACTAAGCACTCTACATACATATTTTTCTAGTATTATTAAGTCGGCAATGCTTTACATAAATAAATGCATTTAAACTTTAGCTGGGATTTGCCAGAAATGCAAAACCACCGAAAATGTATAGGCTTTTGGTTGGTTTTCGATTGGTTGATAATTTTGGAACACCCCTGTGTAAGAAATTATCAAAAAAATTTATCAAGAATTTAGTGTTCTCTTTAAATTTTATTTTACTTTATTTTATTTTCGATTTTTGGTGTTGCAACAGAATTCGAAACCATCAGAAAATCTCACAAAACTCCATACATTTTTGAGAAATGGTAAGTTTCGGCTTCTGTGGCAATCCTGAGTGCATCACGTTTATAAACAAGAACATTTTACTTAAATACAGCAAATTAGGGAAAAACTGCATTTGTGTCAATGATCATCATTGTAATTTGATTGTTATTACATTACTAAGTATATTTCTGAAAGATAAGTTCACAAAATAGTTTGCTTTTGATTCGACCTGGAAATGCACATACATATTTGTAGATAATATCATAAATAAATGTTATTTAACCTGTTGAGCTTTTTAACGCTAGCCATCTGCCAATTAAAGCTTTTGCAATTTGTTGAGCTTTTGTCGTTGTGCCTGGACAGTGACAAAACTGTGCAGCCAGTGAGCTTTGAGCTTTGAACAGCCTTGCCCAAAGCTTGCTGTGGCTGACACCTGTGCGCATACAAAAGCTTAACCTTCGATTCTTACGCTCTGACTTTCCTCTTCACTCTCCCAATCTCTCATTCGCTCATTCACAGTCTCGCTCTTTGCAGTTGTCGCAAATCGTGTGCGACGCGTTCCATTCATTTATCAATCCGTTAAATGGCCGCTGCCCACGCGCCCATTCGTCTTGCCATCCCCTTTCCCGTCACCACCCTACAGAATGAGCACCCGCACCTGTAAGCTAACCCACCCCAACCGCAGATTCCCCGCAGCCCTTGCGACTATCAGTGTCCATCGCCTGTTTCGAGGCAGCATTCGATCATCTGGCTGGCATTATTCAGTTTATTCAGTCTCTTCGCGATGCTCTGGCGTTGATCTTCACGTGCGCTGTGAACGGTTCAAGAACCACGACGAGTGGTGCCAATTCTGACGGCTCATCTTTTCGCTTTTCGTTTTTCGCCGCGTGGTGCGTGGGTGTGAATGTTTTCTTTTTAATTTGATTCATATTCCTTTTTGTTTATTAGCAAAACTACAAATTCCATTTTTTGATTAAATAAAATTGATTATTTATCTGTTTTCCGTTTATTTATTACGAAATCATCAAATCATTTCATTATAATATGTACATATAAACATTTCCACACTATTCTAATAGTTTTGTTTTTTATTGATTTTTTCTAAACAGATTTTATGATAAATATAATATCTTTTTATACCCTTTTAATTTCTTAACCGATAAGATATAAATAATTTTAATATTATTACAGTTTTAAGGCTTAGCTTAAATCACTAAGCATTCTAAGTCTTATCGACGAATTACACGAAAGTTCACATATGTACAAATACTATTTGTGTTACAAATTTTTTTTACGAATTTAATGCATTTTTGGGGGAATTATAGCATATTTAGGATTGCATTTAGCATTCAAATTTCAATTACGACAAAAGCCACAAAAATAGATTTAGATTTATACATATTTTTATTAAATAAAGTTTAATGTTAAAGTTTTTGTAATTTTGAATTAAATGCTGCCATTAGAGCAATCTTCAGAAATCCAATGATTTCTTTTAAGAAATATAAAATAATAGACTTTTTACCCTTTCCTATGCTCATCTAAATTATCTAAACTTATCCCATTCCATCTAATTTTGTTATATTCTATTCCATGTTAATGTATTACCTACTGTATGTATGGCTATTCCAACCCTTTCTATCTTACCGTATACTATCCTAGCTTTTCTTTTGTTAATTTCTCCGAGTTTGTCGTTTTGTAGTTCCTCAAAAATTTCTTTATTATTTACTTTGATATGATATCTTTTTATATTGTTTTATGCTTTGACACTATTTTTTTATTTTCCCTCACTATTTTCCCTCGTTTTTTTTATTGTGTGTCTCTTATTTTGCAGTTTTGTGTTTTGGATCTCATTTTCGCCTGTCGGAAGTCGAAAGCGCCAGCAGCGGGTGCCAAATATTTTCAACATTTTCATTTCATTTTATTTTTACTCATTCTACAATTCCTTTTCTTCATTTTGTCTCTATTCGTTGCTTTCATTATTTATTTATTTTATTTGATTTCATGCTAGCGTATACTTAGCACACATATTAACGACTCGTGCGAACAGTTTCATTATTATTATTATATTTTTTTTGCCGTTTTTTTCTGTTTTTTTTTCAGAATTAGTGACAAATATTTATGAATTTTCGGGTATTCATATAACTGTACTACGAGTATATTTTCTGCTTAACTATAATAAAGCGAGCACGCGTCGTATTAAAGTTCGGTTCGAGCCATTAATGGAAAATATACAAATTTAGTTTATTGTGTTGCTTTAAGTTTTATTTAAGATATATATATATATATATATATACGACAACAAAACGACAACAAAACAAACAAATATATATAGCGGCAACAAAACTGTGGGAACAACGCAAATAAATATTTCAAGGTGATAACATTTGCTATGCATAATTTAGTTTTGTTTATTTATAATTCTCAATGCTCAAATTATTAACCAATTGAAGTTGAAGTCAAGTGTTTTGACAAATATGAAATATCTACATATATTAAAATATGCTTATTTCTAATTATATTTATATGTACACAGGTAGATCTGCTTCGAGTGACACACATGAGTGGCATATAAGAGCATAAAATGCGGCCATCAGCTTTACGGAAGCTTGTATGCCCTGCTAAATAATATATCGAGTAGATATATATCTATCATTATATGTTGGTATCTAATATACACTATATTTCCTTTCCCTTTGCGAAAATTTGCTAAATCCTGACTTAATAGTATTTTCAACGGACTACAAAGTTATTTTCAAAACTCTATCTCAAATATCTCAACAAAAAAAACAAGGAGAAGGCTTTAATAAACCAAATAGTATATATAACATCTAGATATATAAAGATGTGAGTACTCTCCAATATCTACTTTTTCATTTTTTCCTGTATCGACACTCGTATCGCAGCTGAGCGGCAGTTTTTGTATTTCCGCCACATTTGCATAGCCGAATTTGAAATATACCCCTCGTGCAGAGAATGAGAAATGCTTTGAAAAATCTGGGAGACATACACACATTGTCTGGGGGTGTGATAGTAACTATTAAAATAATGCTAAGAAGCACAACAACAAACGCTTCACTCAACGTGTTTCATTTCAATTGAAATTGTAATTTACACGCTGACAGCTTCTTCTCAGACATTTCGTAACATTGTCGAGCCTATATTTTATAAAAAAATTGTGGAAATTCATTGGAGCATATGAGATCTTATTAAGTTTCGGTTTTAACATATCCCTTCTTTAACAGGTGCTAATTTATATTATAAATTTATTATCGTTCGTCACAAAGTAGGATATCAGAAATTATGAGGTTTTAGCTTTTTCCCGCTAAGCTAGCTATTTCCCGCTAAAGTCGTAGAACAAACATTTCTAGATTACTGATAAGAAACATTTCCTCATCAATATATCTAAGCTTTTTCAGCGCTTTGATCCAAACAGACAGACAAACAAACTTTTCATCTCATTTTGAGAAGGCTCTTAAAAATTTCAAATTTTCTTGGACGTTGAAGTACTAAAAGAGCAGTTCAAGTGGCCCAACGATACCAAGCGAGGGCTTGTTAACGCGCGGACCCAGGCAACACAACCCACCTCCCGCCCAACCGACCGAGGGGCGCACCGCAAACGTGCAGTAACGAATATCGCGTACAATAAAAAATAAAACACACAAACACAAAGAACATATAGAGATTAAAGAACACAAAGATACATAGTTTAGTTGTAAATTAGCGAGATGGCGAAGAAGCAATTAATATATCTTATGAACCAAATGTCGGATTGAAATGATCGAGGTATTATTCGACGCGTATTTTTGATAAGAATTTTTAGAAATTATAAAATTTAACTAAAAGGCTCCAGCGGGGCCAATAGCTGCAATCATTACAATTTTGACCCTCGCACTTATCTCATGAAGCAGGTAAGTTACCAAAAGTCTTATTATGCACTTTTGTTAGTTAAAGTCATACCTTTCGATCGGTATATAACTCAATCCGATCGGACAGTCATAGCATATTTTCCATTCTTCGTGTATATATTGCTAGTCGCCTTTTGCCCACTTCGTGCTGCTTTCGCGAGATGGCGAAGAAGCAATTAATATATCTTATGAACCAAATGTCGGATTGAAATGATCGAGGTATTATTCGACGCGTATTTTTGATAAGAATTTTTAGAAATTATAAAATTTAACTAAAAGGCTCCAGCGGGGCCAATAGCTGCAATCATTACAATTTTGACCCTCGCACTTATCTCATGAAGCAGGTAAGTTACCAAAAGTCTTATTATGCACTTTTGTTAGTTAAAGTCATACCTTTCGATCGGTATATAACTCAATCCGATCGGACAGTCATAGCATATTTTCCATTCTTCGTGTATATATTGCTAGTCGCCTTTTGCCCACTTCGTGCTGCTTTCGTCACTAGCGCGGACTGCCGTCCGAAGTGAAAGTACAAACTAGTCTAGTACGTATATAGAACAATATAACAATAGATCTGAGTTCGGTGAGTTACAGCCTTAATGATTGTGTTTCGAATTGTATTAGAGTCTTTTCGGTAGCATAAGTTACGACAGCTGACTTGAATAATTGAACATTGTAGCCACATTGCGTATACGCAACTTTTAACACATAGATCATCACACACACGCAAAAATAAATGTATTTGTGTAATCGTATGTGTGTGTGTATGTGTCTCAATTACCACAATGCCTGGTTTTATACTCGCACTTATAACCGACACTCGCTTTAATGTTGCACTCAAATTACACAAATGCTTTCAATTTCTCCCGCCACATACAAAATGTACTTGATGTTTGGTGGCTGAGGGGCAGTTGGAGATGGTAGGAGAGTAGGAGATGGGTAAGCCAAGGAAACGGCAACCGACAGCTAATCCCGCATCAAATAAATATACATAGTCACATCATTGTGCAATTGAATAATTGAACAATAATGCGACTTGTCTCGTCTTTTGTGCAACATTTTTCGAATTGATGTCAGTTCTACTTTTCAGTGGCGGTGGAGAAGAATTGGGGGTGTCAGGTTTTTTAATAAATGTTTATCATGTCTTGGATAATTGATAATGACAATAGACGACACTGCCAGAAACGCAGTTCAGCTTCGTTTATACTATATCAATTTTCAAGTATATCAAGTTCAAATAATTTATAAATTGTATTTTGTTGTTGTTAAATTTTGCCTCAATTTCTACAATTTGTACAACTATAACAAAAACTGATGACGCGACCTTGAATAAAAATAGATTTTTATGCGCGATGCTCACCAATCTCCGCACGTCACCAAATGCCATCCCAAAAATCAAAACCAAATGAATATTTTTGGACCGTTTTGCTATGGTTTGTTTTTTTTTCCCCCTTTGTATTTATATTTGTTTTAATTTATTTTTTTTCTAAATAATTTTCTAGTATACTCGTTAGCCAAAAATGCAGTTGCTATAAAATTGGAATGCCTTTCTACTAGATAAGACAGTTTCGAACTCAAGTGGCGCACACAAAAGAAATAGATTTATATTCACCGCAAATGGAAATCAAATGAACCACGAAATTGAATTGTATGCTATGTAAATTTCAATGGAACAAATAAGAAAATTGCTACAGCTAACGCTTAGTTTTGCGACTATTAAATACCCAGCAATTTAACATTTACAATACAAAAATGTATTTATTTGTTTAGGCTTAAAAGCTTTTAATCTTATGTTTCTTACCAAAGGTATCATTTGATGATCTAAAGTTAAATAAAAAATATAAAAAATATATAATTTTCATATTTTTGATATTAAAAAAATAAAAAAATTCAGCATTTTTTTTTAGCTATATTGAAACCGAAAAATTTGTGTTATTAAGATTTTACAAGATGGTTAATCTACTTAAAGAATGGCTTACAATTGGTTTAAGTCTTGGATATTTATGGTTTGGTTTGAGTTCAGAGTGATTGAAGTATATAACATACCCTATAAGTGTATATTGCCCGAGGTATATGTAAAGCAATCAGCAAGCATGTCTAATAATTAAAAAAGCTCAAAGTTATATATGTATAAACAGATGTAAATCCGGAGATACGAATATAGACGTGTAAATACATATGCATGTATTTAGTATAGGCTAAAATTTATGCATTACCATTACCAAAAATGTTTAACACTAAATTAACTTTTGTATTGAAACATGCGATTTTATTTACACTGCAAAGGCTTCTGTTGTTATGTATATGCAATTAAATATTGCTGTTGTTGCTGTGGCCTGTCTTGTAAATATTGCAAAAATGCATACAGTCATCGCTTGCATACAATCAATTTTATATTGAATTTTAATTGAACGCTGTCCCGGTTAACTGTAGAGCTTATACATGTTCCATTAATTGCTTGGGGATGGCCACCGAAAACTGCCAAAAACTAAAAAATAATAAAAAGAGTGTACACGAAGGGGGGCAATATATAAAACATATCCTCAACCAATTTGGCTAAAACTATATCTCGACAAATAAAGTCAAATAAGATTTGACAGCAAGTGCGTCTGAATATCAAAATTGAAAGCTCGTGTTGAATTTTTATTAAAGTTTTATTGTTTTAATTATTGTTAAGTTTTATTGTGCTCAGCCGGTCTTAGAAATTCAAAATTTAAAGCTTATATGTACATATATGAGCAGAAAATAATAACTAGACAATCTTCTCATGAAACTTATTAGAATCTAAAAATTTCAATAACTTTATTTTACTTGTAATTTTAATATTTTTAGTCAAATTGACTTAATTTCAAATTACCTAACTAAAATTCTAAATTTATTAGGAATTTTTTTTTACAGATTTATAATTATCATATCTTTATCAAGTTTGGTGGGATGTTATCACAAGTTGAATTTGTTCTAAAAATTGTATGCTGTTCATACAATTTTTTTTTACAAAAATTTTGCATAGTTTTACTTTATAATATTTTTAGAATTTAAAATCTTAATTTTGTATTATTTAACTATTTTCCCAGTAAAAATCAAGATACACGATTATTTTAATACTAAAATTTCCCATGCTCTTATTTTTATTAACAATAATTTTCAAAAGATAATTTACTTATTCATTAAATTTACATGAAATTGATAATTGATATTGAGCACGAAATAAATTATTAAACTAGTCGGAAAGGCTACAGTCGAGCTCCCGACTGTAGGATACCCGTTACTTCTTTGAATATATATAAAGTATTTGCGAATTTTAAACTCTAAATATATAATTAACTCTAAAGATATATAAAGTCTAAATATATAATAAAAACTCTTTAGATATAAAAACTCTAAGATTATAATGTCTACTGCAAACAATTAGAGTTAACAGATAAATCAAATTATATATACATATTTCGATTTCAGAAAATCGTTTCCCAGGGAACACAACGTGGAGACCATTACAAATATAAAACTCTCCAGAAACAACAATAATTTTCACCCTAATCTTTAATTATCGACCAATTCTTTCTATGGCAGATATATGATATAGTAGACCGATCTTAACCAATTTTGATCAGGATTTATAAAACCAACTTTTATGCATATTCTGTCAGATTGGTTGAGATATGGTAATAAACATGAAAGTTTTTCATACTAAAACTTAATTATCGACCGATCGTTCCTATGGCAGCTATATGATATAGTGGACCGATTTGAACCAATTTTGGTCTGGATGTAAAAGACCAACTTGAATGTATAATATATTCTGTCAGATTGGTTGAGATATCTCAGAAAACAAAAAAGTTTTTCATACTAAGACTTGATATTCGACAAATCGGTTCTATGGCAGCTATATGATATAGTGGACCGATTTGAACCAATTTTAGTTAAGATGTACAAGACCAACAATAATGCATATTTTATCAGATTGGTTGAGATATCTTAGAAAACAAAAAAGTTTTTCATACTAAAACTTGATTTACGACCGATCGTTCATATGGCAGCTATATGATATAGTGGTCCGATCGAAAATTTAGAACAAACTTGATCTGCGTGGGGTTTATAGAAGTCTGTGTACCAAATTTGGTTGTTCTGTCCCTTATAGTCTCTGAGATCTAGGCGCTCACACGGACGGACAGACAGATGGACGGACAGACGGACATGGCTATATCGACTCGGCTGTTGATGCTGATCAAGAATATATATACTTTATAGGGCCTGCCACGCCTCCTTCTGCCTGTTTCGCACATTTGCACGAATACAATATACCCTTTTACTTAATTTTTAAGTAACGGGTATAAAAATAATATCCCAGATAAGATAATATCAATTTTGTCCCATCAGCTTCCAAGCAATTCAGTATCTACTTGTAAAACTAATTACACTATTCAAGTGACGGAAATAAAAATATATTTAGGATAATTTATGAGATACATGGAGGGAGAGAGGCTTTGTGCAATTAGAATTGAAATCGATTGGCTCGTGTCAGAAATGACAAAACTCAAAGCGATTTCTCAAAGCGATAACAATAACAATAATAATACGAATGCGAATCCGAAGCGAATCCATAAGCAGAACAGATGTCAAAAGCGACAAAAACTGGTCAAATGTGGTCAATGCACAATATGCGGACAACGTAATAGCCACGTATTATTTATTTTATGTTATAAATAGAAGTCAAACGGGAAACAAAACCAAAAAATAAAAACAAAAACAAAGTAAAATAAAATAAAAACAGAGACGAAAAATGAAAATGTTAACCACAGTCAACCAATGCAATGGAAAAGAGACAGGGAGAGAGAAAGAGAGATAGATAGAGAGAGAGAGAGAGAGAGAGAGAGAGAGAGAGTAGGAGTTGGCTAAGTGAGGAGGAATTGCTAAGCAAAAAGCAACTTGCAGATAAGACTAATTTAAATGAAAAAGAGACATTCAAATAAAGTAAGACTAATTCAAATGAAGTATTTTCTTATTGTGATACACTCTGGAACAAGGGAATAAAATTCCAAATCAACAAGCAAGTTTAATCTAAAGTGATCTCTTTATATATTTAACTCTGATATATAGTACATACTATCTTATTATCAATAATGTCAAATGAATTAGCAGACTAGCTTTATGTACATAGAACAAAATATTGTCATATACAAATTTTGCATATATTACAGTAGATTGTAGGGCATCTCAAAGTCGTGCAGTCTCAACTAGAAAACATTCACTTTCGTTTTTGTGTCAACATTATTTGAGAAACGCAACAAAAACATTTGAAATGCGAACGAATCGAGACGCAAACGAGACAAAATAAAATATCAAATCAAATGCAGATGATTTCAAGGTAGGTAAGAAACAATGACAGCAATGTGTGTATTCTGCACATCCATTAGGCAGACGATGATGGCCTGAATCAGCCAAAAACAACAACAACAACAGCTAAAATCTAATGACGAATCTTGGACAAGTGTGAAAACTCAAATGAAAAACGAGTCCAGTTAGGCATTGACACCTCAATGCCATTTTGGAATTTGATGGATGGCTGAATGTGAAAGGATTGTTAAGCTTTTAGCTGCAAGATAGAATTGACGAGCAAAAAAAAAACAAGGGGCTCCGCCCTGTTTGCTTCGCTCGCGGAGCTACAGTCGAGGATACTCGACTGTAGGAGATCCCGTACTTACTATGAAAATAACAAAGACTGATGAATGATTATTTAAGTATTTTCAAACTTAAATTAACTTTGAAACGTACTTGATTTAAGTACAAATGAACTTGATCAAGTTCTTTTAATTCTGGTACTGAGTACAAAATAATGTTAAAATATGAACATGATACTTGATTTAAGCATATTTCAGACTTAATTACAAAGTCGTGTGAACTTGATATGTATGTATAAAATGTTCTTGAAATAAGTATTATGAGCATCTTGGAAAACCTCACGCTACCTAATAAAATTATGAAAATCATAAGCGAGATTAAGTTTTTCAGTTAAGACATTGACATTTTAATCAGTTCAAAAATGGATTGTAAATGTACAGAGTATATGTATATATTCTCAAGTAGATTTTAGTATTCTACTTTTGGTATAATGCTAGAGCTTTATTATAATATAATAGTTCTAGTATAATAGTTCTAGTAATTAAATGGTACGTAGAGTGATTTAATACTATAATACTTATATTTTAATAGTTAAGATATTTGTGAAAGAAGAAGACACACATATTTAAACCTACTTTTTCTGAATAGAAAAAATAGGACAGGTGAACTGATAACAATCTGCTGTGACAGCATTCAAATTCAGAATAATCGAAATTCTCTGCTCTAGATGCAGATTTACCGATTAAATTTTATTACTTTTTTGAGAGCTTATATTATATTTCAATTTTAAGAAACATTTTTCGGTTTTGGTTTATGTATTAAAAATGCCTGGCACGTCGTCTGCAGCTACGCGTTCTGTGCCAAAAATCCATAAACTGCACATATAAAGTATTAAATCAAAATTGAAATGCAATAAAGCAATAAGCGCTTAATAATTGACATGTCACCCCTTTGGCAAACAAAACGCATTTTAAATTTAATTTGCCAATATTGGCATACCAAATATATACCAAGTGTACATAACAAAGTTACATATACGAGTATTTACGAGTATGGGACATAATCTCGCTTCAGTTTCAGTAATTTAGCCAAATGCGAGGGCTGCCTTATAAGTTCCTATGTAGTCTTACTAAAAATTCTTGTACTTATGGGAAACTACAAATTAAATTAATTTAACGATACATATTTATGATAACTTTCTTTTAATCACTGCGGACGACAGTCCGCGCTAGTGACGAATGCAGCACGAAGTGTGCAAAAGGCGACTAGCAATATATACACGAAGAATGGAAAATTTGCTACGAATGTCTTATCGGATCGAGATATATAATGATCAAAAGGTATGACTTTCTGTATCAAAAGTGCATACTGAGACTTTTAGTAACTCACATTATTCATAAGATAAGTGGGTGTAAGTGGGAGGGGAAAATTTTTTAATGATTGCAGCTAGTGGGGCCGTTGGAGCCTTTTGGTTAAATTGTATAATTTTTAAAATTGTAATTATCAAAAATACGCGTCGAATGGTACCTCGATCATTCCAATCCGACATTTGGTTCAAAAGATATATTAATTTGAAATTTTTGAGGGCCTTCTCAAAATGAGATGAAAAGCTTGTTTGTGTGTCTGTTAATCTGTTTGGTTGTTTGGATCAAAGCGCTGATAAAGCTTAGATTTGTTGATGAGGAAATGTTTCTTATCAGAAATCTAGAAAGGTTTGTTCTACGACTTTAGCGGGAAATTGCTAGTTTAGCGGGAAAAAGCTAAAACCCTATAAATTTGAAACACCTGTAGTTTCCAATCCGAAGAAGCTATAGATGTGTTCTATATATGTCGTTAGAAAGGTATCTTTGAGGGCTTTTAGACGTGCCTTAAAAGTGCAAGTGCGCAGGTTTTTTAGCTTACATTTTGGCGATTTACTATTTTTGTTAAATTTCAATATGTAAAACGTAAAATTTCTCGTCTTTTGATATATAACACATTTCTTTTAACGAAAAGGTTTGGAAGATATTACCTGTTAACTAAATATACATATACATTTTACAATATACCATACTAATTTGAAAATCAAGCTTTAGTATGAAAAACTTTTTTGTTTCTCAAGATATCTCAACTAATTTGTATTTAAGTTGGCCTTATACATATTGACCAAATTTGGTTCAAATCGGTCTACTATATCATATTGCTGTCATAGGAACGATCGGTCAATAATCAAGTTATGGCATGAAAAACTTTTTTGTTTCTCAAGATATCTCAACCAATTTGACAGAATATTGATTTAAATCGGACTTATACATTATCGAGATCTCTTTGCGCAATGTGCCAAACTTTTCTTTTATAATAATTTATATGTACATTAAATTTAATATCGTTCGTCACAAAATGGGATATCAGAAATTTTGAGGCAGGAAAACCCTTTCGTCACTAGACTTTTACTTTGTAAATATAGTGTAAGATATTTTCTAGTCGATTTCTGATTGCTAAACATGAAAAACTACTTTAAGTGACAAAAGTATTGCAAGGGAAACTCAACACATCTTTTTATACTCGACTTTCCATTCAATTGCACAAGATTAAACAAAGGATGTGACTTCTTTTGAGTCAACCCTCGCCCGTATTTGTTCATACACATGTATCTATTTATTTAAAACGCATATCGTGTATAGGCACGTCGAAGCACGTGCGCGGCTTAAAAATTGACAAAATGAAAACACAGAACTGAAACGAAATCGTAAATCACAAGCGCAAAATTTATGCACGTGACGAATTTGGTTGCCCTCGGCTAAAGGAGTAGAAAAGAGCACGACTGATGCACTAAAACGTAGCATTAATTGATTAATTATGCAAATTTAAATGACAAGCCGGGCCAAAACAAACAATCAGAAAAATGTGAAAAAAAAATCATTTCAAATGCGAAACGAAAATTATGGATTTGAGTATGAGATTGCAAATGTGAAAGCATTGCTAGTGTATTTGTGAGTATATATTGTTTATTTATAACAACAGATGAAAGTGACAGAAGATAGGGACGAAAGGTTAAAGGTTAAAGTATACATTCCAAGCTTGGTGATTCACCTTCTTCTGTCGCTCACATACTTTGCCACAAATTTAATATATCCTCGAGAGAGTTTAACTTAAAGTTGTAAGTATGCTAAATTGTTAATATATTTACAATTAAGCAAGCTTTAAGCTTAGAGCAAGAGGCACATAAGTACATAGTATTACTATGTGAGTAATATAAAGCATTCAATAAAATTAACTTAACAATGAAGATGACGAAATGAAGGAATAAAGAGTTTGAGCTTTAAGTGAAATGAATTCTGATTAGTTGTAGCAGTCACACACTTGATATAAATAGTTTTGAGCTTAATATAAGCTGCATTGTGATCAGCGTTTGCAATTATGAAAGTTAAAAGTTCAGTAAAAAGCTCCATAAAGCCGAAAAAATTTTTAGGCTCAACGTAGTAGCAACTACATTTTTAATTTGACTTATAAAGCTATTCTAAGTATGGTTATATTCGTAATACAACCACATATATAGTAAGACTTTATAACTAAACGTAAATGTAACTTTTTATGTAATTTTTTATAAAATTTCTCATGTTTTACGGCCCGCTAAATTCTGATATAAATCTGTAAAGTGCCTTTAATGGTTGACAGTTGTCGTGAAAAAGGCTTTATGCCAATAGCAAGGGTATAAAAAAGCGAGATAATACAAGAGTAAAGCCGCCAGACAATTAAACATAAACAAACAGCAGATCACGAACTCAGGCACGCCCATACACTTGATTTGACCACTCATAAATTTGAGAACATTCACACACACACACACATACAATTGAGATACTTTTACACTCGCACACACATACTAATTAAGTGGCTTTGGACCGCGTGCGTCAGTGTTGAATGTGTCCATTGTCCACCTGTGCGTATACGTAATTAATTCCATTATAATCTCTTACGCATAATAAAACAACAGAGCAAACAACGTAAAGCAACAACGGCAGCAGGCATCATAATACATACGAGTTTCGCCTTCTCTCAGGGTCCACTGTTCAGTGTCCACTGTCCAGTCCACTGGACTTTGGGTTCAGTCGAGATCTGTGAAAATCCCCAAAAGGCGCCTGCAATTAATTGACACTGAATTCATTTTCATTTTCATTGAATTTCACATACAAACATATGTATAAAAACATTTGCATATATTACGTATACTTTGCTTTCTGGCACACCAATTTAACAGTACGGCTCTAAAAATACACAAACAATTTGGATTGCCTCGGTCTTTTTTCCCGAAGTCCCATCTTTATCCCCTCGTCATTCAGAATACTTTTGTTGTTTGGCATTTTGCGCCATTTTTATGAGGTTCTGCGAATCTTGTTTATAAACAAAACTAGATATAAACCAACTGACGACCACTGCCAGAAAATGATGACTAAATAATAAAAACAACAACAACAAAAGTCTACATCAACATATGCATAGTCAAAAAATTAGCTTTGTAAATAATCATATAAGCAGCAAATACTTTCAAAACTTTAATGTCTACATAGAGATTAAGTGAGAAAATCAAATCAAGGATAATATCAAGGCAATTATTGAAAATTGAAGAAATAAACCATATGTCGAGAGTTTATTAACACTCTATATTTATTTAATTCTATGTGCTATTATTTTAATTATTTCTAGTCTATTTGGATATATCGAAGGTTTTTCGTTAAGATTTCTTTTCGTTAGAAATATAGGGCAAATTTTAAAACATACAGTGAAACTTCAGCTACGAACACATAAATGTAACACGCAAAAGCACTTTTCGAACTTCTCATACAAAAAAGACAAATATTATCTCTTAGACCAAGATATGATCTTTTGAAGTTCAGGTTTGTAAAAATTATCTTTGAATTTATTTTTATTTACTGATATATTGAATACTGTGATAAAGTGCACTTTTTTTCTTATTTTAATCTTTATCTGAACTTCAACGGATGAAAATTGCCAGCAAATCACTTACAATATTCAGTTAAAATAGCTTTACCATCTGGGGGGTACTAACTCGAATATTGTTTTGTGTATTACATATGATGGGTTTGAAGAAGAAGGGTAAATTAAAAGTACGCCGACAGTGTTGCCACACATTGAGGCAGCTCGCACGAAACAAGGGTGACAACAAAGTTGCTTATTGTGCTTAGTGCGATATGAGAATAAGAATAAGAATCTTGCGATGGCAAAACATGTGCAACAATGTTTTTATTTGCTAGTGCTTATTTTTAGTTACTTTTTTATATTTGTTTTTCTCTTTTTTTTTTGCGTCGGAAAAATGCGCTGCGTTTGGTGTGGAAACAACTTTCTAAATAAAAGCATCATGCTGTTATGTAGCAACTATAGAGGCTAACCCTTGAGCTCTACACAGACATACACACACACTCAACTTCACACACAGACATTCTTAGCTTGCTGTCTGCGAATTTTCGTGACGCTTTTTGTGATGGCGTGGAGTTTTCTTGTATCGTTTTCATTTCATTGCTGCGCAGATTAGAGTTGCGAAATTGTTAAATTTTCATTCCTTTGTTTTTAGAGCGTTTTGCTTTTAATTTGTTTTTGCTGTTGCTTTGGCCGTTGCTGCCACTGCCACTGATGCTGCTGTTGCTGCTTCAACTTCTTTGTCCAATTTGCGTCTCATTTTGCATTCCGGCGATGTCCTTCACCCTTTATTTTATCTCTGTCCTTTCGCCCCTCACTGTGTTCTCATCTAATTGGCAACTGCTTAAACCCATAATAAATATTTGGTTGGTTAACATCATCATTTGTAAAGCAAATGTAATAATTAATGCAATTTGTAAACCAAAAAAGAATTATAATTGAAAAGTTGAAGTTCAGTGAGAAAAACACTTTGAGTGCCTTATTAAAACTTATCATACAAATGGAAGCAAGAATATTAAAAAGAAATGAAATAAAAGTAATCTGTAGTAATGACACTCAAATTAATTGTCATTTAATTTAACGGCATGGTTTTTATGCCGTTTATGAGTTTATTATAATCAAAAAAATTATTTGAGTAGCCTATTAAAATGTATTAAATTTAACTTTACTCTTATTGTTAGTAGTTCGATAAAAATCGAATCAAAAAATGAACGAGGTATATGATATGGTCTTACAGCACTGCGGACGGCAGTCCGCGTTAGTGACGAAAGCAACACGAAGTGTGCAAAAGTGACTAACAATATTACACAGGAAGAAATTTTCAAGAGCGTTTCAAATTTTTGCCACGACCCCGGCCGCCACCGCAAATCACAAAAAAATTCCATCAAACCCACAGTTCTCTTCATATTGAATAACGTTTTGCATTATTATTATCTTTTATTGTTCTAGATATTATCATAGCCAAATAAATATAATGGTAATTAATGCAGTTTATATTTATTTAGATACTAATACGCCTAAAAGTATGCAATAATTTAATTCCATTCCGCGCTGACATTGCACTATAGGTCAAATGGACCCTTTTTCTGGTATAAACTCATTATTTAAAAGTATTCAAATAAACAAACTTTTGTTATATTCCTGTTAGGAATACATCGAACTGTAATGTTGCATACCAAAAATGTTAACATTCCATTCTGATGTTAAGTTTTCAGCTGTTAAAACAGCTGTTTTAATCCAAAGGCATGTGCTCATAAATTGTGCATTTATTTCACCTTTTTGACCAAAATTTAACTTAACTTTAAATTTAGAAGACCGATTTGACCAATTTTGCTTAGGATAAGACCAACTTTTATGCATATTCTGTCAAATTGGTTAAAATATCTTAATAAACATAAAAGTTTTTCATACGAAAACTTGATATTCGACAAATCTGTCCTATGGCAGCTATATGATATAGTGGACCGATTTGAACTCATTTTAATCAGGATGTATAAAACCAACTTAAATGCATATTCTGTCAAATCGGTTGAGATTTGAGACCAATTTGAATGTATATTCTATCAGATTCGTTGAGATATCTCGGTAAACAAAAAAGTTTTTCATACTAAAAATTGATTTTTGACCGATCGTTCCTATGGCAGCTATGGCTTCCGATTTTAAAGGACAAAATTTCAACTTTACATTAAAAAACTCGATTTCCTTAATGACTGACTGACTGACGGGACATCACGCTGGAGCGAAAACGGGCTGAAATTTTCATGCAACATAGCTGAGACGTAAATATCGTGGAATGAGGCTGCGTTTTCCAATATTCTAACTGGAAGGGGTTCAAAGGGGATCCAACTGGAAGGGGTTCAAGGTCAAAGTTTGCTTAGTATTTGTGAATTAAACATTTTGCAATGGCACATTCTATTTTCTCAGCCGATGAGTTGTTCAGAAATATGTTCAGAAATATGCAACATGTCGTCGACGTCTGTGTTCTGCCCAAACTGGATCGAATGGTACAGCAGTAATAATGGCCAATTTCTGATTGAAATTCAGTGTGATAGGCTATAAGAGTACTAGCATCAATTCTCTGATCTCAATCAATATCTTGCACAACAAAATACCTGATTAGCTATGGATTTCAGTAGAATTATTCTATTTTAATCAGTCTGTATTTACACAAGAAAATCATGGAATCGATTTAAGCAAAAGTTTTAATTGCCAAATTTATCGATAATTATGACAAGACCCTCAAGGGGTGCCAACAACAGTTTTAAGCTGTAAAGGATGTGATGATGCAACAGGAGATGAGTGATGACAGCGGAATGTGGACAGCAGGTAGAATTTCGCAGCGAAATTCTAAACGTTATCGTTTTCGCCGTTGTTATTGCCGGCGGCGGCTTGCAGCAAATTATGCGATGCGCTTGCAATTTGCCGCTTGCTGTGTCACGTGTTAATATTTCACACACACACACCCGCACGCATACGTATACACTCCGACAGTGACGTTATAAAATATAATTAATGTGCAAGTAGACGTTGGTAAACTGCTGGTACAACCGGCGACCGGCATCAGGCAGAAGACTTGGTTAAGCAACGACGCGTTGGGCCCCTAAGGGTTTTTGCCTGCTTATTGCATATAGAGAGGCTGGATGGGATGGATTCGCGCTTAAAGCTAGCTGTGCTCCTGTTGTTGCCTGTAAAGTGCTTTGTTAATTAGCCAACTGGCGTTGTTGCTATCCAGCAATAATTTGCGCCCGCAAGTATGCAACACATTTGGTGCCAACATGCGTTTGCCTTTGCAAAGCTTTGGACGTGAGGGTTTGCGTGTGTGTGTCTGCATTGTATTTTGCCCACTATTTGTCAATGTCAGAGCATACTGCATACACACACAAATACACAAATACACACATACACAAACACACTCGCACTCGCACATACACAAAGTGCTTGCCAGTCAACAACTACTTTGGGTATGCTACATCGCAGCTGCGTTCGTTGCTTTTCGCTAAATGTTAATGCAGCCAACGCGACCCACTGAGTGGATGGGTCGTCACCTCCTCATCCCTTCTCCACATCGCTCTGTGCAGCACTCACTCCATTACTCAATGGCCACGCTTTGACTGGTGCCCAACAGTTTCCACAACGTGTTAATCAAATGCAACGCTCAAAGTGTCGCTCATTTGGTTTTTCATGGCATGCCATGGCCCATGGTATTACCATGTGGCTAGATTTGTAGTCAGTGTTCGTTAAAGGGCAACTGCCAATGCCTTTGGCAGCCATCAATGATGCATCAATCAGGGCCAAAACAACAAATGCCAAACCAGATACCACATAGGACAAGAGCCTGGCCATGTCAGCCGTGATTAGCCAGTTCGGGACAAGCTAAACGTCAGTCTGAAAACTGATGAAAAATGGTTGCAAATTCTTTTCGGGCAATAATTTTGCTGCATTCATGCAGTCATCTATAGTACAAAAAATTATGGATTCTAAGCAAAATGTTGGGTTGATTCATAAATTAAGGGGGAAAGTTCAACAAAACCCTTCAAAAATATCAAAATAAGCCATAGCTTCTTTAGTTTTAGTGTTGTGCAACTTTCAATTCCAAAAATTTGATGATTGCATCGCAGTTAAAGTTAAAGTCCCCACCAAAGTTTGGGCGTAGCGAAATAAAAATGGCATATTTTTCGAAGCTGGCCATCGGAATTTAGTGTGATCAGCCCAACACCAAAAATTAACCAAATGTCGATTGGTCCCACTGATGCGTCAGCTGTGCAAATCAGAGTAAATTAATTTAAAGGTACAAAATGGCAAGATTCTTAGAAATGAAGATGAGATCAGATGCAGTGATGAAAGTCCTCAATGTGGGATTGTTTGCTTATTGCGATATTGTCCCCAGCTGCACTCTCCCATACTGAATTCATAAAAACTGGATCGGAATGCTTTTTATCAGTTAAATCATAAATGATTGGATACTTTCCACTTCTTGAGTTAGATCAATTCTGTCCTGTGTAGTGAACGGGTCCAGGCGACCTTTTTGCTTTGGATTCGCTTTTCGACATTTTTCAAATATTCCCGTGTTATCATTCAACAACCCCTCGTCAAAAGAATGAACAAGGCATATGTATATTTCTACAGCGGGTAACGAAATACCAGCTGTTGTGCCAAAAGTGTTGAACAACGCCTCACCTTATCTGGCAACTCTGTTTGATGACTTTTCTGGGGATCTCACTAGCGGAAATTTGACGACAGAATCCAGCTACGGAGTTTACCCCGGGGTAGCGGAATTTTTCTGTGGTGGGGACTTAGCTTAAAACACATATACACATGTATGTTGTTTCCGTTCGGGTAAACTTTGCGGACAAAACACCGCCATCAGCCAGTCACTTCCAAATAAAACTCGCACTAGCTGGATGGTTTTATCGCCTGTTTTGAAGAAAATACAAATAATAAACTTAAAATTAAATTAATTTCTTCCGTGTTACTTACGCTTCGTTGCGTTCTACACTTTCATCTGTATCGATAACATGTTTGTTCTTACATCGATAAATGAAGTTGCCACCCAGGCATGAAAATGCTTAAAAAGTCAGTTAACAGATTCGTTAAAAATTCAAATTATGCTTAATCCTCTACAACAATATAGAATAACTAATTTTAATAGCTTTGACACAAAACCAGGGATTAAAACCTTAAGCTTAGTTTCCACCAAATCTAGGGGGTAGAGTAATAAAAATGTCATATATTTCGTCGCCGACCATCGGAAATTAGTGTGACCAACGCAACACCAAAAAGTAACCAAATGTCGATTGGTCCCACTGGTGCGCCAGCTGTGCTTTGTTTATATTTTACAAAGCGCCAATCCTTGGGAATAATTGAAAGGCACAATATGCCAAGTTTTGTTGAAATAATGAGTAAATCAGATGTAGTGATCAATTTGGTATTGTTTGCCTATTGCACTATTGCCCATGTCGTCTTCAAAATAATAGCATTGAAATGCTTTCTCCACTTTCTAAATCATATTAATTCTGTCCTGCTTGTGAACAGGTCCAGGCTCCCCTTTTTCACTTTTCAACATGTTTTTTTTTAATTTTCATGTTGTTGTTCTTCTGATCTCTTCTCTTCTCTTCTTCTTCACGTTGTTGTCCACCCCTCGTCAAAAGAATGAACAAGGCATATATTTCTACAGCGGGTACAGAAATACCATAAACCATACCATAAACAGAACTACTTTACAGCTGGCATGTGATTATGCATGAATATTTCTGTTGAACTTTCAGCAACTGCAGTAAATTAATTATATTTACCTTGGGTTGTGTATATATTGTTCAACTTAACTAAATTTTAGTTAAATTTGTCACTTTATTAGTTTTTAAATTGTTACTACGTATAGTTTCAACATAGATTTTTAAATCTGAGAATCAACACGTATATGTACTTCGCATGCCTGAATTTAAGAATAGTTTGACATTAATATTCGAGTGTTTATTTTATATTCTTTTCGGCGCCTTATGCTGTTGGCCATTAAACAATTTTACTGGTCAATAAAAAATGCTTTAACCGTTGCACTATAGGTCAAATGGACCCTTTTACTGGTATAAATTAATAAATCGAAGTCATTTCAAGTTTTCCGTGAAAATTTTTGGATACCATCTTATTTGAAAATGCAGGTTTGGTGTGTTATTATGTTACTGACTTAATGCTAAGATATTCATTTAAAAAAAACTAAAGTCACTTGAATTTGGCCAAATTTTGTGCACAATTTATAAGCACGTGCTTTTAAATTTAAACAGCTTTTAACTTAACATCAGAATGCAATGTTAACATTTCTGGTATGCAACATTTCAGTTCAATGTATTCCTAACAAGAATATAACAAAAGTTTGTTAATTTGAATACTTTTGAAAAATTAGTTTATACTAGAAAAGGGTCCATTTGACCTATAGTGCGTTGGTCAAACTCAAATCATTGCGTTATTTTACGACACTTGAATTCAATAGTAAAAAAGACGGTAAATCTATTAGATGCTTTTCTGCCGAAAAAATAACTTGAAATGCATTTCAACATTTCGAGCAGAATAAAAAGTGTGCTGTAAGCATTTTTTAATATATATTTGCTTGCTAAGTACTTATATATCAAGTTAATATGCTACACACACACGCGCACACAAATGTGTTTTGATTGGGAAGGAGAGAAACGCCCTAAACTATGCAACACATTTAGTTTGCATGTTTGTGCGGCGCGCTTTTATATAATTTTTTTCCCTCCTCTTTTTCAGTCAGTTGCTTCATAGGGAGTCTGTCTGCACCTTACAGAGAAAGAAGAGCCAGAAAGAGATAGCAGAAGAGAGAGAGATAGGGAAAAAATGGAGGGAAGGCAAAGCGTAGCGCCCTGAAATGTATGCGAATTTGCATAGAAAATAGACTGTTTGGAAAATTGCATTCTATGTTGATAACTTAAGGCCAAAGCAGGCGTTGTCGAGGACTCGACTCTGACGTTCCACAGAGTTCGTTCTCATTCTCGGTCTCGTGTGGAGTATGTCCTGAATGTCCTGATTCTGATTCAACGTCGCCGTCACCGTCGCCAGTTGCAACTGAAAGAGCTTCAAGCACGCAACGCATGTGCATAAATATCTTGTTTAAGTTTTATGGCAATGGCCATGGATGTGGTCCACATTCAGTTTAGCACCTCCTGTGCCTGTCACCTAATTTATAAGCGTTTTCCCTCCATAAAACTCGCACTTATAACCGGACCCTGGTCAACACCTTACATCAAATGCAATTTTGCACATGATCAAAGTACGTTGAACGTTCATTCAACGCTCAACTTGATATTCTGTCAGTGAGTCAACCCTCTACCAATGCTGACTGAATTCCATTTCCAGCTACTCACTGTCCACTATCCTGCGTCCTGTGTCATTTACCGCAAAGCCCAGCGACAAGGCTGCACTTTGAAATCAAATTCACATACCTTAACTACGTTTTTTTGTTATTTGTTTGTTTTTGCCGTTTGCACGTATTTATCTACGTAAGTTGGGTGATTTCGGCATTTAAGCTATTTTGTTCGACGGAAATCTTTTGGTTTCCCATGGGAATTATGGGAAATTAAGCCGAATTTTTATGCTGTCCTTTGATGATAGCATTTTGCATAGCAACGCTTCTTTAATCTGCTTATCTGAGAAATCGACAGTAAAAGTTTAAAAAAAAAAAATACAAAAGTAAAGAAAGTAGGTTTTTATCTTTTTAATACTGTGTAGTATTGTAGCTAAAGTTGAATAAATATTTAACTACTTAATAATTAAATAATTTATGGGTTCCAAGTCTCAACCAAAACTTTCATCATAAAGTTGCCTTTTTTGCTAAATAGAAATAGCATATGTTATTTGATATATGTGTCTATAGTGTCAATTAGACAAATAAAAAATCCTTAAATTTTAAATCATAATTTCAAATATGGAATATGAAATAAGCCCTTAAAATTATAATAATTTTGAAGTGAAATTTCGATAATTTTGTTTTGGGATAACTCAGGGACTTTTAAATGAAAATTTTCGTAGAATTTCTATTTCGTATTCTTATTTGAAATATTTTCACAAATTGTGTAACAAAACATTTGGTAACTAAATTTATTATAAAAATGTGAACAGATTTGCAAAGCGTAAAATATATAAATATAATTTACATATGTAAGTTACATAAGTTAAAAATTACATAATCATTAAGAGCATCATTATTATTTCGATTCGTGTCACGTTTCTTTTTCGCTAGTAATTTTAAGTTTTCAAGTTTCAAAGTTTCTCGCAACATGTATAAAATTCAGTTCTCGAATTAAATGTATTCTCCGCATTGCCTGCATATCTGTCGTCTTTGCCGTGTCACAAATCGCAGTGTCTGTGGCTTAGAATTGGAGGATGAAGCCAACCTAGAAGGAGAACCGTAGAAGCTGGCTGTTTGTTTGAAAACGGCTGGATGAATGCAATGGATACCCGACTGACTTGCCAGCTGCCTGGGCTGGCTGTGTGTCTGTTAGTCTTGTGGACTGAGAGACTAGTCAGGTTGCTCGACATGATACGCCTGTAACTATTTGACTTTATCTTGTTGCTGCTGCTGGCCGTGTAAATACAGGGACAGTCAAATGCGGGATAAGGGCGCAGTAACGGCAAACGATAAACAAACCTTCACACAAATGTGAATAAAAAAATGTGGCATAAGTAATATTCGCATTACTCGACCCAAAGATATCCTACAAAAATTGGAATATTGATGGTTGGATCAAACAAACTACATAGATCATACATCGGTCCATATTAAGATCTTTGTCTTAATCTAAGAATTTTTGTTTACAACTTCTTTCAAAATGGAGAAAGCTTGACGCTTCTGTACTTTTTATACCCTGTGCCCATTAAAAATGGGCAAAAAGGGTATAATGGTTTCGTTGGAATGTATGTAACAGGCAGAAGCAGGCGTGGCAGACCCCATAAAGTATGTACATATAATATATTCTTGATCAGTATAAACAGCCGAGTCGTCGGTCTGTTTGAACGCGTCGATCTCAGAGACTATAAGAGCTAGAGACTTCAAACTTGGAATGTAGGTAGATGGGTACCATACGCAGGTCAAGTTTGTTTCCAATTTTGAATGCCACGCCCCCTCAGCCCACAAATCACACAAAACGATTTACAGGCTCAAATTTTAAGATAGTACTTCTTAACTGACCAAGCAGTTGATAAGTAAGCCCGATTGACCCATAAATAGGGAAGATATTAAAGAATTGGTTTTAATTCAATATTTGCATATGCAATGCAATGTGCGAGCGAGACAGCATATGTTTGTTTATATGTAAAGCGAGCGCAAGACAGTGTGCCCGTACACTCCAGCGATTTTGCTTATCGATATCATTATCGATATCATTTTAGCATCATATGCTATTGAGGTATGATATATGTACATACATACTTATTTATTACAATTATATTAAAATATAATTGTGTAAATACATAGATTTATACATATGTGGGCATTGCAAAATGCCAATCAATACAGCAAGACAAAAGCTGAGTGCTATCCATTGTGCTGCATGAGAGGTCAAAGATCATTTTCGAGCACTGGTGTTTGCTCGTTGACAGAAAATGCATCTGGTGGGGTCTTATACAACTCCACTGAATTTGATTTAAATCGGTTTACTATATCACATAACTGTCATTAGAAATATTAGTCGACAATTTAATTCAACGCTCGCAAGGGCATCAAATCTTCGGCGTACCGAACAGCATATAAGACTATGGGCACAGGGTATCCGACAGTCGAGTATGCTCGACTGTAGCCGCACCTCACCGCGAGCGAAGCGAGCAGAGTGCGGAGCCCCTTGTTTCTTTTAAGATTGTTCTATTTCAAAAACACAGTGTAAGTGTGTAATACATACTATGTATATGACTGTAATGATTTGACAGTTGAAAAGCAACTTGATCGGTTAAATGCGAAAATGTAAAAAATAAATTGGATTTGGGTTGGAGCGCAAGATTTTCATACAAATTTTCTGATTCCAGCTAGCATGCCATAAGTTTATTATTTTTACTGGATTTCTGATCGCTTTCATTATAGAATTGAAAATTATTTTCCTTTACTCTTATTTAAAGATATAATATCCCATCCTAAAATGGCATAATATAAAAATATTCGACCAAATTAAATACAAGGAAGAGAGAGTGATAAAAAGTAAAATTTAGAATAAACCAACCACTTATGAAGTCAATCAAATGTTTTCTGATCATATACTGTCACATTTGACTCTGAGAACTTAACAAGGTAGCTTTGCCGAGTTAAGTTTCTGCATGTTGCGGACATTTGCTTCAGCTCGACATGCTCTGAGCTAACATTTTTGCTTACAGGGTGTACATAATTATTAGCTTAAGACAGCCTGTTACGTGAATTCCTACATAACCAGCGCTTGTCATATCCAATCGACCCGACTGGCATTGACTTGATTTGACTTGACTTGCCCCATTTTCAATTTAAAGCTTGCCTCTAAATGATGTTTAAATGTTGGCTTATCAAGCAAGGCAGAAGTGAAGGCAAAGGGAAACGCCACATTTAAAGCTGGGAAATTTAAAGCTAAGCTATGAAACTTTCAGACCATTTGGTTGCAAGTGGCAAGGGGCAGGTGAGGCAATATGCGCTGGGCTTTGGCTTAAGAATGTGGCACAGCCACTTGACTTGTTGTTGTCGCTGTTGCTGCTGTTCTTGTTGTACACTTGTTGTTATTGTTGTTGTTGTAACCACTGAGCCACTCACTAATTATGCAAAAATTAGTTGCAAGCAGAAGTAAAAATAGAGAGAAAGAAAAACTAAACTGGAACGCGGCCAGGCAGCGACGACATATAAAAAGCTAAAGTTGACAATTCTGTTCCATCCTCCCATTGTAGACGCTTCTTCTTTATCTTCTGCTCCTCCTTTTTCTTTATTTCGTTTTCTTCTTCTTTTTTTTTTTATTTTTTTTATTTTTTTTTAGCACGTACTAGCAAAACCGCGCGCGTGTGTGTGTGTGCTAATTTAGGCGTCTTTTGTCGTCTCCTGTCTGAAAAACATACAGAGTTGCACGGTGCAATGGAGAGAGAGACAGAGGAAAAAAAATATAGAGATGGAGAGAGAGAGAGTGAGAGAGAGTGAGCGTGGGAGCCGACAAAAAATGGCCGCCTGTCATTTGCTGTTGCTGTCATGCAATGGCAGCTCCCAAAAAAAATTGTTTAAAAAAGATGATAATAATAAACAACAATGGGACTTTGTCTGTGAGTGGGCCATGTGGTTGCAACACCGACAGCAGCTACAGCAGATGCAGCTGCAAAAGTTACAGCAACAGAATAGTAAATAGCGCAGTAGACAGAGCGCAAAATGCAATGCGGCAAGCAGCGCAAGTGCCCCGCCTCTCCCCTTCCCGGTCAGCCATCTTTCTGTACCAGCTGCCTGCATTGCCCCAAAGGTATTCGTGGTGCCGTTCATGCATTCATTCTTATTCATTCACTCGCTTATTCATTGATAACCAAGTTCTTTCCACATTTTAAGCTCTGGCTTAAGAATTCACATTAAAAAAATAAAAATAAAAACATAAGAATAAATGCTTGGTGTGATATGGCTAATGACGCTTTTATATAGATATATATATATACATTAATGGATTACAGCGCGTATGTGTAATCTGCTCGATAATTGTCAGTATTTTTATATTCTTTTCAAAAAACATCAAAGTTCAAATATTTGCTTGTTCAGCAATTTACAGGGCGTGAAAAGATTGTCTACATTAAAACAGAAATAAATTTATCTTGAAGGTTACACAGTTATTTTGAGTTACAGACGTGAATACCTTTTAATTTTGAAAAAAAACTCATATAAAGATTTTAAAAT
The DNA here is from genome assembly GCA_035042165.1 of Drosophila kuntzei. NCBI lineage: Eukaryota > Metazoa > Arthropoda > Insecta > Diptera > Drosophilidae > Drosophila > Drosophila kuntzei. Next base: position 376,715 of record JAWNLU010001470.1, read on the forward strand.
ATCTATTTGTACGAATACTTTCTTAAAAAGAAAAATATTGGTAGAAAATAAATTATTTTAAAAGTTAAAAGTTCTCAATTAGATTGTTCAAAAATGGAGATGGGTAGGATACAAAAGAATTAAAAAAGAACAAACAGCTAAAATACGGGAAAAATGAATGTGTTGAAAGGACAAAGAGGTTTTTGGAAAATCAAAACTGAAAAGTTTATTAAAATCTGTATTGACATATTAAATTATTTCTTAGATCACATAAAAACCGCTTCACGAGGTAAAGTCTAGTGACGAAAGCGTATTTTAGCCCCAAAATTTCTGATATCCAATTTTGTGACGAAATTTATTACATTAAATATACGAATTATTCTAAAATAATAAAAAAAAAATTGTTTGGCATTCGGCACTGCGCATTAAAGTTATTTTTAGGTATAAAGAATAGTGAACTTGCGCAATGTGCAATATTCAAGGGACGTCTAAAAGCCCTCTAAAATACCTTTCTAACGACATATAGAACACATCTATAGCTTCTTCGGATTGGAAACTATAGGTGTTTCAAATTTATCGGGTTTTAGCTGTTTCCCGCTAAACTAGCTATTTCCCGCTAAAATCGTCGGACAAAAGTTTCTAGATCTTTGATAAGAAATAATTCCTCATCATCAAATCTAAGCTTTTTAGCGCTTGATGCTAACAAACAGACAAATTGATTTTCATTTCATTTTGGAAAGGCCATTAAAAATTTCATATATTTTTATATATTTAATATATCTTTTGGATCAAATGTCGGATTGGAATGATCGAGGTACCAATCGACACGCATTTTATACAAATTTTGAAAAATTATAAAATTTAACCAAAAGGCTTCAACGGCCCACTAGCTGCAATTTTGCCCCTTAGCTTAAAAAAAAAGTATCCTTAGAATATAATAATGTTAATAGGAATGTATCTTAAGAGACATGCAATTTGAATACATTAGTAATTGCAATAAAAGATTAGATTCGTAATATTAATGTATTTCAACTATATTTGAGTACATTTTTTTGCAATTGTGAAGCTCTAAAACTTTTTATGCGTCAAATTATGTGATTAGTCCGGCTTAAATGTTGTTTTTCTCGCATCCTTTCCAGCAAGTAGCAATAGCTCGTAATGCGTCTGACAATCATTAACGTAATTTTAAAGTCATTTTTGTCATACATCTTATTCGTCCATTAAGTTGCATATTCGCTGTCTGTTGCTGTAGTTTTTGTTTATATTTTATTTTTTTTGCTAAAGATTTTAGCTTGAGTCACATCGGTTTACGTTTAGTCAAAGCAAAAGAAAGGAAACAATAACAAGAACAAAGGCAATTGCTTTATTGCTCGCCAATCATCGTCTATATCGGATGCTTCCATCTTGGCTCCAAATGATTTATGGGCCCCGCATGGATTGGCATTGATACAATGCCGAAGATGAAGCAGAAGAAGACGAAGAAGAAGAAGAAGAAAAAGCTATGGAAACTGCCTGTGTGTGTGCGTGTGTTTGTATCTCTGTGCATTGGATATCTTGGATCTGGATACTAGCTCAAAAAATGCTTGCAGATTTTGCAACTGCCACTACGTTATTTGTCTTGAATTACTTTTGGACTTGCACTTTACACTTTACACTTCACACATTAACACACACACACACAGGCAGGCACAATCTACTACGTACATATATAAGGACTTGCACTTATTTATTTGTTTTTCAATTTTGGTTTTCGGCTTTTGCTTTTGTGTATTGCAGGCAAAATGTTATTGGACAACCCCCACAACATTCGACAGTCACCATGCAGCAGACAAATTGCGCGTAAAATAAAACTTCAATTGCAGCAATAACAACAGCAACAAGAACAACAACTGCAACGGGGTGTGGCAACTAAACACACAACAGTCGGGGCCAACAAAAAATAAAAGAAGAAATTGAAAAGCGTTTTAAAAACAATAAAAGTGGCAAATTCACAACCAAGCCACACGCTCCCTACCTTCTCCCCTCCCACAAGCTGCCTCCCTCGCATCGTCAAACGCCCACGCAGCAGAAATTCGCAAATATTGCGAGTTCGTGTCGCTGTGTGTGTGTGTGTGTGTGCGTGTGTTTGTAATGCATTTGAACAGTAACAACAACATCTACAAGAACGACGCGTGTTAATGTTGTACGTGGCAAACCCAAAGCGATACAAGTTGTATTCGTTGCATTAAGCAAGTACAACAACAGGAAAAGTCAAAATTTCCCACGCTTTTACCTGTCGCTGTTGTTGCACTTGATGGCGCTTTAAGGGTCAATTGCACCCCAGCGGCTAAAACGTGAGTGCGACGAAACAGCAGCAAAAAGGGAATAAAAGGAATCGTTATAGGTAAGCGTCGCATTTCCGTTCCAAGAATCTAAACAGAACACAACACAACAATGTAAGATAGTCATAAAATATTGTGGAATTTATTTATAGTTAGTACAAGCTATGAATCAGTTCTAATGCAATTTCTGCAGAACCATTTCGTGTTGGGTTCCTAAAATCAGAGCATAAACTTTATTCTTTCAATTTACCTCTTTTTTGCTGATGTATTTGTTCCCTCTGTTTTTAATGTACATTTGCTGGGAATTATACATTCGTAACTAAGAAATAAAAAATAACTAAATATTAAGAATAACGCATATACATGTATGTACATTTCAAAATCCGTTTTTGTCTTTTTGAAAACTTAATTAACTTAAGGATTTAACTCTAGGATCCTTTTAGGACGCTCTTGCTTTAAAAATATATTGAAATAAAACTTTGGAATTTATCTAGTATTTACTTGCTTGTGGAAATAGGAAGAGTCTTCTGCCTGTACATAGATGAGATTCAAACCGAATTTGAAGAAAATATATGCTCTGAATTGAATCTTAAATTTGCACATATAGAATGCCTTACAGCCAGGAATTAAGCCCGTTAATAAAACCGTCACCTTTAACCGGTATTAACCGATTGAAGTTGGCAACCGTAACTAACCGAAACATAACTTTTTTATTACACCGAAAACCGTATTTATTCAAACCGAAATAACCATTTAGTAACCGATTTATGTATAACGGTTAGTTTCAATCAAGCATTAAATGCAATTATGTTGTTAAGGTGCAATCATCGTTATTCAAATTAATTTGGATTTTAAATTTGAATATTGATATTATAAAATTTATCTTTTTAAAAAACACAACTAATTTTTGTTTTCATAATAACGTCTTTTTCTTACATTTTTACAAGAAATATTTTTTTTCGGAACTGAAATCCGAAACATACAAAAAACCGTTAGCGGTACAAAAACGATTTACAAAGGTTTTGCGTAACCGACTAGTAAAAACCAAAATACAAATATTTCTGAAACCCAAACTGAAACCGATATTGGTTTCGGTTTGATACCCTGCTTATAACAATGGATCTAAGAAGAGAGCAAACATGTAACCGTAACCGTATATAATGTGAGGTTAAAAAAATATGCATAAGATATACATACATAAACTGAGGGATAACAATGCCCAAATCTGTATAATATATTCGTAATTCCCAAGAACCAATACTCTGGCATGTAATCTCCGAAAGTCTCATTTACGACTACGAACGAGTTGCTCCAATAGAATTTGCTGGGAGGCGGGTTGTGGAGTGGGGGCCTCAGTTTCAAAGTGCAGACGGCCAAGGAATTAACTTGAATTTGATTTTTAATTATCATTTTGCCTGCCTCCTGTCGGACTCTTTTCAGTTGTGGCATTTGTGTGGTGTATATGTGGGCGTTGCAATTGGTAGCAGAAGTCCAATAGGAATCGGTATTGAAAGCGGAATTGGAATCGGTATCGGAATCAAGAGGCTCAAGTGCCCCGGGCCCCTCTCCTCCCTGGAGGGGTAGCTGCTGCAGCTTCAGCGCCAACCACAACAACAACAACAACACGAAGGAAGTGGAGGTGAAAGTGGACATTGAAGAGGAGGATGACGACACCATTACCACTTCCACTGTCGCTGTCAACGTTGGCGTTTGCAGCGACGTCGACGTCAACGGCGATGCCAGTCGATGAGATTGGAGCTGCAAAAACGTTTTCGGATGCGGATGTGGAGGAAGTGCGGCACGTTGTGCAACGCATTTTGGTGCCGTGCATTTTTGTTATTGGACTATTGGGAAATACAGTGAGCATTTGTGTTTTGACGCGGTAAGTGCACTTGTATCCAATGTTGTTGCACTTGTTGTTATTTTTACTATTGTTGTTGTTGTTGTTGTTGCGTGTTTTTGTTGCTGGATTACGGCCGAGCGGCCAACTTGATTCAAATAGAACTGCTGCTGGTATCTACATATGTATGTACATATGTGCATAGACGAGTATGTATGTATGTATTTGTCCGTGTCCGTGTCCAATGTGAGCATTACTATTTTATGCATTTTATGTTTATGTTGCGTGTTGCATAGACGAAAACTGAAAACAGGTACGCAGCACATTACACGAGGCATTTAATTGTTGCCATCTAGCCAGCACTCTAAAATCATTTCAACGCCACAACAACAACAGCAATAACAATAACAGCATGACAATAACAGCAGCAGCAGCAACAATAACAACAATAACAACAATTTTATGTGCCAAATGAAAATGGCTCAGAGATAAGAGCCAACTGGGTGCTTTACAATTGGCGGGTGTGTTCGTTGGTAGCACTGGCTAAAAATGTTAAAAATATGCGACAAATTAAGGCGCTATAAGTGACAAGTAAAAGCTGGCTGCTATACAATTGGATAGCACATATGACAGACAGCTTACAGCGAGAAGCGGTTTCTGAAAAATTAAAATGTATTTCTATAAATTGTCAAGCTAGAATTTATTAGTAAAAAGTTAAATTGCAAGCTGCATACAATTTTTTCACTTAGAACAGGATAGATTTGAAAACAATAAAATAAATAGTAATATAAAGAAAATAAATAGAAACAAAGGAAGAAATTTTTAAAATGCTAAGTCTTAATGCATACTGGTTTTAGTTATTTTCTATAAATTAAAAAACTTTTAAAAATTTGCATAATAAGGCTTGCATAATAGCTTGAGACATACAGTTTACTGCAAGAACGCATTGTTAAGACAATTTCCAGATCGATTAATACGAAAACAAAAATTTGTAGAAATTTTTAAATTCAATATTTTGATCGTTGGATACATAATAAAGCTGACAGCTCTAAAACTAAAACAACTGATTATTATTATCAAGTTCTAAACAGTCTGACAGCAACGTCCTCGCCAGTGTTGGTAAATTTGTTGTAAGCCCATTCAAGCATCGTACTGGCGCAATGCATAAACACACATACACACACACACGCACACAAGTACACAAGTACACACAAAAGCCAAAAACTAAATATGAACAGTTAGGTTTTATAGTGCATTTGTTGGTTTTATGACTCTCTGTCGCCATTTTGGGTATTTTTCCGACTTCTCGCTGCCACCGAGGTCGCCTGCCGCCTGCCGCCAAAAAGCCGCACACTCCTGGGCAATTTGGTTATTCAATTATTGTTGCATTTGGCACAGTCGCTTTGTGCCCCGTAGCGGCAACTGACCAGATTTCTAAACACAGACACAAACAAACTGTTTGGATTTATTCTTATTTTTTTGTTATACTATTATTATTTTTATTTTTTTGGTGTGTTTTCTATTTCTTATTTTTGTTTGTTTTGGGTGTGGGACCATTTAGGAAGCGCATGAGGTGCACCACAAACATTTATCTAACGGCTCTGGCAATTACGGACATTGCGTACCTGACCCTCGTATTAATTTTATCATTCAAACACTATGAATATACCAAATACAATAGCGAGCTGTACTGGAAGCTCTTTGGTTTTTTGATGTGGCTCTGTGATGCCTGCGGTAAGTAGAGGTGGCAATTATGGGGAATACTAGAATAATGCAAATTTTGAAGGAAACAACATGGTTATAACCAGGGACTAAAACCTTAACCGAAACCATAAACTTTAACCGGTAAAAACTGATTGAAATTTGTAACCGTAACTGAAGCCGTAACCGAACAATTTTTTTTCACTGTTCCGAAACCCGTAAACCGAAACTCTTTAAACCGAAATAACCGTTTAGCAACCGATTCATTTGTAACAGTTGCTGGTTATTATTTTAGTATAAAGCCAAATAATAAACAAATATTGCAATGCATGCTGGTTTTAGCAAGGGACACGAAGAAGAATCTTATTGTATTCAAAATTACACGTACATTGTATGTACATACATATGTATGTACGTATACTAACAAAAGAAACATGTAAAAATTAGCTAAATTTTATTGTCTGCATATGTACATCTGAAAAATAACAACGAAATTTCAATTTTCGTCTTCGTTTAAGTAATTCTTACGAATTTCGTCAATTATTTTGAAAAATAAATGAAATATGTGAATGAGTGACAGAAAAAGCCCAACTTACAAAAAACCGATAACCATTACAAAACCGATACTGCAAGACTTTGCGTAATCGATAACCGAAAACCTTTATGCAAGCTTATACGAAACCGTAACTAAAACCGATATTCGTTTCGGTTTTAATCCCTGTTTATAACATAAATAATAAGAAACTAATACAGGTATGAGTCATGGGAATACATAGGAATAATCGAACCGTTAAGGATTGTAGCTAAGCAAATGTACTTATTACTAACGATTAACGAATTATAATTTATATATTTTAGTTTTGCATATATTTATTCATCCATGGGTCGGACTATTCTATCTTTCTATCTATATATCGAAAACAATCTGTTCATCTATCTATCTATAGAATATCACAAACTCCCAGTTTAATTGTTATCACATAAAAAAACCTCTACATGAGGTAAAAGTCTAGTGACGAAAGCGTATTCTAGCCCCAAAAATTCTTATATCCAATTTTGTGACGAACTTTATTACATTTAATATATGAATTATTCTAAACTAAAAAAAAAATTGTTTGGTATTGTAAATTTGAGCATGATTTTTCCTCTAAATTCGTTCTGCATTTAAATGCACTTCAAGGCACGTCTAAAAGCCTAAAATACCTTTCTAACGATGTTTAGAACACATCTGTAGCTTCTTCGGATTGGAAACTATAGGAGTTTCAAATTTATGGGGTTTAAGCTATAACAAAAGTTTCTAGATCTTTGATAAGAAATAATTTCTCTTCATCAAATCTAAGTTTTTTTTTAGCGCTTTGATACAAGCAAAAACAGACAAACTGATTTTTCATTTCATTTTGAGAAGGCCATTTAAAATTTCAAATTAATATATCTTTTAACCAAAAGTCGGATTGGAATGATCGAATGATCGATTCGACGCGCATTTTTGATACGATACGAAAAATGATAAAAATTTAACCAAAAGGCTCCAACGGCCCCACTAGCTGCAATCATTAAAATTTTGCCCCTCCCACTTACACCCCCATATCTTACAAACTAGATGAGTTACCAAAAGTCTTAGTATGCACTTTTGTTAGTTAAAGTCATACCTTTCGATCGGTATATAAGTCGACCTGATCGGACAGTCGTAGCAAATTTTCCATTCTTCGTGTATATATTGCTAGTCGCATTTTGCACACTACGTGTTGCTTTCGTCACTGGCGCGGACTGCCGTCCGCAGTGATTCAGATAATAGAAATTTAAAAAATTAGATTATTATATAATAATTAAAAATTAAAAAGAACGGTTACAGAGCAATGTATTTGATTTTAAACTGATTGTTCCTATAACAGCTATATGCTATAGTTGTACGATTTTAACCAAATTTCTTCAGGGTGCATAAAATAAAAAATTACCATGAACACAATCTATAAGATTGTTTGAGTTATCTGAAAATCCCATTTCGCAACAAAATTATTATACTTTGTGCAAAAGTATAAAAAGAGTAAATGAGATGAGCATTAAGTTATTCTTTTATATATTAATAGACTAGTTAATGAAGCTGTCGTCAATAAATAAAAAAATAGACATACAACAAATATAGAACAAAAGCCGAGACACAATGTGAAGACCTTAGGTTAAGTCCTCCAAACAGATTATTTTCTATCATAATTAATGAATATTATACTCGTAATATACTTGTACAACTGGTAGAGATTAGCTGGCAATTTATGCAGTTAAACCCGCTCAAGAGCTTAGCGAGGTCTTGACTAAATTGACAGTACAATAGGTGAAAAGGAGCTGGGAGTTAATATTGAGGAGGAGTAGGGGAATAAGGATTGGGGGAAATATTAATAGCTCGATAGCATGCACTCATGTTCAATGATGGAATACTGATATCTGCTTGTTCGAACTACTCCCATTTCACACAAACACACATGAAATCATACACACACATACAGCGTATATCTCAACTTACATAGCCGTGTGCTTTACCATCGAGCGATTTATAGCGATACGCTATCCGCTCAAAAGACAAACATTCTGCACAGAGTCGCTGGCCAAGAAGGTAATAGCAGGTGAGTGAACATCGATAGGATGATGTGAAACCTGGACAAGCACTGAGGTCCCTTTGTATTGTTTTGACAGCCGTCGCGCTCTTCTGCCTGCTGACCACGCTCTCAACGGCGTTCGAGCACACATATGCCATCGATTCGAAATTGATTGATGACGCCTATAGGCCCTGCAATCAGACCCTGGCAAATGTGTCGCCTACACCCACCCAGCTCACTCCAGCGACCGCATGGCATCTAGATGAGCATCCAACCAATCACGCTGGCCATGTCACCACGCCACCCTCTCAAAGCTTTTTGGAGCACTTCGATTTGGGCAGCGGAAGCGGCTTTGGTGACTCAGGTAAGTAAAGTAAAGTAGCTTAAATACTGGTTTTCCTCATTTAAATACGAGTACTTGAGTATAAAGTCTACTTTCTTTCTTAATGTTTTTTTTTTTTTTGGCCAGACCACATTCCAAACAGGCAGCGACGCTTACCAACAGCCTCCACATTCGCCTCTGTGGGCTTGACAGCGCCAGCCACAGAGCCAACACCGGCAACCACTGAGAGTTTGTTGCACTTGTCACGTGCCAGACGCAGAAGCAGACGCAGCGAGGATAACAACATCAAAAGCGATGTCAACTTCAACTACAACAACGATCATTATAATAGTTACAACAATAACAGCGTATTCGATTTTAACGTTACGGAATTATGTCAAAATGTAAGAGAACAATCGAATAGATTAATGGAAAATAACATAGAACTATCTATTTATTATAAATATCATAAGTAGTAGTCTCATCAGAGAGAAGCTGTAATATCATGTCAGATATGTAGCTAAATCTCATTAAGGAGGAAGTACAAAAATCCAGAAAAAAAAAAAGCAATTATATTAAAGAAGATAACAATAAACTATCAATGCTATTAATTTTATGAGGAAATAAGAGAAAAGTACAAGAAAGTTAAAACAATAGTTAGCAATAGATATAAATATCATATCATAACATTTGTAGGAGTCTCATGTATGGCAATGATGAGAATACGTATACGTATATAGACAAGGAATAGATAACAAAGAACTACCATACATATTATAGATATCAACCTTATAACGACTACACTATAACAATGAGACAAGTATACTAAAAACTAGACAGTTTGAAAGACTTTCTAAAGATAGTTGATCTAATTTATCAAAGTTTTTGACTTGTGGGTTATTATTTTCGAAAGCCCGTAAAGCGCTTAAATTTTTTAATGTATCGAAATACTTTCCATTTAAAGAAATAGTATGTTTTTGTTATATTTCAATAAATAAACATATTTAAAAACGATGAAATAAATCAGGTATAATAATTTCCTTAAAAATGTTCACTCAGCAGATATTTGACATGTATGCGAGCTTGTTTTCAAATTATCAACATTTTTAAAGAAAAAACATATATCTTAAAGACTTTCTTGAAGACTGAAGAAAATAGAATTTCGGATAGTGATCGATTGTTTTAGAAATATCTGAAATTTCTGAATTTTTATTTTTACGTTTCACTCGTCTAGAGGACCTTCTATAGGAATACGCTGTCGAGTCTTGGCGATAATAGTCTGTACAATAATATCTGGAGTATGTTTACGTTGGTGGTGTTTGTCTTGTTGCCACTTTTTGTACTTGCAACTTTCAACTGTTTCCTGATATTGCTCGTACATCGCTCAAAGAGTGTGCGTGGGGATTTGACCAATGCCAGCAGTATAAGACGCACCAAGGTAAGATCACTTAAATGGAAATTATATATAATAATAATTAATCAATTTATCCAATTTACAGCGCAAGTCTAACTCTGGGATAACGGGCAGCGTTTCGCAGGAGAATCGTGTGACGATCACATTGATTGCGGTGGTGTTGCTTTTCATCGTATGTCAGGTGCCGTGGGCAATATTTTTAATATGTACTCAGTATGTAGAAATTGAGCAGAATAATCAAACAATCGCTGGAAATGTGTGTAACACGTTGGTTGCCATCAATGCGGCTGCAAATTTTTTCTTATATTGCGTGCTGTCGGATAAATATCGTAAGACGGTGCGTGAGCTTATCACGGGCTATCGTTATCGCCATCGACATGCACGCAACAATATCAGTCTCTATGTGCCCCATACGACAACCACACTCAATGGAGATGGCCACAGTGGTGCTGGTGGTGGTAGCTCTGCCGGTTACAGTGCCTACAGTGGTGCAAGCAGCCGACGGTGTCGTGCCAAAGCTGCCGCAGCGGGTCGTCTAATTGCTTGAGTCACGAGCCCAGGCGCGAATGGATTAGTAAGTCAGTCAGTCAATGACTATGTGGTTTGTTATTTCATGATATTTTTATCTCTACTTACACTTAACTCTCTGTTAGACTAAGTCAAATACAAAAAACTATGTATATACTATATACTATATAAATATATATGGTATATACATATATCCATACATTTGTGCCATAATGTGATGATTATAGTCTTTAGGCTAGTTATCCTAATCGTAATTGTTGTTGTCCTAAGTGTCATAAATGTAGTTTCATTAAAGTATAAATGAACAGTAAAAATCTCTTAACAATACATAGTCTTATTTGAAAAGTATGAAATTAGTTGAATTGTTAAATGTTAACGAAAGTGAATTGTAAACAAAACGCACACTTTCTGTTGCAGTCAGTTGATCAATTTTATACACAATACGGCTGGGACATAGCTATTACCTATGTGCTTATGCACATTTTCAGCATTTTCGGAATGTACTAAAATGTTTGCTATGGGAAATTCGTTCGAAATTGGGGCGATTGTGATTTTTTCTGCAAAAGTTGCGAAATCGAATTGAATCTATACAAAGGCGAAACAGACACAACTTATGCCCAGCGGGGTAGCCAAATAGGGCCAGTCATGGCACACACATTGTTGCAAACGTAATGGAGTTACAAACATTTGCGGTTTCCCAGTGTGACTTTACCACTTCTAAAACGTAGATCCGGACGCGTTCCAATTCCGAGTAGAACTAGTACTTAAATGTGAATTCTCTAATTCGCTTTAATAAAGGGGCGAGACATGAAAAAGATGAGTCCAAATACCACAATCTGGCACGTGGAAAGTAGCAGGCAGAAAAGCATGACCTGCGGCGTTCGCTACCTAAGGGACACATCCAGAAGGCATTCCTTTGGGTGTTATTTGGAACGTATATTAAAACACAATAAATATGGAAAATTTATGTATTTTTATTGAATTATATAAACAAATAAGTACATGATAAAAATGAAATGTTTTCAAATTTCTCCAGCCGTCGAGGTTTGCTTTTCCCTATTTCAATGGCATCGGCTTGTATGTATGCACATCAATGAAATGAGAATAATATGAAGAAATATTAGTATTTATTTTATTGCAAAGTAATACAAGACATAAATGCAATAGAAGTTATTGTATTTTCATACTTACAAGATGTAAAAAGAATAATTTTACAAGTTTGCACATTTCACTTCTTCTTGTTTGAGACTTAATCATTACAAGCAAATGAAGAGCTTCGCAATAAGAATAACAGATGCTTTGCACGCTCTTTGGTAGTTTATAGACTTTGTCGCATCGCTTTGCCCTTTTCTTGTGATTGTTTGTACGATTGGGACACAACAAATGCATATACTGCTCATTTGGACGGAAAGTGCAAGCTTACAAGAATGGGTCACCCGGGACCACACGTTACCAAAGGTTTTATTGGGTGTGTGTGAATCTACACACACACACAACAAATAGGGAAAAGCAAACCTCGACGACTGAAGAAATTTTAAAACACTTTATTTTAATCATGTACTTAGTTGTTTATATAATTTAATAAAAATACATATATTTCCCATATTTATTGTGTTTTAATATACGTTCCAAATACCACCCAAAGGAATGCCTTCTGGATGTGTCCCTTAGGTAGCGAACGCCGCAGGTCATGCTGTTCTGCCTGCTACTTTCCATGTGCCAGATGGTGGTATTTGGACTCATCTTTTTCATGTCTCGCCCCTTTATAAAAGCGAAATTGAGAATTTACATTGAGGTACTAGTTCTACTCGGAATTGGAACGCGTCCGGACCCACGTTTTGGAAGTGGTAAAGTCATACTGGGCATACTAAATTACTTGGTAAATACACTTGCAGTGATGAGCCAACAAAATAAAAAAAAATTCAAAAATCAACTACAGCAATTGCTCTCAGCATGTGTGTTGTTGTGAATTGAGAGCGTCAGTAGCCAATATGCCCCCTCCTTACCCTATAAAACATCCCATTTTCCCTCCCCTCTGTGTGTTCATGAAAAATTACAAGTCAGCGTCACAATTGAAATATTTCCGCCTCAACGAACAGAAATGCGCAATCGAAAATAGTTATCTTGCCATTGGAATTCGCCCAGAAATATGCAAGGGCAACGGCAACAGCAACAGCCAACAACTGGTAACTGGTAACGGGTAGCTGGTGACTGGCTACAGGCCGCAGTCGGATATGGCAACGACAGTCGAGGACTCGGAGGATTCCCAGCAAACAAGAACAGGACAGAGGACATTGCCGGCGTCAACCATGTCGGGCATATGTGGATTATGTGTGTGTGATTGTGTGTTCTGTTTACCCTACTGCAGACTGGCAACAGGCAACTGCTTTTGCCTGGTCCGAAATTTCCATATTTGATTGTTTTTGAGCGCCTGAAACAGCAACAGGAGCAACAAAAAGAATCGTAGATAGAAACGCAACGCGGCGCCTGTTTATTGAAAATGGCACATAAAAATAGCTGGTCAGCCGATTGGTGAATGCAATGTGGCATACTTTTGGGCGCAGGGCAAACAATAATGCAGCATGCCCAACTAACTGCTACCCTACATAACATATACTAATATTATTAATTTTAATCAAATCTGTTTTGATTTGTAAGATTCGTATTTAATACATACTCAATGACACTTACTGAAAGTTGATTAAAATCTTAAAAAAAAAACTTCTTTACAAAGTAAAAGTCTAGTGACGAAAGTGTTTGCCTGCCCCAAAATATCTGATATCACATTTTGTGACAAACGATATTAAATTTAATATATAAATTTAAAAAAAAAAGGCCGATTCGACATTCGTAGCAAATTTTCCATTCTTTGTATATATATTGCTAGTGGCCTGTTGCACATTTCGTGCTGCTTTCGTCACTAGCGCATGCACTTATAATAGAAATGTGATGTGAACAATATTTCGAATAATCACAATTTAAATTATACTTGCCAGTTTTAAATATTGTTCGACTTGAGTAATGTTTAATCGAGTTTATGCAATAAATTACATTTTGAAACCTTACTTAAGCTAAAAGCATGATTAACAAGTCAATACTTGGATTCAGTTGCAGTTACCTGTATGCATTTTATGCATATTAATATACTTTAATATAATTAATACACTTCAAATTCACAGCTAGTTGCAAGTTGTGTCGTTAATCTTTTCATTATGAAAGATTCTAAGATAATATATTATTTTTTGCTACAATATTTATTACTATGAGCACGTCAAATTCTATCTGAATCATTTTCACTATTATATCAGATTGGCATATTACAGATATTAACGTGGCAGTGTGAGAATCGAGCCCATTTATATTTCAAACTAAACTAACTAACTTAATAAGCTCAGTTGAATATACCCTCTGTATAGCTGGGCATACGAAAAAATTCAAATACGCATGAAAAAGCGAAATGTGGATAGTACCATACAATAATAATAACAGCAGCAACGACAATAGCAACAATGCAAAGCACAACAACTGTAAAATATCAACGAAATGTTCATGTATGTAGCTGTCAGAAAGTTGTTGCTACAATAACTTTTTCATATGCAAAGCATGTCGCTGATATGTCTAATGGAAAGACAGAGAAACGGTAATGAAAAATAAAAGCAACATAAACAAATGATATAAACAAAAGAAATAGCAACAAAATAGCCGAGAGCCGTTTATCAGTCGTTAAAGGCTCGAATTCTACAGAAAATTATATCATTATTTATGAAGCAGCAGCCGAAGGTTTAATTAAATGAGAAAATTTTGGAAATTATTCGCAATTCTTTTCATTCAACTTTGTGTAGAAAATATCGAAATATCTGTGAACACTTTACTTTCGTTCTTAACGCCGAGTTTCCAGGCAGGCAAGAATACTTTTTAATCTGTTTTTAATCGTTTTCGAATCTCTCAGCAGTTAGTGTAATATTTCGTAAAATTTGAGTTACACTAAATATACTAAATATAATGAATTTCAATTGATTTATCGCCACAAACATTTAAATACTCTTACATTTGAATAAGTAATTTAAAGTATTTTTATACTTCCAAAAAAAACTTCTTTACAAAGTAAAAGTCTAGTGACGAAAGGGTTTTCCTGCCCCAAAATTTCTGAGTCCCTCCTACTTACACCCACTTATCTCATGAAGCAGGTGAGTTACCAAAAGTCTTAGTATGCACTTTTGTTAGTTAAAGTCATACCTTTCGATCGGTATATAAGTCGACCTGATCGGACAAATTTTCCATTGTTCGTGTCTATATTGCTAGTCGCCTTTCGCACCCTTCGTGCTACTTTCGTCAGTAACGCGGACTGCCGTCCGCAGTGATAATTTTTTAATATTGTAAAAATTCGATTGAAATTGATTATAATTTTCTCCGTCGATAGTTGTTACTCAAAAAATCGGTTTGATTGTATAATCGTGACGAGCACGATAAATAATTATTTTATACTTATTGTGCTGAGAGACTCTATAACCTAATAAATAAAATGGGTATAACAATCAAGAAAAGATGCTAAATAAAAGATTTAAACATTTTACTCAGCTCGGAAAATAGCTTTACAGTCAAGTTCTTCAGGAGCCTTTGATAAAGTTGCAAAGATTTGAGCCTTGTTACTTCAATTTCAATGTTAATCTGAAATTTAAATCGCTTAATGTTGGAATAATGACATAATGTTAAATAATAAGATAGTTGAACTTATCTTGAGTCGAATTAACCGCACGTTTTCACTAAGGCCGACGATGAGAACAAAAAAAAGACAACGATTTAAAGAACGTATGCTTTATTTATAATGTTCAACTTAAGACTAAATTTTTATTGACATTACATGGGTTTATATTGACATAAACATGAATACGTAACTCACACGAGCTGAGCGCATGAGGATTAATTGTGCTGATATTACAAAAGTACTTTTGTTATGTAGACATGAATATGTTACTATATATATTTGTTGTATACAGAAATTGTTGTGGTTTAATAAGTAATATCCATTCATATAAAAAATATTTAGTTTGACAACAATAACTACTTGCGCCTGATCATACATTTATCGCATATACATATATTTAGTTATTGGTTCGGTTTTGTTATTTTATTTAGCTTTTTGTCTGTCAGTTCTAGGCAAATAAATGGTATAATAATCTATTTTATTTGCTGATTCGCTTTGAATAGTTTCAATATTTCATTGCAATTTTATGTATATTCAAATGCGACAAACATTTTATTGCCACTGTAGTTGTTGTAGTTGCTGCCCCAAGCCCCATTTTATTTATTTATTTAAAGCGATTTGGTGTTGTAAGGTTTCATTTTTATGCTGCAGGTTGAAATGTTTTGACCAGCAAAGCCATAAAATGTGCATGGCAAATTTTACAATTGAGCCTCGTAAAATTTTACGTAAATTGCCATAGCGTCAAATGCGTGGCTAAATTCAAAGTAAAAAAATGAAAATAAAAATGGGAAGAACGTGAAGACTGTGGGCTGTTAAATGGTAAAGGGGGAAAGCCGAGTGAGTAGAAGGGGAGGAGGCGGCTGGTAAAACATTTTGCGGTTAAAGGCAGTTAGCCAAATAAATGTACAACTGATAAACAAGCCGTGGAAACGTTTTCTAAGTGTAGCTGTAGTTGTACACACACACACACACACACACACACACACACACACACACACACAGATATAGTGTGAGCAAATAATGTGCAGCTCAGCCTGAAAGTAGGCAACAAAAACACACGCAATTCGCTGGCTCTTTTTCACCCTTTTTAGGCTCTCTTTTATCATCAGTTGCTTTCGTGTTTGCTTTTCATTTTATAGTATTAGCCAGCTTGTGGTTGTGTGTATGTGCATGTGAGTATATATGTGTGTGTGTGTGTAGTTTTATTGATATGTTTGGCAATTTTCTTTTCTTAAACTTGTGCATTTCCACTGAATAATTCCATTTTGTTTCATTAGTTGTGCATTGTGCCTTCAGCACATAAATAAGTAAACAATTTGTTTGTTTTACTTAAACACACACACACACACTTATATTTTGAAAAATATAGACATTTTACATACATATGTATGTATTTGTGTTGTCCAGTTATAGTTTTAGCTGTCAGAAAATATTTTTAATTAACAATATGTTTCTTAAATGCCCTAAAACCCTATATAATCACCATTTACAACCACATATACACACACCCACACGCACACATATTTATACATATGTATTCTCAAAAGCACACGCACACACATGTCTGTATGTACCTATTATGGTGTGTATGTGTGAGTATATTTTTAAGTTGTTTTCTTATGTTTGTGCCGAAAATTTGCTTAATTAAAAATAACAAGCGGCAGAAGCACACAACACCAACGATAACAACAAACAAACACAAACAACAACCACAACAGCTACAATAACAACAAGTTGAAGAGCAACCGCAGAGCTACAAGCAAAACTTTGTTTAATGGTTAGTTAAGCGTTTAATTTGCACAGAGTCTTTGCTTCTTTTAGTGGCTGGGGTAAGGACTATGTATAGAGGAGAAGAGGGAAGAATATGCGACCTTTTCCATCTCTTGTTTAGTCTGTGTCGACGACTTTTAAAAGCTTCCATAAGCCTCATGTGAGTGGTGGCCAGGGGGTGGTGCACGGGGGTATTGTCTGTTTTGCGAACTGATCCCTTTGCCTTTTTGACAGCGGCTCAAATTTCCTTTTAATGTTTTTTTTTTATTTTTATTTCTATTTCTAGTATTTTCATTTCCATTTTGTTGCCATTTCAGCTTTGAGCTTTGCTATTGACTAATTGGCATGGTTCGTCAATTTGCTTGCTTTCATATTAATTTACATATAGTAGTAGTACTTTTACAGAGTTTTTGAACTCTTAACTATCGAATTGAATGCATAGAGCAGAGGTGTACAGAGCCTATGCACACGACGCACATTTGTTTTTGTATTGCACATGTCATATGGAAGTGTGTGAGCTTACACACTGGTAAGGTTCTGGTACACATTGCAAATTACACAAACAATTTTTCACTTTTCGTTTTCCGTCAAAATTTGTTACTGGTAAAACAATAACAATTTTTGACTTCTCGCTTTCCGTCAAAATTCTTTGCTGGCAAAACAAAAACAATTTTACTGCTTCGTTTTGCTGTCATTATTCCGAATGTATTTTGTTGTTGTCTTTTCGTTTTCTGTACACTGGAAAACAAAAACATTAACGTGTGTACTGTTGCTACTAAATAAAATAGAAATGCGATAAAACAAATTTTAAAAAGGATCAATTTCATTAAAAAAGAGCCAATTTCATATAAAAACTAAAATTAAAATAGATATTGATGAGCTTTTGAAAAAACATTAAAAAAACATTTTTCATTTTTTTTAGAAACATGTTATTATTTTTTCCGTGCACTCATTGAAATAAAAAAAAAAGTTCGTTACATGTGTGCGTGTGATTTTCTTTATTTGTATTGGTGCGTGCACATCCATAAGGCAGCTTTGAGCATCGCTGGCATAGAGCATACTTTTTGGCGGCAGCGTGAACTTTATTTTGTCTACTAATCCAAATATTATCGCTGGTGATTAAATATAGATATGAGAAATACGAGATAGACCTCTATTTAAATCTTATTTTTAACGTAAACATTTAGCGGCTTAAATAAATCTTGTTTAACTCTGCTAATAATGATGAACATAATATATTTCAATATCGTACGATAAGTATTGCCAATTCACCTTGGAACGTTTCCATCGAAAATTGCGAAAACTCTAGAGCTTATAAAATCTAAAATAAACTTTTAATTGTATTGTTTATACCATATAAAAATTAAATAAGTTATGCAGATATATTCATAGAGTATACATAAATATTCAGATAGTTAAAATAATTGATGTGAGAATTTGTTGAGTATGTCAATGCAACGATTATTGTTGTAATAAATATAAGCTGATAAGTGGGCCTACAATACTACTGCATATACATATGTACGCATAACTACGCAGACAATTACAAGTATTTACAAGAAAAACGACATTTTCTATATCAAAAGTATTTATGAAATAAATGAATATATATTTTATTTATTGAAAACTTAGGTAATGAAAATGCTTTATAAGATTATACGCCTTGACATAAATGATAGAGTCAAATCAATTATTTAAAACACACACATTGATAGACAGCACTATTGATATAAAGTGGGGCTTGTGATAAGCCATGTTAAATGTCAAGTTTTGATTAGTTGGCAATTGATTGGGACCAGTAAAAAGTTGCACTAGCCCCAAAGTCAATGACGATGATGGTAAGCAAGCAAATGGCATGGTAAAAGTTTTGGTTTTCTGTTTTCTGTTTACTGTGAGGCGATTGTGGAACTTGTGGCACTTGTTGTTGCTGTTGGGTGAATGCAGGCAAAAGCCAAATTGTAATGGTGTTGGGCCAAAAGCATAAGCGGCTTAAAGTTGGCGCACACTAAAATAATTTCTGTGTTAATTTTATTTAAAACGTTGAAAGCTGCCGCTGAAAAACTTTCGCCTGCGGCAGCGACAGGCTAATGCCAATTAGATGGGAATGTTTCACTGGCCAATACGGAAAGTGAGGGCTATATAAAGTTCGGTTGATAGGGATGATGCGACCGCAAAACATTTGCCGATTAGCCACGCTGATTATGCAATTCCCTTTAATCTTTTCAAGCCAAAAATCCAGATTCAAGACAGTCACAATGCACACTGGGCGGAAGTGACGATATTTTTTTTTGGCGTAAACTGTATATATATTATGTAACAAATAATAAGAAAAGCGGAGAAACCGACCAGAAACGATAAATAAAATCTCAATCTAGTTTGTATATAGCCTATACCTTTCACTATATAAATGTTAAACTCCACAAAACATGAACATGTTGTTAACTCTATATAAATACCTATATACACAATATTACACAATAGCCCATTAGAAGTTTCGGTTATCTGACATAATCTAACTAGATCTATTACACGAAACACAAGTATGTTGAGGTTATGATCTACATAAAATATGCTCGAGGATAACCGTTTAAAACATAACGAATAAATGCATATCAAATTTAAGCACTCTGAACTATATTATACATACTTTGTTGGATATTTGGCATATTTAATAATACAGATGCATATATACAATATTATTAAAATGGTTTATACTCAAACAATTAAAAAGTTTTCAAGTAGTAAGAAAACATACATACATAATTCAGTAAGAACAGGTGACTTTAACTGGGTGGAAAAAACTAATGGGCGTTCTTTTTAAAATATTTTTATACAGGATAAATATTTAGAAGTTTATGCAAAAAAAAAAAAACGGCAATTCCGACCAGTGTGCAATAATAGACTGGCAGAAAGGGAAAGAGATAGACGGCATGGACGAGAGGAATTATAAAATAAAAAGCAAATGATTGACAGCCCTCGGGCAATGAGTGAATATTCAACAGAAAATTATGCACTTTAAATAAGTTTTTGCGTTTAGTCATTATTCAATTAAAATTCACAAGGACAAAAAAGAACGGCCATGCGATTGTCGCTGGAAGGGGAGGGGGGAAACACAGCTGGCCGTATCCTTAGACTCTACACAATTCCCAGCTTTTTGCTTCATAATATAATTTCTTGGTATAAGAGCCGCAGGTCCTGAAAATGTTATTGGCTGACAAAAGAGCTTCACAATGTGCTGTTGTTCATGTCGATGAGGCCATTGAAGATGCCGGGGACAGTAACTGTATCCGGTTGACAGCTAACAACGTTAGCAACAAGCGGCAAGCTGGCCAGCTGAAGTTTTTGGTCTTGTCAAGTTTGTTGTCAAGCCGTCTCCGTTCAAATTGCAAAAGATTTCCCTTAAAATCTTAGCCAATTCCAAGTCGTTGATCCCATTCCCTCACAAGTCCTACCCAACTCTCTTCCCCTGCCCCACTTTCTTTTCCTGGCCCTGCCCTTTTCCCTCCTGCCATGGCCGGAGCTTTTTTGGGTTGTTTGCAACTTTCATAGGCCGGTCTACAGTGGCGCTAATTTAACTTTTTAATTAAAGCAAAGCAATTGTTTTTGGACTATGTTGCCGCCCAGACATGCACCAGACAAAAGATGCCGCACAATGCACTACAATAAAAAGGCATCGGCAGCAACAACAGCAAACAACAAAAACAACGACAACATCAGTAATAATTTTGCGCGAAAATGCTCAGAAGTTGGAGGGCAATGCAGCTGCCACAGACACAGACACAGCCACAACAAGTGCAACAGGCAAACTTGACACAAAAAAATGGGAGGAAAATTACGTTCAAAGCCAACGACAAAAGCGACAAAAAAAAACAGAATCAACAAAAACAACAGCTTCAAAGTGGCGACAATGTCGCCGCCACATTTTTGCGCTCTTTATGTATGTGTGTGTATAAGTAAATGTGTGTGTGTGTGTGTGTGTGTGTGACTTGACTACCCTCTTAGGAAATCTTGGAATGATAACGAAACCAAAGTAACGTTATACATATTTCTTTATAGGTAGATACAAGTGTTGTAAACAGGGATTAAAACCTTAACCGAAACCGTAACATTTAACCGATAAAAACCGATGGAAATTTGTAACCGTAACTGAAACCGAATCCGAAAAATTTTTTCTGCAGTACCGAAACTCAAGAACCGAAACTCTTTAAACCGAAATAACTGTTTAGTAACCGATTCATTTAAAAGGGCTTATTTCGGTTCTGGCCGTCGCAGGTACCGATAACTTTGAACTGCCATAACTTTGTCAAAAGTCAATCAATTTTCATGCGCCATGTACATTTGAGCATGATTTTACCTCTAAATTCATTCTGCATTTAAATTTTGTTCATTTTAAACATTTTTGAAAATCAAATTTTTTCGAAAATTTACAGTGATGACTACCCTTTGTCTTTTTTGATTTTTTCGAAAATGAACAAAATTTAAATGCGAAACGAATTAAGAGGTAAAATCTTGCTTAAAATGCATGAATATTGATTGAGTTTTGACAAAGTTATGGTAGTTCGAAGTTATTAAAAATCAGTAAAATCCAAATAATCGAAATTTTCAAACCAAATTAACCAAATTTATGTAAGATAAAATTATAATAAAATCGACATTACACTGGACTATTCCAGTAACCAGAAAACATTATTTTTCAGGCAAAAAAATGCATTAAATCTTTTTACATGTAAATCAGTGAATAACTCTTCTTATTTTGCGAACCGAAACCATATCGGTATTTTTAAACCGAAACTTACAAAAAACCGATAACCATTTCGAAACCGATACTCCAAGATTTTGCATAACCGATAACCGAAAAAATTAAGTCGAGCATAACCGAAACCGTAGCTGAAACCGATATTTGTTTCGGTTTTAATCCCTGGTTGTAAACCAATCGACTATTATACTGAATTTCAGAAGGGCACGAACGATATTAATGCTTTAGTATGAGAGCGTATCAATAAATATCAAGCGAAACTAATACAAAATTTATGTATGGAAATAAAACTAATTGCTTATGTCTAAAACCAGGGATTCTTATACATATATGTTTGTCTGTTCTGAACATAGTAAATGCTTAGTATTAAATATAGCAAAAAGCTTAAAAATAAAATAAAATAAAAACGGTTGATTTTAGGGAATGAAGAATACAACGCAGAGGGCATAATAAATGGAAAAGTTTTATTTTTATTGTCATATAGGTATTATTGATGAGGATGACATTTTAATCTACTTGATTTTGAATTGAACCTGTATGTGAGATGAATCTAATCTAATCTAACTTTCTTTTAAGTAAATTAGGTATTTCCCAAAAAACATCTTATATAGTTAACTGCTTTTCTTATTTTCAGATATCGTTGTTGCCTTTGAGTAAAAAGAGTAAAAAAAAACTATATTTATTAGCTTAACACAAGGACAACTGCACTGAACCCAAATATTACGCATACGCAATGTTGTTAAGCGTAATTGCCTTGTGCAACTAGCATTACAAATTTATTTTCCATGGTTACAAACTGTGTAACAAAAAGCAACAATCGGTGATAAGTCAACAGTTTTCAGCAACACAACTGCAGTCAATATATTCAGGGACACACAGAGACAGAGAGAGAAAGTGAGACAGTTCAAGAGAGAGAGAGAGACATACAGGGAGAGGGGTATACTCTTAAAAGGCATACAGACGTACAGTCTAGTGAAACGTTGTGCACACATATGTACATACTCGTAGGTCTGTGCTCTTATTAACAGTTGATTTGTACACTAATTGCACAAAAAGAAAACCCGAAATCCCGTACATTAATTAAACACTTCAATGGGATTATACGAGCTCCTTTGTGGCCTTCACATTGAATCGAGCTTGCTCTTGTTGTTGCTATTAGTATCTTTAAACTTGTTGTAACTATCAGACAAGCATACAAGGTTGCAACCCAATCATGCAAATGTTTGAAAATGTAACTGACAGAAGAAGCAAACCTTTAATGAATTATTTCTCTTTGATTTCGACAATATTATGACCAAGATTTGGTTCGCGAACCGGTTTACATACCCTGGATTTCTTATATCCCTGGATTTTTAATTTGTCCTGGATTTTTTCAATCAATTACATTTTTTGATTACAAATGCTAAATTTGTAAAAAATGTATCTTAATTTTATAATTTTGATGCGAATTATGATATTATATTACGATATTAGAAAAACATGAACATGAGGAACCTATTATTTTAGAGAGTCGTTCGGTTCAAGTTCGTAAATAATTTGAAAGCTTCGGTTCATGAATCGGTTTGGGTAGTTCAAAAACCCGAGACGGACCGGTTCTGCTGCCTTGATTTTAACTGGCTTTTCCAGTTGATTTTCGCCCCCTTTCAAATTGTAATACTATTATAACAGAATTAAAAAAATATATTTTATGTATGCAAAGTAGCTAAGCTCATAATTTAATTGTTGTTTACATTAATTATTTGTTTGAGTTAATCGCAATCGGGTGTCCTTGAGTTGGGTGTGCCTCCTTGTCTCTGACTTCAGAGGTTATCAAATGCGGCTGGACGAGTGCCGCTAATTGTATACTGGGTACATAAATATTTATAAATATTAATAATTGTATTTTTGTGGCCCATATTTTGCAAGGCAAATTAATGCGTGTGGGGTTTGTTAATTATTACAATTTATTGCATACATTATAATTCATTTAGACAGTCAGTCTCCGTCGAGCCTCTCGACTTGTTTATCCTTTAGTTTTTGTCATTAATTAACGCGCTGCTCGTTGGTTGCTAATTAAAATTAAAAGTGATACTTAACTGGCAGCAACAGCTGCTGTTAAATACCTATTGACACGACCCCTTTCAGTCTTGGCCACAGGATCATGTGGACTTATGGTACGCACTCTCGACTCGTCCTAATTTTCTTGATTGTCTATTAAATGCTCCAATTGCAGGCAATTTAAAAGCGTTTTGTGTGGCACAAGTTAAACATTTAACTATCTACATTCCGACTAAGTTTGTCAGTCAGTCAGTCAGTCAGTCAGTCACTCAGCCGGTCTGTCTGTATGTTCGTCTGCCTCAGATCGTTGGTTAGTGGGTCCCCTTTTTGTTTTTTCGGGCAGCTTCAATGCATTGTGCGAATGCAACCAATCAAAATTCCTGTAATAAAATCAAATTTTCATTTCTTTTGTGAGCATTTCCTTTACATTTCAGCTATGCCCCCAACATTTGAGGCTGCGTGGTAGGGCGGAAGGAGGTGTATTTTGGGACTGGGGGTCAGTCAGCTGTTTGTCAGTGCTTTAGATCGGCCTGTGGGTTGGTTGCGCATTTCGCAACTGTAGCTAACTGTAACTAGGCACAAAGGCTGCCAATTTTGGGCCAGCTGCAGTTTCATCTGTCGTTTGTGTTACCACACACACTAACACACATTGCTGCAATTTTTTATGCCTCACCTCAAAGAGATTTTGGCCTTGTGTGTAGAAATTTCCAGAACTTTTTTTTGTGTGTTGTCTGAAAACTGTAACTATTTTTTTTTCCTTTTTTTTCAACGCTAAACGAAAATGTTTTAGTTTGGTTTGTTACGTTTCGATTGCAATTTGATTATGTGAAATTCCGCTTTGTCTTTTAACTAAGATCTTAACCAACTCTATATAAGTCTGGTGTAATATAACTAGACCTTAGCTAGATATTTATAACTCGATATTTCCATGAGTTCTTTTGAAATATAGTTCTATCATAAGAGTATATAAGTAAGAGATGTACTGATTTTAGAGCTCATATATTTAATTTTCAACGTAATTTCCGTAGGAGATGTCTGTAACATAGCATAACAGAGATATTATTACATTAGTTCTGAAGCTGATATTCTAATTGAGTTTTTCTGGGGTAAAAGTCAGTAAAAGTCAGATAAATTGTTCCTATCTAAATTAAACACAGAGGTCAAAAATAACAGTCAAGACAAATTTTCAAAGCGGTCACACAAAAATTTAAATTTGACAGCAACATTTGCGACCTCTAATTAATCGTCCTCTGAAATGTTATATGCGTTTTACCAATTATCTTTAACTCTACATCCATAATTCAATTTGCTTATATTAACAGATAATGTTTACTTTATCTTTGAGAATAGTTAATAAGAAATAATCATATCATAAGAAAACACCTTAAGACAATTATCACTTTGCTAGAGAGTGAGCATTCCTAGTCTGTTATGACCGAAACAACTCACTTTTTATATCAGTACCATAATTCTTTTCGGCATACATACATTTATTTAAATATATTTAGCATACATACACATACGCCTTTTTTATACATATCTATCAGAAATCAAAGCACCATGGGGAATTTGTCACCATTATTGAGTCCAAAACCCATTCTCTAAAAGTCGCCAAATTTAAATATTTTTGCATGCAACTCGTTAACAAAATATCATTCTTCAATGTTGTTAGCTTATTTAAGAGCCGATTTATTTAAGAGACGATGTGAACGATTTATCTCTGACTCTTTGCTCAAAGAGTCCGGTATTAAGAGTTATTTTCGGACAACGTAAAAAGATTAACTGTTATTTGGAGCTCTGTGTAAAAGTGAAAGTAGTCTTAAAAATTACATTATTTTATTAAGTTTCACTTTTCCAAAGGCAGGGATTAAAACCGAAACAAATATCGGTTTCAGTTACGTTTCGGTTATGCTCGAATTAAGGTTATCGGTTATCGGTTATGCAAAATCTTGAGGTCTCGTAATGGTTATCGGTTTTTTATAAGTTTCGGTTTAAAAATACCGGTATGGTTTCCGTTCAAAAAAATAAAAATTACGGATTTCGGTTGACCAAAATAACAAGCGTTATTCATTGCTTTACATGAAAAAAGACTAAATGTTCTTTTTAACCTGGAAAATAATATTATCTGGTTACTGGAATGATCCAGTGTAATGTCGATTTTATTATAATTTGATCTCATAAAAATTTGGTTAATTTGGTTTGAAAATTTCGATTATTTTGATTTACTGATTCAATAACTTCGAACTGCTTCAACTTTGTCAAAACTCAAACAATTTATGCGCAATATAAACTTGAGCATGATTTTACCTCTTAATTAGTTCTGCATTTAAATTTGGTTCATTTTTGAAAATTGAATTTTTTTTGAAAATTTACAGTGTTTCCCCATTGTCTTTTTTGATTTTTTCGAAAAAAAATTGAATTTTCAAAGTGAGTAAAATTTAAATGCAGAACGAATTTAGAGGTAAAATTATGCTCAAATTTACATTGCGCATGGAAATCGATTGACTTTTAACAAAGTTACGACAGTAGAAGTTGTTAAAGTTGCTCAATACCGAAATAAGCCCTTATAAATGAATCGGTTACTGAACGGTTATTCCGGCTTAAAGAGTTTCGGTTTTCGGGTTTCGGTACAGTGGAAAAGAATTTTACAAAAAAATTACGGTTACAAATTAAAATTAAAGGTTACGGTTTCGGTTAAGGTTTTAATCCCTGTTCAAAGGTATTCAAAATGATTGGAGAGGAGTCCATTAAAGAAATATATTGTGTGTTGTGGAGAATTTAATTAGTGTTGAAATGTTAGTAATCGGTAGGGATGGTGGCACGTCCACTGAAAAAAAAACCTCATCAAAATATCTTCCGTAGCTCACGAGTTATTAATTTTGGCCTCAAATAGTGGTCAAATTCCCCATAGTGCAATGTTCGACTTTTGCCAACAAGCCTCCAGACTAGACTCAACTCCAATAGAAAGTGCAAAATTTGAAACAATAACTTTAACGCATGTCAGTGTGGACTCACACGAAAAATTTGCATGCGCCACACAGCACACACAAAAGGAGAAAACAAACACTCATACACACACCAGACACATGGAAACAACAACAACAATTTTGGTCTTTGTATACAAAGAAAAAAAAATGGAAAAGGCGAGTTAAGTTTTTCAAAGCGCAAATTTTGTTTGAGTTTGTTGTAACGAATCATTGTACAAATAGAAAAAAAATTCGAATATAAATATTAAGTTGTTTTTTTTTTAGCGTTTGGGTAAGCAATTTTTTTGGATTGCAACAATTTTTTGTATTGCTTAGCCTTTTGGTTAAAGCAAATTGGCTTTGTGTAATTTGCACTTCATTAGAGTGCCGACGCAGAAATATTTTATTTTATATTATGGAATTAAAGGTTTCTACAATAATAAAAAATTCAAAGAGGTTAAAAAATTTCACAGCGATAGTTGTGATACCCTGTAAGAGACAATAGGAAAATTCTTCATGCTATTGCGTTTTGTTTGTCTGTATGAACAAAGAGGAAACTTCTAAAGGGGAGGATAAGTAGATAATACCCTGTTGACATTGAAGATGTATCGCATATATATCTAAGTAAGTGTCATAAGTTTCGCTTGGTTGCTTTAAGTATCTCTTTAATTAAGAATACATATACAGGCTTTAAAAGATGATAAACTTGTATACAAATTTAATTATATGTATTTTGAATGAAAACGAAAGTTATAATGGAAATTAATACTTCTATATGTACAATATTTGTATAGATTATCCCTATTTTATTTTAAACAGGATACAGAATATCTGCGAGTCGATTACTTCTTACAAATTTATTTCTTATTTGTTTTTTCTATTCAATCACATGCAAATTGCAATTACGAAAATGCTCACAGAGTTAAGAGAATACGAGAATATGTATTTTAATTAAAACTCAAATTTTAAATTACATTATTACTTTGAAATTAATTTACAAATTTATAATTCATGAAATTACAGAAGGACAGTTTAGGCTACGAAATACGTGTAATTATTTTCAAATCAATTAGAGAGTTTATTTTTCATATGCTGCGTATGCTTCTTATTTGAGACAGTTTGGAAATTAGATTTTGAGCTTTAAATAGAAAAACCCAGTGAAAGTAAAGTAAGAATGTAATTAAATAGGTTTTAATTTAATTAATTGTTGCATGTTGCGTATGCTTAAAATTCTGGAGAAATAGCAAATTTGTACATTAAATGCTATGCTTGGTCGCATTTTGTGGAACTATGTGGCACGCACTTAAAGTGACTTTTGTGGTCTCATTTATGAGCTACTATTGCGGTCTATACGCATAGATGCACACACACGCACATGCAGGGGGGGGGGGGGCGCTTAGGGAAGGAAAAGGGGATGGGGAAGGGCGAAAGGAATGCTAGTTGTGTGTAGGGAGTCGATGCTTATGGGTACACAAAACCGCATGCAGTGACCATACAAAGTCAGTTGGTTAGTGCTGATAATTTATAAAGCTCAGCCAAGTGAACTGCAGTCTATTAGAAGCGCTTATACAAACAGGTGAGTTGGGCGGCAGTGGTGCGGAGGTACTGTATGTGGTACACTTGGGGTGTGTCACGGCCACAGTCAATAAAAGTCTGTGAAAGTCAGTGGTCCAAACAAGTTGATGATTAATGCAACTTGAATTGCAGAATTACTCGCTGCGATACTCAAATGAAACTTACGCCCATCTTCCCCTTACAGCGTATCCTAACAAAGTTCTTGTCTTAGTCGGAGTAAAAGTTTTTGCAATGCAGCACGTTCCACCAAGTCACCAACACACCGATTCACGAAGTCGACTCGAAATCATTGGGGCAAAGGGCAACTCAACAGTTGCACTTGTCTTTGGCGTGTAGCTTTACGAATATAATCAAATCCGTTGCCGACTCTCGACTACAGACTACCGCATCCCGGTTTCTCCGGCTTCCAACGCCGACATCTTCTAACTCTGTGGGAAGTGGCAAAGTTGTCTCCAAGTGTCTTGTCTCTCAGAGCTCTGTGCCATACTTAGGTTATATGGCAAGGACGGCACTTCCTTAGGTATCTCCCCCACATGCACATTAAGCACTTGAGAAGTGGGATGAAAAGGTGGGTCAGGGGGGTCAGGGGTCGGCACCCTTTTCACAGTTGGCGAAAAATGATTAATGCGATTTGAACTTTAAATTTACATTGTGTTCATGATATTCAGTTGAATTTATGAGCGCTGTTTGAGTTTGTAAATGAGTTGCTCATTTAATGCCTTAACAAGCGCCTTTCCACAAACTATAGAAGCCTGGCCTTGCCAGGCTGGAAAGGGGGTCAGGGGAACTGCCACTTCAAGTTGCCAGTCGACATGGCGTTGGTGGCTTCCTTTGGGTTTTGCCACCGGCAAAACGGAATTAATGATTGTATTTCATTTCACTTTGGCCCCATTTGGTGTATACTATATCATAGATTAAATGAGTTATCTGTTTTGCTTTCAAACTCCACTACAGTCAAATGAGTGGCTATTATAATACCCTGTAGGCCAAATATAATTTTAACTGCTGTAGATTTTAATTCTGGTAAAAAACCTATTTAGGCGAATTTTTAAACAGTGGCTGTAAATTTTGCCGTATATACCTATGTACATTTGGCAATATTTTCCTAAATTTCTGGCGACATCTTATCGACAAGTTGACAGACTTCGTGAAAGAATGTAGTCAGATAAATTTATTAGGCTATATTTTTTTACACAAACGGTGCCACTATTAGGTGGCAACACTTTAATCACATTGTAAATTTTTTATTTAGATGAGATTTTGATATATTTTACATGCGTACACAGAGAGAAACAAGGGGGCTCGCTCGCTCGCTTCGCTCGCCTACCCCCGGCTCGCTTCGCTCGCGATACAGTCGACCATACTCGGCTGTCGGAGACCCCGTACTTGGCACGAAAAAAGCAATGACTGGTGAAAATTAATTTATATTTTAGTTAAACATTGATTCGTCGTAGGGTTTTATATTTAAAAACATCAAATAATCAATGTAAAGTCGAATAGACATATGCGTTAGAGAGAGCGAGACAACAATATGTGTATTTCCAAGATCGGTTAAACACACGCATACATACATATGTAAGCACGAGCCAAAACAAAAGAATTTTCTAGATTAGCACTTACAAATATGAACATGCTGGATTATGAACACGACAAATAGCTAAAATCAGCTGAATTTAAAAAGAAGTTGACACAGCCGGGATTTTAACCCGCAACCCAATGTCAAAATAGGATTACAAAGTATGGGGACTAGAAAATAAAATAAAAATTGTATAATAACATCAAATGTTAATGTATATGTCAATTTAACATCAATAAGACATGACAATATAACATTAATAAATAAAAAAAAAAAAACATTTGCCCAAGGCAGGATTCGAACCTTCGACCTGCGTGATAGCATAAAAATATAATGAATTCAGCGACTTAGCACAGTACGCCACGGAGCGCTGCAACATTTATCTGCCAAATTGCAGCTTTGTTAACAGCATTTTTCTGCTACTAATTTATGACAGAATTAAACAGCTTAACTTATTATTTTAATATCTTCGCTATTTACCGTCCGATCGCAATGAAATTTTCTACACAGATCGTGGACTATTTACGCTTCATCTATGGAAAATCTGCAGTTTATCGCTTGCAAATTGTTCTTGTAATTTAGAAATTCAATTTTAAATTTGGATTTTAGGGCGTTCAAGGGGGCGTGGCAAAATTCTAAAACAAACTTGATCTGCTTGCAATATAGATGAACCTACATACCAAGTTTGGTGTCTCTAGCTCTTATAGTCTCTGAGATCTCGATTTTCATACAGACGGACGGACGGATGGACGGACGGACGGACAGACGGACATGGCTATATCAACTCGGCTGTTGATGCTGATCAAGAATATATATACTTTATGGGGTCTGCCACGCCTCCTTCTGCCTGTTACGCACATTTTTTTTGAAACAAACTTAATAGACCCCTGTACTTTTTTTAAGTACGGGGTCTAAAAACCCGTACTTACATTAAGTTCGAGTGAACTCGAATTAAGTATTTTCGATACTTATAAAAAATACTTGATATTAGTACGAATTACTTAAAATGAGCATTAAAATTATATGACCAAGTACTAACAATATTGATATAAGAACAAAAAATCTTGAATCAAGTAAAACTCTAACATTACTAGAAATTAGCACTCAAAATATTTATATAAGTTCGAGACTCAAGTTCGACTCACAGATCAAGTATGTAAAATTTTAAATCAAGTACTCTCTTATATCATTTTAGCGTTCGCTTGCTTTGAATTCTCAAATAGTTCTAGAGCATTTGCAATGAGGGGCACTGACAACATAGAAATTTATTTAACAATTTCAATAATTTCTGTAGTCAGTCTTCACTTACTTTCACACTAACTGAAAGTTTATTTATTTACCCACGCTTATGATTTTGATAATTTTATTAGGTAGCGTGAGGTGTTTCATGATGCTCATAATCAGGGATTAAAACCTTAACCGAAACCGTAACCTTTAATTTTAATTTGTAACCATAACTGAAACCGTAACCGAAAAAGTTTTTTCCGCTGTACCGAAACCCACAAACCGAAACTCTTTAAACCGAAATAACCGTTTAGTAACCGATTCATTTAGTAAGGGTTAATTGCGGTACTGGCCGTCGCAGGTACTGAGCAACTTTGAACTGCAATAACTTTGTCAAAAGTCAATCAATTTTCATGCGCCATGTAAATTTGAGCATCTTAATCTCTTAATTCGTTCTGCATTTAAATTTTGTTCATTTTGAAAATTCGAATTTTTTCGAAAAAATCAAAAAAGATAAACACTGTAAAATTTCGAAAAAATTCGATTTTCAAAAATTTTCTAAAATGAAAAAAATGTAAATGCAGAACGAGTTTGGAGGTAAAATCATGCTCAAATTTACATTCCGCATAAAAATTGATTGACTTTTGACAAAGTTATGGCGGTTCCAACTTATCAAAGTTCAGTAACATCAAAATAATCAAAATTTTCAAACCAAATGAACCAAATTTATATGAGATTAAATTATAATAAATCGACATTATGCTGGATCATTCCAGTAACCAGATAACATTATTTTCCTGGCTAAAAGGAGCATTAAGACTTTTTTCATGTAAAACAATGAATAACGCTTCTTATTTTGGTCAACCGAAAACATTAATTTCTTTTTTTTGTGAACCGAAACCATAGCAGTATTTTTAAACCGAAACTTACAAAAAACCGATAACCGTTACGAAACAGATACTCCAAGATTTTGCATAACCGATAACCGAAATCCTTAATTCGAGCATAACCGAAACCGTAACTGAAACCGATATTCGTTTCGGTTTTAATCCCTGCTCATAATACTTATTTCGAAAACAATTTATACATACAAATAAAGTTCACATGACTTTGAATTAAGTCTGAAATATGCTTAAATCAAGTATCATGTTCATATTTTAACATTATTTTGTACCAGAATTAAAAGGACTTGGATCAAGTTAATTTGTATTTAAATCAAGTACGTTTCAAAGTTAATTTAAGTTTGAAAATACTAATATACTTAAATTTCGTACTCGACTTTAGTAATTTCAATCTTAGTAAGAAATAAAGTTCGAAAAGTGTCGTTTTGAGTACGAAATACTTGATTTTTTCCCTCTGTGAATGCATTCTAAAACAGATGTCTCATCATTAAGTCAAATTCAGTTTAAGTTGATTTGATGCGTCTCAAGTATTTCAAAAACCAGGTGTTATGATTTTTGATTTTGCTTGTGATTTAATTTACAAATTTGTTTGCTGCTTTATCGAAATCGTTTGTTGATAGAGCTGACAGTTTGTTTGCAGTTGAAGCGTGAATTTGAAATAAGCTTTCAAACTGTCAGCTGTTTCCGGTGTCAGCTTCAGTTTGGGTTACATCGGGCTCTGCATTGTTTTTGTGAGGCTTAATTTGGTGCATGTCATTGACAGTAGGACATCGATAATTATCGCACAGAATGTGTGTATGTTCTGTCGGTTCTCTGAATGCCCTTTGGCATATGCTTGCCTTCACTTTTTGCTCTACCTCTTTTATGGGTATCTCTTGTGCGAAAACAAGAAAATTTACAACAAGCTCACTAACACACATCCACTCACACACCTAGTCACATACACACACACACACACACACACACACACACACATAAATGTACACCTACACATACATATATTGCAAAGAGAAGAATGTGCATAAATTCATTGTCACGTCGACGACGACGACATCAAATGAATGAATGAATGTGCCGTCTGTGGCCAGACTCAGTGTCCTGTGTCTTGTGTCGTGTGTCCTACATATGTGTGAGTCCCGCGCGTAATGGCACTATGAAAACTTTGACTCATTTTTCTGGCATTAATACATTTTCTATAACTTAAGCGTAAGTTCAAACTGTTGTGTTACATACTAAATTACTTAATATACCAGTAGATTATTAGAATATAATATTCGCACTGTTTTTTTTATTACTTTTATTTTGACAGATTGTTTCTTTTATATCAAACGAATGTTAATACATCAAAACTACAAAATTAATCCAGATTCGTTGGAAAAAAAAAATTTTCATATTATAGTATTAAGAAAAAATGTTGTGCTCCGCCCATTTTTCTCAGCTTCCTCTTTATATTGATAAAAATAAGTTTATTATTCAAAAATTATTGTCCCAAACTTGAGTTATTATTGAATTCCATAAAAATGGGTAAGTTTTCCATGGTACATGTCCAACATGTGTAGCCAGTGCTTGCCTTTTAGGCTAAAAGCACACACACTCCCTCTCATACACACACACACACACACCCTCACAGAGTTTCGCATAAATCTTTCGAGTTTTGTTTGATCGAACGCAAAAATAATGGCGCTTTGTTACACTCCACTCTCTGTGTGTGTGTGTGTGCGTGTGTGTGTGTGTAAGTGTGTGTGTGTGTGTGTGATGTCCTTATGCCTTCATAAATTTTGCGTGCATTGGCAGAGAAATCAGCAAGAAAATTGACGTTTTAGTCGAGCTTCTTGCACATCTGTCACACCGATAGTCTGTTGGGGGCGGCTGCTAATGATACAAAGCAAGTTTT
The DNA here is from genome assembly GCA_035042165.1 of Drosophila kuntzei. Taxonomy (NCBI): domain Eukaryota; kingdom Metazoa; phylum Arthropoda; class Insecta; order Diptera; family Drosophilidae; genus Drosophila; species Drosophila kuntzei. The sequence goes on from JAWNLU010001470.1 coordinate 410,816, forward strand.
CCCCTTTTTTTTTTTGGAATTCTTATATTTTTGAGTGGTGGGTAGAGGTTAGAGGGGTTTGAATGTATTTGTCGATCTCTGTGTAAATTCATCAGCTGTTCAAATAAGTACATGAAATGGCAAATGTGCAAATGACTTGGCAACCAGTTGACCAACTCAACTCAACTCGCAGTGTACTCACCGTGTACTGACTAACTGACTGAGCATTTGGCTGATTGCTCAATGGAGCACTAGCTAAGTGGTGTTGGTGGTGCAGCTTCCATTGCTGCTGGTGCTGCTTTTTTGGCAGCCTTCATTTTAATTGCCAAACTTTGGCAGGTAGGCAGCTGGCTGAGTCGAGCTCAACATTTCCCATTTAAGGTTTTGATGGGCAACGCAGACGCGACAACGTTGGAATCTTCATTTTATTTTTTATTTTTTTATATGCGGCCATTACGCATACGACATGTGGGCCAGCATTTAAATGATATAATACGTTGCTCTGACAACACATTATTATGCAAAACAATTAGGCTGAAAAATGTATAAAGCATATTTAAGCATATTTACGAGCAGCTGTAGATGAGAGCTTCTTCTTTCTACTCTTTTTCACTCTTATCTCTCTTGGCCGTCGTCGCCTGTTGCCTGTCTCTTTTAACCATCCATCTAGTCATTTGCTGATGATGGCCTGCAGCTGCCACATTTCATCCTAAACTCAACTTAACTAAAGTGCAAAAATCAAAGAATTTTATGCATGACTGAACTATGTGTGTGTGTGAGAGTGTGTGTATCTAGCTGACTGATGGAGCGTGCTGCAAGTCCCGGTATCCTGTATGGTGTCCTGCTCCGTTGTCCGTTTTGTGTGTGCGTGTGCACTTTGTACAAATTAAAATTGCAAAATCCTCGTGCTGCATTTATGAAATACAATTTGGTTGGACAGCATATAGCAAGAAGCGGTAAGTGGCAAGCAAGCAAAGATCTGACACGTAAGGCATAAGCTGTTTCTCATAACCGTAAACAATCGAAAGCTGCCGTAGCATGTTGCATGCCACACACTATATTCTACACATAGTATATACATATATGTACAATGTACATACATTCGAGTATACGAGCATGCACACGACTGTGTCGTTTGTCGTGTGGCACGAGTATGTGTAGTGTCATATCTTAATTGCTTCAACTCTTCGGTATCTGACATTGTGGCAACAACTGCCTGCCAGCCTGCGGCTCCACTGACTGCCCGCAAACCAAAAAAAGCAGAACAACTTTTTTTTTTGGATAAACTCTATTCATAAAATGCATTTTTCGTTCATTTTTTTTGCATTTTATTATTCTTATCTTATTCTTATATTTTGGTTGCTGCTGGCTCCCCTAGATCAATTAAGTGGCAGATAAAGTGCCGAATCAATTGGCCAAGTTTTGCTGCAAAATTGTTGGAAGTTGAAAGCAAGACAAGCATTTTAAGTCAATCTCTCTCTTACCTTTCTCCTTTTCTTTATTGAGTCATAAATTTAGGCATATAAAACTCTTATTGGCTGTGAACCTATTTGTGGAACCTTAAGCTGCTGACAATCGCAGTTCCACACGAAAATAAACAAATCATGTGGAAAAGCAGAAAGGATTGAGTAATTGATATTATAAATAAAAGATATTGCAATTTATGTACTACATATAGTATCTTCCGGCTCGGTTTTATTTGATATATTAAATTAATAAATTTTATTTAAATTACTTGCATTATGCCTAGTGAAATTCAAATTTATAACAGATGCTGTGAAGCAATATTAAAAAAATTATTTATATATCAATTGTATGGCTTGCAAATCGGTGGCTTAACAAATTGTTAAGTTGAGTTGCCTTATCAATTATTCAATGTATGAGGTCTATTTGATAAATTCTTTAATAAAATGTCGAATTAAAAGATAAAAGGTGCACAGAAATTTAACTCTCCTTGTGTTACAATTAACATGAAATCTTCATTTCTTATAGTATTTTGAAAAAAGCACACTCAAAGAGTGTACACTCTTTTTTTTAAACAATAAATATATTTTATATTTATATATATTATATTTAATAAATATATTTAATATTTATTGTGTGGCACAGTATTCGTATATGCTTATAAATACTTGTATATGTTTAACTAAGACCGGTTACCTCTAGGCGTTAATTTATTTGTCTGAAAGTTCAGATAATTCTGTAGTTCTATCCGCTGATGTTTCCACATTTATTTTCTATGTCTGCAAAGTTCTAAAATTCAAAATTTATTTTTATTTGCAAATAAATTGTATAGAAAATGTGTATTAGTTGTTGTGTTTCTTGGCTGTTTTGATGGCTCTTTGTTGATCGGAGGAAAAGAAGCTTATTACTGACAGAAAGCGAGCCGACAAAATGACAAATTCAAATAGCCAACCAATTGTCAAGCATTTAGTGGTTGGCCATGTCCCTGTCTGTTCTGTCCCCTTCACCCGTCTATAATACTCACTCCCTGCTCCTGTTGCTTTTCCTGCCTGTCCCTATCTTTCTTTATTTGGTCCGTATGCTGTCCAGTGGTTGAGTTGCGACTTCGCTTTGGCTATTTTGCATGTTTGTTTATTTGTTGGTTTGCTTGTTGTTTTTGCGGCTTGCTTAACACAATTAATTAGTTAATGTCATGCTTTGGCGTGAATGAGCATGGTTATTGTTGTTGTTCTTGTTGTTGTTGTTGTAATTGCTACTAATTACTGGAACTGCGATTGCTGCTCCCGACATGGTACAAGTATTGGTCGCCTCGTATTGGAGGCGATGTCTCTTACAACTTATGCAAATGCGGGCCAGGGACTCATCATCTGTCTCCTGCCTGTTTCTGGCACTCCTCTTCTTCTCTCTCCTTTCCATTCTCTTCTATACTCCTGTCCCATGCCGACGCAGTTTATGTATATAATTTACATAAACATCTAATTATTGGTTCCCATTGTTGTTGCTCTTACAATTGCTGTAATCATGCTTAATTGCTTTCGTTGGCATTCCATGTTCCAATGCTCATGATTGACAGTTTGTGCTTTGGTGGTTTTATGGCCAGTAAGCCACCAAACCACCACCACGACCATCACCATCACCATATCCATCATTGACGCGCTGTCGCAAAATTCGCAGTTGCCTCTCTGTCACATTTTAAGTGCCTTTAAGTGTTTAATGGCACGTTCGCATTACTCAATTTACCAGCCGTTTTCACTCGAAATTTCCACTTTTATTCGGCTGTGAGTTGTAAGATGTGAGTTAAACGCGAGTATTGTCAGTATATTTCATAAATCAATTAAGCAAATTGTTCTCAGCTATGGCCAAAAGTGTGCTTGGCCCTGGCTCAAAAGGCAAAGGCCAATATGTCATGATTGTTTCTTGCTCTGCCTTTTTTCCTGGCTCTGGCACTTCCTTTGGCTCTCCAAAAATAATAAGCAAGATTATTTGCCAATTGCTTTTGAAAATCGCGCACAGGCAATTTAAATTGAACTGGCATACCTAGATAATTGTTATGTAATTATTATTATGAAATATTACAGATTAACAAGAGCCGAAAAATGTGAAAACATTTTCCAATTTAATCTCTTCAGTTAGTTTTCCTACAAAAAATGCATTAAGCTGTGATGGCTTTGAAAGTTCCGAGTAATCTTTAATATAGTTATCAGTTATAAATTACTATTCATCTAAAACTAATCATGACACTTTCAAGCACTTTCAAAGCTCGTCTTAAATGTTAAGCAATACATTTTGAAACTTAAGGCTATAAACAGTGAATCAAACTGAAACAAATATCGGTTCCGTTTTCAGTTTCAGTACGTCTGGAATAAATATTATTCCCTGGTTCCCTGGTTTTATAACATGGAAAAAATTTCAAATAAAGCTATTTAAGATAAATTTATTTTTTAATGTATGTTTATTCAATATCAATCATGAAGCTTAAAATGTACTTTTCAGGATCATTTAATAAAATGTCTTTACGTTTCATTTGCATTAATTTTTTGTTTAATTCGAGTTTTTCTCAAATTGAGTTTTCTTCAATTTAAGCACCCTTAACGTCTTAATGCACATCATAAGCTTTCTTTTATAACAAGATTTTACGATATTTGCTTCATTAGGAGACTCTCAAGAAGCTTGATTTATTTTTCATATTATTACATATGTATAACTACTTATATGCCATTATTGCAAAGCTAAAAAAAAACTAGTCGGAAAGGCTATAGTCGAACTCCCGACTATAGGATACCGTTACTTCTTTGAATATATATAAAGTATTTTCCGAATTTTAGATTCTAAAGATATAAAAACTCTAAGTTTATAATGATAACTGCAAACAAAGTTAACCCCATAAAAGTACTTTAATGTAATAACTACCCGAAAAATTATTCGACAAAACATTTATTTTATATTGAATATTCCTAAAATATAGAAAAGGGCATCCGCCCTGATTGTTACAATGACCACTATATGATATAGAGAACCTATTAAAACCAAATTCATTCAGGACGTATAAGACAAAATAATATTCATAATCAGCGAGTGATTGACAGAAACTGCAGAAACTCTTTTACTTAATTTTTAAGTAACGGGTATAATAAAAAAAAAATGTCGAGTTGATACAAGTGCAAGTAATACGTATTCCCAAAAAAAATTCTTTAAAAAGTAATAGTCTAGTGATGAAAAGGTTTCCCTGACCCAAAATTTCTGATATCCCATTTTGTGACGAACGATATTAAATTTAATGTATAAATTATTATAAAAAAACAAGTTTGGCATTAAAGGCATACCTTTCGATCGGTATATAACTCGACCTGATCGAACAATCGTAGAAAATTTTCCATTCTTCGTGTATATATTGCTAGTCGCCTTTTGCACACTTCCTGCTGCTTTCGTCACTAGCGCGGACTGCCGCCCGCAGTGATTACATAAACTCTTGTAATCGAATTAAATACGAGTACATTTTTGTATGCATATCCTACTAGTGTAATGCTACCAAGGGCTTAGGCGGCTTTGTAAGAAGGGGGAGCCAAACATTTTTTTTCATAGTATATCACACACTTGAAATCTCTAGAGGTTTTTAGGAGAATTGCTTTTGAAAACAACCGCTTAAAAATATTCGAGTTCTTTAAATGTCAGAAATTTCATTCTTCAAACATATTTTCGAAGTCACTGAAGTCCCATTTTAACAAAATAATTTATTTTAGGTAGTTTTTCTACCTATATATTATATATAAAACTCCTTGTCCTGCCTGACTCACTGATGAACTCACTGACACATCAAGGTGTAGGCCAAACGGCATAAGTTAAAAAGCTGAAATTTGCACACAACATAGCTGAGACAATTTCATTGTGTGTTTACCTGAGGTCAGAGGTCATTAAAATGCTTTGTATGAAAAACTTTTTTGTTTCTTAAGATATCTTAACCAAACTTCCAGATTATATGTTTGAGACTGCCTCTCACAATATGACCAAATTTAGTCAAAGTCGGATTACTATATCATATAGCTTCCATAGGAATAATCGGATGCAAATTAACCTTTAGTATGAAACACTTTTTTGTTTCTTAAGATATCTCAACCAAACTCAAAGTAGAGCTTAACATAACTAATTTTCATTTCCAAGAGCGAAGCAAGCCGAGGGTTGGCGAGCGAAGCGAGCAAGGGGTGGAGCCTCTAGTAATAAATAAATTAATTCAAAGTTTATTTCACGCAGTCTTAACTTAAAAAGTTAACATTTTATCGCAGACAAGCCTTTTGTGCCAAAAACAATGGCTGCTTTCAATTGTCAAAACTATTGAATTTAAATATTTTTTTATTTGAACCAATTATATAAATAATTAATAATTTTGTTATCAATTGAAATGCATTTATGGAAACTGATTAAAACTAAAATTAAACCACTGACATTTCTGTATCTTTTATGTACTTCCAAAAATAGTATCACAGCTGGAATTCATACTGAACACCTTTCAAGTTATGAGAGATACAGAGTTTGAAATTACTTTTGCTATTTGATATGATGTAATACATTTGGGGGTGGATTAAGGAATTTAAAAATTTGTTAGCTATGAGTGTAGGGGGGACAATGGACTCCTCCCCTGCCTACGCCATTAAATGCTACTATAAAAATGTTGACAAAATGTTAGTCAACATTCTTAGCGGGATTTTTACTTTGTGCTAATGTAAGATTGCTATGAGCTCTGAAAATGAATACAGCTCATAAAATGCATATTTGCGGATGTGCCATTGTTTTTTCTCTCGCTGTTTCAGACTCGTAGTCTCGTATATTTGTCATGGCAACGCAATGACAGTTGTTGGTTTGACTATATGACGCACTATGTTTGGCATATGGATGACGTTGCTATAGATCAATGCCAGCTGCAGTGACATTTGATATTTACCTTTTAATATTATTAATATTATTAAAATCAGCAGCAGCATCAGCAGCATCAATGGCAGCAATCTCATATGCATACATAGAGCATCCTTACGAAATGAGCTGCCAGCTTACCCAGCTCTTTGCAGGTGTGTCTGTGTGCGCATGTGTGTGTCTGTGTGTGTCTGTGAGTGTGCTGACTGATATTCATACTATGCTGGTTGTTGGCATTCGCAAATGAAGTTCTTGTGGCTTGCGAAATGAAGTCCAGGCTCATGCATGTGTGTGCGTTGTTTGTGTGCTATTTTGCCTTTGACAGCACCATCCTACATTCCCAGCACCAATTGTTGTTGTTGTTCTTGTTGTTAAAGGTGTTGCTGTTAATGTCACTGGTTGTTGGCTGTTGGCGGCATTCAATGAAGCATCGCCGCTGCTGCTGGCAGTGCAGACAATAAAATCAACAAAATATTCCCAAAGAAAAACACCTGAAATTAAGCGAAATGAGCTCCAACTGTCTGTTGTTGTTGTTGCTGTTGTTTTTATTTTGCTGTTCAGACATTCCCACTCGCCATATGCTTTCATGTGGTATATTGTAGTTATTAAGGTGCATGCCCTAGGTGTGCAATATAATTATCAATTATCCATTACGTATATGAGGCGTGCGCCTGTGTGATTCAGTGTGTGTGCCTAAAAGAAGCGACGACAGCAAAGATGGCAACAACAAGAACATTGCTCGCAGTGCTGCACAATTCAACAACTTGTTGTTGTTGTTGTTGTTGACGCCCAAGGGTTGCCGACGCGTGTGTACGGCTACCAAAAGGCTGCCAATGACAGGAAATGTTGTGGCTGGGTTGGTTAAAGCCAGGCTACTTAGTGTTGTGCAGTTGCCAGCAACTAACAGCCATATACCACTGCACACACACACACACAGACACTGCTTGACACTCACACGCTACCACATACTCGCACACTTACACTCGCACACACTTGCGCCCCTGCTGGATATTTCGCGTGCCAGTTAAAAGCAAACGCATTTTGCCAACGGCAAAATTTGCTGAATTTGTAGCACGCGTGTCACATTTTAATTTGTTGTGCTTTTTTTTGTTGGTTTAGTTAACTGCGCACGTCGTTTCTTTTATGAAATTTCAATCATCAATTTCGTAGATAAAAGTTCATAACTTGTAACTCGTTGCGTAGGATTGTTGAAAGCTCTTAGGCTTGGCATGTCTCCCTTTCTCTATCAGTTTCACTCTCTCAGAAAGTGAAGAAACTATTTTCTGATCAGACAACTTCATTACAACCGGATAATAAGCTCGGAAGTTATTCAAGAAATCATTTTTCGCAGCGTCTATTAAAATACGTTTTAGAATATCTAAGGGACTTGAGGTATCCTAAATTCGAACCCTTTCGACTTATGCTTTTTTACATATTCAATATAGTTTTTGTTGTTGAATTTTGTTCTTTTAATTTTTTGTTATTTATAAATATTTGCAACAGAATATATATTTTTTATCAATATTTTTAAGGTTCAAGTAGTTAGTTATTTGTAAATATTGTAATTTTGATTGAATTTTTGTCTTCAATAAACAAATAATTTATTGGCAATGGTCAGAGGCAGCTTAGATTATTACCTATACCCCAATACAGCTAACACTCATTATAACGAATGTTGCGACTGACAAATGACTGAATTTTTGTTTGACAAATCAAAGCGGTCGCTGTGAGCTGGAAGATGTAGCTGCGACAGCACAGTTGTTGCAAGAGTACTTCAAAGTTGTCAGAGCATGCTTCAAGGCGCGGACAAGTGCATGTATCGCCGCGAGTGCGTGTGTGTGAGTGTCAGTTAGTCAGTCAGTCATTTACTGCTCGGTGGACTGCCGCCAGTTGTATGAGTATGAGCTGCCTTGGTTCTAACAAGAACCTCGCAACACAACGCAACGCTCAGTGTTATGCCGAGTGTTAAAAAGCAGTAAATGCTTTTAGACAGTTTGTTTTTGTTGTTGTTGTTGTTGCTGTTGTTTTTGTTGCCACTTGTCGCCCATCTGTCGTTGGACCAGCATTTGCAAAACAATTTGCCATCCCGCTCTCTCTCTTGCTTTCTATTATCCTCTCTCTCACAGTTAGTCAATGACTCTCTTGAGCGACTCTCTTAAATTTGGCTTATAAACAGGAAACTCACCACGCACAACGTCAATGGCGCAGACTCACCACTTGTTGGGGAATAAGAAGCTGTCGCCCACTTTCCACCTGTCGCATGTTTGTCGTTTACCAAATGCACTACACCAAAGATTGACCAAGTGCCCATTCCATATCTAGTTCCCTCCCTCGTTTTGCCACCTCCTTACTCTGCTTTTGATCCATAATCAGCTTCGCACAATTGCAGCTACCGTCAAAGTTGTCAAAAAGGTTGCAGCAAATCGGGTGTACAGTAAATGGAGCAATCAGAGCAGATGATTGAAGCAGCAATAGATGCATCAACTAACGCACTAATAATAAAAACTTGCTTAGCATTGATCAAATATATGTATGTGTACAATTTATGGCATACAAAAAAAATATGAGCAAAAGAATTGTTGCGTTGATCAATCGATTTACATATTCACGCGAGTTTTTCGCTTTAAAACTCGATATTTCGACAGAAACAAAGCATTTCACGATTTTTTGAGCTTGTAAACACAAAATTGCTCACAGTTGTCAGATCTGCATGTTTTTTGAAAATAAAACATAGATAACAAATGCTATTTCGAATTCACTTCTTCTTTTTTTTAAATGACGTAGAAATATGTGCGTTTCACTTTTTAAGAGTTTTAAAACACATTGAAAGAAAAAAAAAATAACATTATGTTTACACTAACGCTTTGAACAGCAATTCTGAAATGATTTTTCAAAATTTTCTTATTATTTAACCCTTTCGACCCCGACGTTGCCTGTGGGCAACTTGGCAAGTTTGACAGATAACTGTGAGCGAACTCGATTTTTTTGTCAGATGATTCATTATATATTGGAAGAATATATATGTTTACTGAAAGTGTGAGCAAAAAAAATAATTTTTGGAAGTTATTAAACAAAGTTATTTTCAAAAGACTGCACCTGCCTCGTAGAAAAAATTCTTTTTTTTAATTCGGAAGACATTTTAAAATGATTAATTTTTTTTGTTATCGTTAAAAAATTCAAAATGTAAAATTGAAATTGTATTGAGAATAGATTAAGCTTATAAGTGTAAAAGTTGAAATTGATAATATTTGAATAGTTTTCATGTAACGGATTTTTAAAGTCATCAAGTTGCTTGTGGGCAACGTTGGTCCATAGTGGTAATAAAATCATAATTTTTTTGACATTGCTGAATTTTCTTACACAACTCAGACAGGTCCAAATTTATTACCTAAAAAAAGGATTTAGCCTAAAATAGTGTTTCCAATTGATGGTTTTAGTAGTTGTTTTGGTTTTACCCCAAAGAATAGTGCAACAGGTAGTATTTAACCCCAATTTTTACGAATGGAATACCCAAGTTTACTGCAAATTTCATTTTTATTGCATTATTGCATTTTATTGCAGAATGTTTACAGGTCATAAATAAAGGGTGTTTTGAAACCAGAATAATTGGATCATTAGCATTGCCCAATTTTTAACTTGTAACATAGGTACCGACATGGATCGCTCTCGTCCCCAATTCTCAATAATTTAATCTCATATATAGAAGAGCAAATATTTTTATTTCGAGTGCGAAAAGTGACGTGATTTTTTATAAAGTGACGAAACACTTCGAGCAGTCGTTGATTGTCGGTTGTATTTGATAAGTACAATTGTCTAAGCCGTGCTTATTTTATATTTACTTAGATAAATTACCGCAAGAGAAAGGTTTGTCGATAGAAGCCATTGAGCGATTTTAAGCTTCGATTGGGATGTTGAGCGGAGATAGTGGGGATGAGGACGATGACATTTCGGCAGTGTTTCAAAAAAACTTGGAACGGATCGTGAAGAGAGGGCAGACTATAGAGATCGGCCTTCTTGACAATATAGCTGCAGAAGAATACCAGCAAGGACCTAAAAGTATTGCTGATAATTGCTTTAAAAATTTTATTTCGAAGACACTGAAAAGGAGATCAAGTCAATTTGAAGTTCCATAGTCCATATGGGACGAAGACAATACTTTAAAAGTTTATGTCGCGATAACTCCAATGGAGTCGGTGAATCCCAATAAAAGAGCTTATAATGATGTTTTAAGGCCTGCGATTGTTTCTTCTTACAATAAGGGAAGGGGAGAAGGGGATTCGGACGATATGCTTTTGGACCTCTGCAGAGTCAACCATCGTTCACGAAAGTTTTATAACAGAATCTTTTATTGATAACATTTAATTTATTCGATGCAAAAGCATATTCCTCTTATAAAATTTCCGATGGAAGTTGTAGATGGCCACTTACAATGTAATTCTTCAATCTAAAAGAAAAGAGGTCGACCATCTAATATAGAGGGGGATAGACCCACAAAACTCGTTGGATCCCCATCGAGGAGTGTGTCTTAGCAACAGTCAAAGAAATACAGAGTTTAGCCGAATCCTAGCGACTTACAACGTTTCGATAGAGTGGAGCATTGAGTAGTATTTGGTGAAAAAGGTCGCTGCAAATTGTGTAACACAAGAGCTCCAACGTCTAAATGCCTTAACTGTAAGGTCCACCTGAGTTGCAATAATAATAAAAACTGTTTTTTGTCATTTCATACCTAATATTTCATAATAAATATATAAAATTGTAAGCGATTTAAAAAAAAAAAATTTATTTTACATACCACCATGGCCCGACGTTGCCCACAGGCACTTCCGGTAGCGCCCTAACCAATGGGCGTGGCGACTTGAAATTTTGGCAAAATACTTCTTTAATTTATACAAAATAATTAAAAGCAAAAAAAATTTTTTCACACCACAGGGAAAAAGTCGGGGTCGAAAGGGTTAAATTAAATTTAAAAATTTTAAGTTTCAATTTAATTTTAAATAAAAAATATTAAAATATTTGAACAATTCTTCGAAAAATTGATTTCGTATTTTCGGATGGATTGAGACATGAACTTTTACTTTACGATGTTTAGTTATGATACTCTCTGGATTGTTGCAAAAATCTGGATTTAAAGAAGGCCAACGCAGTTGACCTTATCATAAAAGCTAACTAACTCACTAACATCACTGCCAGTATGACAGTTGCTCACTGTTAGTTGTTATTGTTGCTGGATCTGGCATTTTGTTGTTGCAAGCAATGTGGCAAATGAGTCGTATGCGTAATGCGCATATATGTATGTATGTGTCAGCGGCATCATTGGAACACTTGGAACGTGCCAATGAGCTGTGTGACAATTTGGTTTTATTCATCTGCTAATGACTCAATTTGGTGACAAACAACAGTGTGAGATACGCAGCGATGCTATGCGACAGAGACAGAATTAGAGAGAATTATGGAGAGAGCGGGGACAAGTGAGAGCGTGCTTGGCGACTATTATAAGATATACGAGCTAAACAATTATCTGTTAACACACGCACGCTCAAACAACAATTGACAATAGATGAGCAAATACGACTTCACCATTTTTTTATTTGCGCTTCCTTACTCGCGTAAATTGCTCTAGCTCAGGCGTGCACATATACTACTATTGTGTTTACTATCTAACTTTTATCTTTTGCTTTTATTCCCATTTAACTATGTTACGGGAGTACTTTGAATCGAGGTAGTATGGTTTTCCTTCAGCAAGCTCAACGCATTATCAGTGCGGACGGCAGTCCCCCTAAAGATGAAAGTAGCACGAAGGCAGCAAAAAACGAAGAATAGAAAATTTGCTTCGAGTGTCCGATCAAATAGAGCTATGTACTGACCAAAAGGTATAGTCTTAGTCAACAAAATTGCGAAGAAACAACAACTAAAAAGACTTCTGCTAATTCACCTGATGCGTGAGTTAAGGTAGTGTAAGTGGGAGGGGCAAAATTGAAATGATTGCAGCGGAAGGGGTGTTGAAGCCTTTTGGTTAAATTTTTGAATTTTTAATATTTGCGATAAATAAAATACCTAAAATTTTGCGTTAAAAAAGTTTGGCATTCGGCATTGCTCATAAAAGTTATTTTTAGGTAATAAGAATCGATATCTTTTTGCAAGGGATTAAAACTTTAACCGAAAACGTAACCTTTAACCGATGAAAACCGATTGAAATTTGTAACCGTAACTGAAACCGTAACCGCTGCACCGAAACCCATAAGCCGAAACTCCTTAAACCGAAATAACCGTTTAGTAACCGATTCATTTATAAGGGTTACTTTCGGTTCTGGCCATCGCAGGTGCTGAGCAACTTTGAACTGCCATAACTTTATGAAAAGTCAATAAAATTTCATGCGCAATGTGAATTTGAGCATGATTTTACCTCTTAATTCGTTCTGCATTAAATTTTGTTCATTTTGAAAATTCGAAATTTTTCGAAAATTTTGAAAATTTACATATGTACATGTAATTTTCAACAAATTCAAAATTTTCAAAAGTTTGGAAATGAAAAAAATTTAAATGCAGAATGAATTTAGAGGCAAAATCATGATCAAATTTACATTGCGCATGGAAATTGATTGTTTTTTGATAAAGTTATGGTTTCGAAGTTATTAAAAATCAGTAAAATCAAAATAAACCAAATGAACTAAATTTATGTGAGATCAAATTATAATAAAATCGACATTACACTGGACTATTTCAGTAAGCAGATGGCAATATTTTGCAGGCTAATAAGAGCATTAAGTCTTTTTTCATGTATAGCAATGAATAACGCTTCTTATTTTGGTCACCCGAAAACCATAATTTTTATTGTTTTTGTGAACCGAAACCGTACCGGTATTTTTAAACCGAAACATATTAAAAACCGATAACCGTTATGATCGGTTATATAAACATATAACCGTTATATTTTATATATTAAATTAAATATCGTTCGCCACAAAATGGGATATCACTAGACTTTTACTTTATAAAGAAATTGTTGTTTTGGTATGTTTAGTTTTACTTTGGAACTCTTAGTAACAGTTAACTGTAACTGTCGCAATTATTTGTTACTCGAATACTGCTGCTTTTATATGTAGTTTCAATGGGAATTTGGATATTTAATAGTACTATTTTCTACTCTGTCAATAACTTCAGGTTGCCAGCATCTGATATTATATTCCATTGCTTATTGATGCTCTTGTATTGATGCTAGCATACTCAAGACTCGTTTTGTACTTTGTTACTGCTAATGTGGTAATTGTACAGTTGCTGTACAGTAAGCTGCGACTGTACTTAGACTTCGATGCTGGCATTGGCATCCTCGATGGGCGTTCAAAAGTGTGACACAAAACGAAACAATACCGATGACCGCGCATACTTAACGCAAATTGCTCTTTCGCACTGCCATCAACTGCCCCAGACAAGTTCAGTTTCGTCCTGTCCAGTAGGAGAACTCATGCTCAGGCTGAAAGTAAGCGTCGCGTCGTCTAAGTATGTCGCTTCCGTTTCCGTCGCCGCCACCATTATCGGTGGGCGAGTAACGTTAGGTTAGCCGAGTCGAAACCAAAGCCAAAGCCCACAAGCGCATTGTTGTCGCAAAGTGCTGACACAGTGCGGTAGATAGCGAGGGAGGCACTGTAATACTGTCTTATACACAAGCTCAAACACAAACACACACACTCACATGGAGAGAGAGAACCACGCTCACATGCATCATTGGCCATTATCGTGTGCGCCTTAAAAGCACACAGCGACATGGCACTGAAAAAGTTGTCTAAAAGCAACGCCAAGTGAACGGCAGGACGATGAAATGCCAGGCTCAATAAATAGTCAAAAGCACTGCCAACAACAGCAGCAACATCGACACCACCAACAACAACAACAATCACAACAACAACAACGAGCACAATAACAAGGAGAAGGAGATGCGGCTACTTTGCCTTATGCGGATTCACTTTGACTTTGTTGTCGTTGCTTTATCGCAACCAATTCGCAATTCGATTTGCTTTTGTGTGTGCCGCATGCGGCGTATGCGTAATGTATCTCTATCTAAATGTGTGTGCGTGCCAGCGTCAGTGCCTATGTCTGTGTTCGTACTCCTATCGGTGTCTCACAGTCGCGACAATCGCAATTTAGCGCCGCTTTTATGGCCCCTAGGTGCGAGTACCGGCAAGCTCTCGCATAATGGAAATTACTTGATTATCGTTAACACGTCGCCAATCGCTCAGCGACGAAGCAAAGAGCCTCCTGGTTCTGGATGCCTAGTTAACAGACTCCACCTCTCTCACACTCCATTACTACTGACCACATTCATCGCCCAGTCGAGCCTACACTCCTCGGCACTTGCACGCATTCGCCGTGAATCTTATTAAAATTATTGTATTCGATTTGGCCTTTTCTGTTACCCAAAAGAGATAGCAGCTGCCCCTCCCCCATGAGACCATGGCTGGGCAATTTTATTTGCTTTGAGGGCTGCTACAGACAAGGTCATTAACGGCTGCTCGTTAATTTCAATCTCATTCTGCCAGCTGACCAATTTAGTGCTTCCCCAATAAATACACTCGTTAGTAATTAAATAAACTGATAAACGGTTAGCAGCATTCATTGCGCCATTTCGATAAGTTAAAATCTGTTAACGGGTTAACTTTGTCTCTATCTGTATAAGTAGACAAGTATGTATAAGAGTTTATTCCGATTGATACTTTAGCTAATATCTTTATTGTGGCAGCTTAATCACAATTCACGTAAGTTTGTATCGTAGATCTTCACAGAAAATAAGCTGGCAACTGAAAATTTCCGCTTTCCTTTTTATTTCAAACTTTAAATGAATTCTAAATGGCATTCCTACAATGCGTTGAAATATATTACAATTCTTAGTTATTTTGTACAGTTTTTGAGCAAACGAATTGTCGCAAAGTTTTGTAAAAATTCTTTTGAGGAATTGTAAAAATGTAGTAAATAATAAAAATAAAAAAATATTTGAAGTTTCTTATAGAATAAGAGTAATGGGAATTTCATCGCTCTTCTTCATCTCTGGAAGTTCTTCACAAATTTCTCTTAATAGTTGCGGTTGTCTGGGATATAGTTTAATTATTAAAGTACGAAATAAATATAGTATAATAAATATTGTTTACCGATTCAACTATCTAAGTTTAAGATTCAGTTAAAAGCTGAATGAATATTGAAATTCCAAGTCCAATTCAACTTAACAACTAATTAGAAAATTCAAAGACTTAATTAGTTAGTTCTTATATTCCTCTGCAGAATACACACATCCATACACTCGCACACTATTAGAGTGTAAATAGAGCTGTTTGTTATACTTTGTATACCCTGCAAATGGTCAAATATGGATATTACGATTTTGCAAGTGTATGTAACAGGCAGAAGGAGGCGTGACAGACCCCATAAAGCTTAACAGCTTCAGATCAGTATCAACAGAAGAGTCGATATAGCCCTGACCGTTCATCTGTACACAGAAAAAATCCGGGATTCCAGGATAAAGTCAACCCAATGCGGTGTCAGAAGTACGGTAATCCCCGATTTTCTTAAATCAACTAAAAAATATTTGATTCGATTTTTTTTTTCTTATCAAATTTTTGATTTTTAGGATTTATATTTGTTAGATCAAATATTTTAGGCTTCCTTGACTTTCTAGTATTGAGTCGTTACCATTTTATCCTCATTTTGTCTTAATTTAACAATGATATCCTGAATACATACTTAAAGAATTTTAAACTTGAATTGTATAATGGTTTTTTTTTTACTGTTTATGAACGCGACATTCTCAAGGACTCTTTATAAGAGCTAGAGACATTAAATTTGGTAAGCAAGGTAAGCACGTCTTAGGGTATCTAAGGGCCTGGACTCATGGTATCTCGTAGTCGCGCCTTCACTACTAGAGCCTTTCTACTTGTTAAAGGTTCATTTCATTATGTTACATATAAAATGTTCTTAAACATTCCTCAACTGACACATTGCTAAATGGTAAAAAAGAGGGCGTGTGCCAGTCGAGAAAGTGTGTGTAAAGTGTATGGCCCTTGCAAGCTCGATGTACATGTGTGGGGTGTATAGCAGTTGTTACTGTTGTAGGGCTTCTTAAATTTTCCGGCTTTTGACGTGCCAATTTCACGCAGTTTTCAGTAAGTTGGAAAACTTTTAGCGCGCTAACAAAACTAAATAAATAAATGCGCCTTTACACACACACACTCACACAATATAAGTAAACATATACAGACAAACACACATATATACATACACATGGATATGTGTGCCTGAAAGCTGCATAAATAATGCGCTGCAAATAAATACAAGCTGTGTGTGTGTGTGTGTGATAGTGTGTGCCACGCTGTTATGCATGGAAATAAAACTTTTTCATAATTTTGTATAAGAAAAGTTTTGCGTTGTGCCGCATAGTTTCAAGTGCTTCCTGCTGATTTTTCTTGAGCCGATGATTTTTTTTTATATTTATATTCTTGCTCTTGTTGTTGTTTTTCTTGCCAACATTTTCATTTGTGTGGGACTAGGCCCAAGTGGTTGCCGCCTGCAGTTGCGGCACAAAACTTTGCACAGCCTGTGAATTAATTAAAAGATGAACTGGGCAAAAAGGAAACAGAGTAATCGAGTCAACTCCAGGAACTCGGCTAAGAACCAAGCTGCAAATATCAGAGCCAGTCCAACAGCCCCACAATCCTCCGGACCAAACTCCAGCTTCAGAGGTCCAAGTCCAAGTCCAAACCGTCAACAAACTCCTTGAGTTTTATTGAACGCAAACTTTTAATCTAAACGATAAGAGAGCTGTGAGTGTGGGAAAAAGAGAGAGAGAGACACAATTTATCGCAGGCTTCGCGATTTGCAACTGAAATGAATACGTAAGTTAATAAGCAACTAAATAAGTCGAAGAGTGAATTGACCTCGTAAGAGTTTGTGTGAAAATAAGGTGACACATTCGGGTGCAGGAAATAAGGCTCCAATGAAATAAGGCCCTAACAGAAGAAATTAAATAAGATCCCAATTTTGGGGTGTTTTTGCATTTCAAAATAATACCCCAATTTTAAATATGAAATAAGGCCACACGGCGATGAAATAAGGCGCCAAATAAATGAAGCTAGGCCCCAAACTTTGGCATTACACCCCAAATTTTCGTTTTGTTTTTTGTTTTGGATAATTCTTTTATTGTGTATAATTCTTTTCATTTTAATTCATTATTTTGTCTTTTAGTATAATTAAATCTATATATTTATATTAAACTCTTTGTCCTCACTGACTGACTGACTGACTGACTGACTGACACATCAACGTGTAGGCCAAACGGCTAAAGGTAAAGAGCTGAAATTTTCACACAACATAGCTGAGACAATTTCATCGTGCAATAAGACGGTGTTTTGTAAAATCCCACCTGGAAGTGTGTTTACCAGAGGTCAAAAGGTCATGGAATTGCTTTGTATGAAAAACTTTTTTGTTTGTTAAGATATCTTAACTAAACTTACAGATTAGATGTTTGGGACTGTCTCTTACATTCTGACAAAATTTGGTCAAAGTCAGATTACTATATCATATAGCTGCCATAGCAATAATCGGATGAAATTAACCTTTAGTATGGGAAACTTTTTTGTTTCTTAAGATATTTTAAACAAACTTACAGATTAGATGTTTGGGACTGTTTCTTACATTCTGACCAAATTTGGTCGAAGTCGGATTACTATATCATATAGCTGCCATATAGGTTTTTCATACTAAAGGTTAATGTGCATTATATTATATAAATAAAGATATCTTAACCAAACTTACAGATTATATGTTTGGGACTGTCATTCATCATTCTGACCAAATTTGGTAAAAGTCGGATTACTATAACATATAGCTGCCATAGGAACAATATAATGCAAATTATCGATTAGTGTGAAAATTGTTTTTCTTTCTTAAGAAATCTCAACCAAACTCATACTAAAAGTTACTTTGACTAAACTTAATTAACATTATTAACTAAATTTCATTTCCATGAGCGAAGCGAGCAGGGGCGGAGCCCCTAGTATCAATATAAACATTTTCGCCTGTGGTGCTAAGATTGAAAATTTTTTAAATGAAAATTTGATACCAACCAATGAACTAATTTTTAAACTGTGATTTTGCACATCTGTACTAAAAATATGTGCATCAAATACTTAGTCTAAGAACAACTGTAGTCAAGAAAATTACCGTTAATGCACTTTTTGGATTATATTTCTTTTATGTTAAAAAATAAGAAAAATGAAGTAAGACCCATACAATTTCATATTAAAAATAGGGGTCCTATTTCTAGTTCTGAATAGAATAGTTTTGAACAGAGTTTTGAATAGAATAGTTTTTGGACCTTTTTTCATTTCTTATTATTAGGGTCTTATTTCATTTGAAATAAGACCCCAATTTTATTAGGAAATAAGGCCCCAAAAAAGGAAATACCACCCCAAATTTTACAAAAATCGTTGTTGTTGTTTGCTGTTGTTTGGGGTTTTATTTCAATTTTTGTTGGAGCCTTATTTCATTGGGGCCTTATTTCTCAGAGCCGACACATTCACAACATAATCAACTGTTTGTAGTACAGCCGAAATTGGCTGTCACTAACTCGAAAGAGATTCCTTCATATTTGGAGTTGCTTGACTGTAATAGCTTAATACAGTCTAATACATAAATTACTAAATAAGAAAGAAATGTTGCAAAATTAGTATTTGTAAATACAAAGTAGGAAAACATCAATTAACCAGAAAATTCGTAATCTATTTTTCTATAGTCAGGTTAAACTATTAAATTGCTTTTCCCTTCTCTATTGCAGTCAATTTCTCCTTTTAAGTTTTATTTTGAAAGTCATTTGAATCGGCAAATGAACTCCAATGTGAGGGTATTAAACTCTATTTCTCTGCCTCTATTCAATATAAAGCAGAGCTTGCAAATAACAGTCGACCGTTTTTCGTTGTCCGAAAATAACTGTTGCTTACCAACACTTTGAACAAAGCATCCGAGATAAACCGTTTTCATTGTCTCTTAAGTAAATAGGTTATCTCACAACCAGCAACCGTTTTTTGTTTTTTTTTTAATCTGGTTATTCCCCGAATTTTTGGTAGCGGTCGAACAAAATAAAACTCTTTTGCAGTTTTATGCGTGTATTAGAGATCTGCACCAGTGGTTCTTTCGACACGAGCAGTGTACTCATTTTCGCTCAAATTTTGACGACTCAAGTTCCGTTATTCTGCTTTGTTTGCTTTTTTTACTGTGAAGTACTAAAACACTACATCATTATAGGGGTTGTTTTTCTTCACACACTTTTCGTACGGTGCCTGCTTGTGTGCAGAAAATCTGAACTCAATTTTAGTTGTTAAGCTTAACTCTGAATAAATAAAAAACAAAACCTACATATCTAAATTATATTGGAGTTTTATATTTTAAATTTCAAGGCTACAAATTTCTTTTCACATGTTTTAGCCAAACAACAGGGCAGCTTTGTCAAGAAGCAAATTAAAGGGGTAATGGCCGTTTGCGCTGAGCATTTCATGTTTTTATACCCGTTACTTAAAAATTAAGTAAAAGGGTATATTGTATTCGTGCAAATGTGCGTAACAGGCAGAAGGAGGCGTGGCAGACCCTATAAAGTATATATATTCTTGATCAGCATCAACAGCCGAGTCGATATAGCCATGTCCGTCTGTCCGTCCGTCCGTCTGTCCGTCCGTGTGAGCGCCTAGATCTCAGAGACTATAAGGGATAGAGCAACCAAATTTGGTACACAGACTTCTATAAACCCCACGCAGATCAAGTTTGTTTTAAATTTTCGATCGGACCACTATATCATATAGCTGCCATATGAACGATCGGTCATAAATCAAGTTTTAGTATGAAAAACTCTTTTGTTTTCTGAGATATCTCAACCAATTTGACAGGATATGTATTTAAGTTGGTTTTATACATCCTGACCAAAGTTGATTCAAATCGGTCGACTATATCATATAGCTGCCATACGAACTATCGGTCGAAAATCAAGTTGTAGTATGAAAAACTTTTTTGTTTTCCGAGATATCTCAACCAAACTGACAAAATATGCATTATAGTTAATTTTATATATCCCGATTGAAATTGGTTGAAATCGATCCACTATATCATATAGCTGCCATAGAACCGATTTGTCGAATTTCAAGTTTTAGTATGAAAAACTTTTTTGTTTTCCTAAATATCGAGACCAAGCTGACAGAATATGCATTAAAGTTTGTCCTTTACACCCTATCCAAAATTGGTTAAGATCGGTCCACTATATCATATAGCTGCAATAGAACCGATTTGTCGAATATCAAGTTTTAGTATGAACAACTTTTTTGTTTATTACGATATCTTAACCGAGTTGGTTTTATACATCCTGACCAAAATTGGTTAAGATCGGTTTACTATATCATATATCTGCCATAGAAAGAATTGGTCGATAATTAAGGATTAGGGTGAAAATTATTGTTGTTTCTGGAGATTTGTCAATCTGGAGAGTTTCTAGAGTTTCTGCAGTTTCTGTCAATCACTCGCTGATTATGAATATTATTTTGTCTTATACGTCCTGAATGAATTTGGTTTTAATAGGTTCTCTATATCATATAGTGGTCATTGTAACAATCAGGGCGGATGCCCTTTTCTATATTTTAGGAATATTCAATATAAAATAAATGTTTTGTCGAATATTTTTCGGGTAGTTATTACATTAAAGTACTTTTATGGGGTTAACTTTGTTTGCAGTTATCATTATAAACTTAGAGTTTTTATATCTTTAGAATCTAAAATTCGGAAAATACTTTATATATATTCAAAGAAGTAACGGGTATCCTATAGTCGGGAGCTCGACTATAGCCTTTCCGACTAGTTTCTCATCCATTGAGTCACAAAGTGCAACCGTTTGGGTGATTCGGTTGCTTAAAGTGGTTGTCGAAAGAGACAACCCCGAATGTCTCAGCTGTTAACCCTCAACCGAAAACAAAAACAAAGAGACACGAAGTATTCTTCTCAGAGAGAGAGAGAGATTGTGGACGTTTTTTTCGGTTATAATCGCAACCCAACCGCAAGGGGAAAAACGGTTGGCGGTTATTTGCAAGCTCTGATATAAAGCTTTTGTATGATTAGCTGCAAAAGTACAGTCTATTCAACCACTTTACTTGATGTTGTTGCTCTTTGACCTTTACATGCAATTGAGCAGCTGTAAAGCTTCAGCTGCAGCTGAGTTTATTATCTATTAATAGCTCTGATAATAGCTCTCTTACTCTCTCTCTATCTCTCTCTTTCACTTTCTCTCTCGCCCCGTGTATAGTATGTATATTGGCCGTCAACTTTGACCTATAGATGCTGCGGTTGTTGTTGTAATCAATTGAAAAATGGGCACGTCATATGTCGGTTTCATTGGCTTTCTATTAAGATTCAGCAACAAAACAACTTTTAGCACATGCAACTTCCACACACACACACACACACGCATGCTCACATACATAGATACAGATATAGAAAGAGAGTAAGATGCAGATTTGTGCTGGCCACGTTAGTCCACGGTCGACTGGAAATGGCGGCAAACATGTTGCCAAATGTCAATACAAAATGTTCAAGCTATCCATCTCTTTCACACACACACAAACATGCTATCTCTCTTTAGCATTCTCTACGTCTCTGTATTTAGCTGGCATTCAAATGCAATTTGTATAATTGACTGTGACTGTCACCTACGTTCGCTTCGGCTGAGCTGAGACTCGACTCGGCTCTGTCCCCCTCCATGTTGCCGGCTCCATCCCTGGGGCAATTTGAATATAGTATATATATATATATGTACATATATACATACATATGTATATGTTGGTATATGCCTAAACAATTTGTACAGCGGGTGGTGCTGTTAGTCCTGATGTTGCTCCTACACAGAGAGAAAAACGCCGTACTAAAAAGAAGTATGAATGAACTCGAATGAAGTATTTTCGATGCGTAAAAATAATACTTGATATAAGTACGAACTACTTAAAATGAGCATTAAAGTTCTATGACCAAGTATTAACAATCTTGATATAAGAACAAAAAATCTTGAATCAAGTAAAACTCTAAAATTACTAGAAATGAGCACTCAAAATCTTTAGATAAGTTCGAGACTCAAGTTCGACTCACAGATCAAGTATGAAAATCTTAAATCAAGTACTTTAATTCTTATATAATTTTAACGTTCGCTTGCTTTGAATTCCGAAGTAGTTCTTGCGTATCTGCTATGAGGAGCCGTTCGAGGGCCCTGAGAACTTAAGACTTTATTTAACAGAATAATTTCTTACTTACTTACTTTCACACTAACTGAAAGTTTTTTACACCCACGCTAATGATTTTGATAATTTTATTAGGTAGCGTGAGGTGTTCCATGATGCTCATAATACTTATTTCTAGAACATTTTATACATATAAATCAAGTTCACACGACTTTAAATTAAGTGTGCAGTAAGCTTAAATCAAGTATTATGTTCATATTTTAACATGATTTTGTACTCAGTACCAAAATTAATGGACTTGGATCAAATTCAATTAAATCTAGTACGTTTTAAAGATAATTTAAGTTTGAACATACTAAAATATCAAAATTTCGTACTTAAAATATCGTACTTGAAATAAGATCGAAATACTCAACATAAGTAATTTCAATCTTAGTGAAAAATCAAGTTTGAAATACTTGAAAATACTTGATTTTTTCGCTCTGTGTACAGCCCCTGTTGCTGCATTTTAGTTTTGCTGCGGTTTTTAGTGCTAGGCTGTCTCTGTCTCTCTTTTGGCCCAGATTGTTGTTGTCGAGTTTTGAAATTTGTTTGCGGTTAAATGCAATTATAAAGAGATTTACAAGCTTAAAAACGAAGGAGATGACAGTAAAGTGGGCGACAGAGATGGCATGGATATGAATATAAATATTTGTAAAATGGGTTCCGTAAGTCGACGCATTCATATTCTTATTCATTCATATTGATTTGAATGCTATTATTCACAGCATCCCAAAAAATGAATTTGTTGCTGCGGTATTAAAATAAATGAATTGTATTCAAATCTAAATAAATCTGAGTGCGCAAGCTATTCATATTCAGATAACTAGAGCAATTGGACTCAGTTTCTTCGCTTGAATTCTAATTCCAATTTAAATCAGTTCTCCCCCTCTGTCATGTACATTTTCTCTCTCTCTCTCACTCTCTCACTATCTCTCTGGGATACTCGTATTTACATAGCAATTAATAAATGTCATTATGGTCGGCAGTAACAATAACAATTACAACAATGACAAGGAGGCAGTCAAGCAGCGGGATCAAGACAGCACCAAGTGACAGCACCAGGATGAGCACAATGACGCAGCTGGAACTGGAGTATGAGTTGGAACTGAAGCTGGTGCTGAAGCAGCAAAATAATAATAAAATAAAAAAAAAAGGTACATGCAAATATTTGACAAAAGCATAAAAGTAAAAAGGACAACAATGAAATGTAATGAAACGAAATGACAAGCGCCGCAGAAAGATGAAAATTGTGAAGAAGGCAACAGCAACTAAGGAATCAAATGTATAATACATATATACAAATTCAAATACATATAAATTATGAATGCAGGCAATAAAGTCAGAAATGCCAAATTAAAATAATAATTTAGTCAAATCAAAAAGCGAGGCTCAGCAATAAGCAATCACAAACAGAAGAAACTAAGTCGATGATAGAATACCCTAGCAGCTTTATTGAGCTTAAAAAGTCATCGATTATGTTTGCTGAGTTATTATGTTATTTCAGTCGTTTAAGAAAAATGGGATGAAGTTTTTAATCAGCTTTGTGCTTTCTTGATTGAAAAAAAAAAACATTACTTTGGTAGAAAATGATATGGTTATGGATTATAACTCAGGGATTAAAACCGAAACAAATATCGGTTTCAGTTACGGTTTCGGTTATGCTCGAATTAAGGTTTTCGGTTATCGGTTATGCAAAATCTTTGAGTATCGGTTTCGTAACGGTTCAGTATAATTTCGATTTTATTATAATTTGATCTCATATAAATTTGGTTAAATTTCGTTTCATTTTGATTTTACTGATTTTTAATAACTTTGAACTGACATAACTTTGCCAAAACTCAATAAATTTTCATGCGCAATATAAATTTGAGCATTTTTTTTTTCTAAATTCGTTCTGCATTTAAATTTTTAGCATTTTCAAAATTTTTTAAATTTCTAATTTTTTAGGAATTTTTATTTAATTTTTCGAAAAATTTCGAAAATTTCGAATTTTCAAAATGAACAAAATTTAAATGCAGAACGAATTAAGAAGTAAAATCATGCTCAAATTTACATTGCGTATGAAAATTGATTGACGGCAGTTCAAAGTTATCAAAGTTGCCGAAATTAACCCTTATAAATGAATCGGTTATTTCGGTTTAAAGAGTTTCGGTTTATGGGTTACGGTACAGCGGAAAAAATTTTTTTCGGTTACGGTTCCAAATTTCAATCAGTTTTTACCGGTTAAAGGTTACGGTTTCGGTTAAGGTTTTAAACCCTGATTATAACAGTGAAAGTTTCTTCTGATTTGTTGTTTACACATTTTAAAGCCTATAATTACATATAATAATTATATTATATAATCTTTGCTAAACAATCGATTTTATTCAAATTTTAGAAGTCTGTTAATGAGTATTTTGGTTCAATTGGCATATTTATCAGAAATGTATTTTTGACGTCGTAAATGCGACTCTCTTTTGACATGTCCATTAAGGGTATTAAAAAAATATAATTGAAATTATACGTGAATGTTTTACAAGGGCGGTGGGCGTGGCCATGCGGCTTACCAACATCAGCCGTAATGACAACCACCCACACAGATTGGTGGGGATTGGGTAAGCGTGGTTAGAATATCGAGTATCTTGCAGATACAAGTTCGAGTATCTAAACCAAATTGCATTTGTTTGCGGCTGCTGCACAATAAACCAATGCGAGAACTGCCAATTAATATATATGTGTGTGTGGTTGTGTATATGTATGAGTGTGCATGTGTTTGTGAATATGTGTGATTGCAGAACGTGATTTGCTTGGACTATAGCTATATCTATGGCCATATCTATGCATCCATGA
This sequence comes from Drosophila kuntzei, assembly GCA_035042165.1. Classification (NCBI taxonomy): domain Eukaryota; kingdom Metazoa; phylum Arthropoda; class Insecta; order Diptera; family Drosophilidae; genus Drosophila; species Drosophila kuntzei. Next base: position 436,279 of record JAWNLU010001470.1, read on the forward strand.
CCCAATCTTATCATCTTGTGCCCCACCTCTTTAACCAATTGGTTCACTGGCAATTCGCAATTTTCTAAATTACATTTGGAATTTTGCATTTCTGCTGCCCTTTGCTGTACGCTGTACATACACATATATTTTTCCATTCTCTTTTGTTACCCTTTCTTAGGAGTATTATAGCTTCCTCACACTATTTGACAGCTTTGCAGAGGGATTACGTTTTCTACATAGCTTGTTCTCTCTCTATCTCTCTCCGTATCTGTAAATTTTGTAATTTATGTAAGCTTAGCAAATTTTTGGGATAACACAAAGTTTTGGAACATCTAAGGATATGACGTCAGAAGTGTATGTCAAAATTAGTGGATCAGTTAGAAAAGATTGTAAAGAAACTTTTAATGCTCTTTAGAAGAGTAGATTGCGTTTTAATAAAAAATACTTTTCTTCTCAAATAACACGTTACTCACAATTGTACTGAATAAAAAACTGATATATAATTTATAAAATTGAGATAAATTTAAAAAAAATTATGAAATTAATTCGAAAGAAACATTTTTTTAAAGAAACTTCTGTTGTAATTAAATGAGTGTATGAGAGTTTCGTTAATTCACAAATGTAAATTTGTTTGTTTATTATGCAATATTTTTTTTCAGTTTGCAAAACTATTTGTATATAAATATTTGCTATGCTTTGTTCGTTCTTTCAACGGTTTCAAGCAGTTTGTAGCTCCTGTTGTTGTTGTGTTTGACTGGCGCTTCTTAAATATATTTCCATGTTTGCCTTGGCTGATTGTAATGCAATTTGTATGCATTGTGCATGACAAACAAAAAGGCGAACCCATGGAACCTAGGACAGGACAGGACAGGCTGTGCTGGGCCAATCATTGAGCTTGGTAGCAATCTTGCAATGCTTTTCAAAAGATGTTGCGACAGCTGCAGCAACAACCGGCAACAAGCACCAGCAACAGCAACAGCGGCAACAGCAACAACATGAACAACAACTGCCTGGAAATTATGTAGAGTAAAACTGAAAACTTGAAAGTCATTGCAACATACAAGCAAATAAACAACAAATTATTTCTAGTATGAAAATTAGTTTTGTCTTCTTTTTATTATTGTGCTGTTTTTGTTCTTCTTTCCGGCACACATTGTTGCATTTCAATGATGACAAATCATTGAAGAGAATCGCCGAATCCATAAGTATCAGAGAACATTTTAGAAAGCGCTACAAAAACACTCCATCAAGATTAGACGACAAGCAATAAACTATTCCAATCTTAACAAGAAATTTGAAATTTTCTACTGATTCCTTTAAATAGCAGCTGCATTTATAAAATAGTTGTGTGATTTCAGCCAACTTATTCCGATTTTAATTTAATCAGTATACGTATATATGGAGTAATTCCAAATACACAAAACAAAGAAACTGACAGGAAGAAAGGAGGACAGAAGGACAGACGTGCATGGCTATATTGACTCAGCTCATTTTGTGATCTGTTGTGTTAAACATTTCGTGATAATATTATAATACTCTCTACAAGGGTATAACAATAACATATTTTGTCAAAGAAAATTACTAATTGATTAGCTGTTGGTAGGATCTTATCGATTTATTGAGAAAATGTAATTACGAACAGTTTTCCATTCACTCACTTATGCAGTTCGCTTTTCTCTCTGGCTTGGTGTCAAATTTGCAGATTTGCAGATCTCGCACATGGAAAGTGGCAGGTCAACACTAGGCAAAGCCTGTGGCCTTTCACTCTCCATGCAAAAAGAGGGGACACCTGTCTCTCAGCTCTTGCCATTAACTTCACATGTCAGGCAACTAGCGATGGCTTATAACCCAGCTGGTGTTTCTGCTTGTGGCGTTACTGCTTTTTGCCAACTCACAATTTACACGAGGGCAGCAATCGGTGGGATCAACATTCACAGCGGTTGGTCGACATTTCCATTGCCATTGCCATTTCCATTCCCATTTCCAGCTCTTTCACTTTGGGGGTGTGTCACTAAAGGCTTCTGGCTCCCTCTGAGCTCTCTCGTAAGCTGCTAACTTTTGTCCAAGTGCCACAAAGAAAAACTTTACACAAAGATTATTTAGTTAGACTTCGTGCCGAGCTGGGCGAGCTGGAAACAAGTTCCCGCGCTGGGCGCAACAATATAATGCCACTAGCATTAAGTAACTACAATTAAAAATAAAAAATGAGACTCACAAAAATGTACTTAATTTCAAGCTGATCTTTAGGTGAATGTCACTTATAATGTACTTATTAAAGTTCTAAAAGCTTTGTAGACGGTATTGTCAAGGTAGGTGAGGTAGAGGTTTTTGAAAATAATTAAAGACATGATTTTATTAAAATGTTTTTCACAACCTGGGATGACTTTTAAGCAGGGATTAAAACCGAAACGAATATCGGTTTCAGTTACGGTTTCGGTTTTGATCGGTTATCGGTTATGCAAAATCTTGAAGTATCGGTGTTATAACGGTTATCGGTATTTTACAAGTTTTGGTTAAAAAATACCGGTATGGTTTCGGTTCGCAAAAAATAAATAAAAACTAAGGTTTTCGGTTGACTAAAATAAGAAGCGTTATTCATTGTTTTACATATAAAAAGACTTAATCTCTTTTTAGCCTGGAAAATAATGTTAACGGGTTACTGGAATGGTTCAGCGTAATGTCGATTTTATTATAATTTAATCTCATATAAAATTGGTTAATTTGGTTTGAAAATTTTGACTATTTTGATTTTACAGATTTTCAATAACTTCGAACTGTCATAACTTTATCAATGTCAATCAATTTTAATGCGCAATGTAAATTTTTGCCTCTAAATTCGATCTGCATTTAAATTTTGTTCATTTTGAAAATTCAAAATTTTTCGAAAAAATCAAAAAAGACAAAGTAACACTGTAAATTTTCAAAAAATTCGATTTTCAAAAATTTTTGAAAATGAACAAAATTTAAATGCAGAACGCATTTAGAGGTAAAATTAAGCTCAAATTTACATTGCGCTTGGAAATTGATTGAGTTTTGACAAAGCTATGGTAGTTCAGAGTTATTAAAGTTGCTCAGTAGCTGCGACGCCCAGAACCGAAATTAACCCTTATAAATGAATCGGTTACTAAACGGTTATTTCGGCTTAAAGAGTTTCGGTTTGTGGATTTCGTGCACCGGAAAAAGTTTTTCGGTTGGTTTCAGTTACGGTTACAAATTTCAATCGGTTTTCACCAGTTAAAGGTTACGGTTTCGGTTAAGGTTTTAATCCCTTCTTTTAAGTACTCAATTTAATTACTCAATTATTATTGAAAGCACATGAAAAGCTACTTCTTCAAAAACAACATTAAGTTCACATAAAAGCTTAGAAGCAAATCGACTGTCTCCGTTTTCAATTAAAATATTTTCATCTAAAAGTAAGTTTCCGCTTTTCAGCTAGTGTCATTGTGCAATGAGTAATCTGCTGATAAATGCTCTAATATACTATTGATTATTTGCCATGTTCATTGTTTAGCACTACAATAAAATCACAATGATTGGCCTGCTGGAGATAAGAATAATTCTATAGTCGAGGAAGATGATGAGGCGAAGGAGGAGACCCCAACTACATTTTGGGGCATTCTTTGGCTTGTTATTTATGTCAGAGTGCAACTACCACTTTCGGTCCTCGGTGCTTTGCCATTCATATCCACATACATAGTACATACTGCCAAGTAGTTTGGCCGATACAAAGGGATGGCTAGCGAAGGGCTGAGAATGGGGGGCGGTCACCCTGCAATTTGTATGACATTCACCATGACATTCTTGGAACGACTGCAGGGTGGGGTGGTGAGGGGATGGTAGGGGAACAGGAATGGGAAAGCGAGAGAGAGAGAGAGAGAGAGAGCCACAAGTATTTATAAAGAATGGCACAGGACGGCCCAAGTCAAGTCCAGTTGAGGCAGCAACTTGAAGACGATGATATGAGAGATAGCGAAAGCGATAGTCTCACATTTATTCACATTTATACACATACATACATACATACATACATACATACATACATACATACATACAGACATACATACATACATACATACATACATACATACATACATACATACATACATACATACATACATACATATATGCATACATACATACATACATACATATATGCATACATATATCCTTGGCAAGCAGGTCACTTGGCACATGGAGCATGCAACATGCAACATGGCGAAGCGAACTGCTTGCAGCATCTACTAGTAGCAGTCTAATAGTCGTTCGCTTGCAATTTAGATGCATTTCTGTTTGGCTTACGCTGCGGCCAAGTCGGGCAGGAGCCAGTACTACGTATAACTATTGTGCTGACGTCTACTCTATATTAAACGGATGTTTTTTATGTACACGTATGTACATACCTACATACATACATATGTATTTGTTTGTATAAGCCTGTGTGCTTGTGTGTGTGCGAGTGTGCCCTTAAAACAACAAGGCAGCTGAAATGCGTTCACTTTCAACATTCAGCATTCAACAAAATGTAGTCGCTAAGCGAATCCGAGATGAGGATGAGACATAGCTATGAACTATTTGCTAGCTGGCGTTGCTTAAGGCAATTTGAGCCTTCTCCTCCCACTCCGAATCCCCTACCCTCGGGGCAAGCAAGTGATGTCATTGTTAAAGGCAACAGCAACAAACTGAACTGAACTGAACTGAACTTAACTTAACTGAACTAACTGGACATTGGAGCACTGCAGCACCTTCAGTGTTTCTCCACATGCCGTGTAAATGTGCCATTGCGAGGACTGCACGTCCTACTGCTGATCCTTTGACGACCAAAAGCGGATTTCTCAATGCAAACACGAGCGGGAAGCTGTGAACATCGTGGAAGGGGGGGACCGTGTGTCAGATTGTGTACTGCGTTATGCAACTGAAATGATTGGAGATGTTGGTAATGACATCAAAAAGGACATTTGCCTTTGCATTCTTTCTTTCCTCTTCCTTTATTCTCTTTTCTCTTATTTTTTGCCGGTGGCCTTTGCTTCTTTTGCACGATTTGTTTTGCGCTGCTTGACGCTTTGTGCGCTCAATTGAGTGCAAGTGCAATATTTTGATTTGCAATTGTTTGGCGAGTTGCTTCCGGCTTTCTGCCGCCAACCTAGATGGTGCCACCGCGCAAATCTTTTGTTGTGCTTGCTTTTAATTGCTGGCAGCACAGATTTTCAGCAAGTTGCTGGTTTTGTCATTCGTTGGCTGACCAAGCGAACAAACCAATGGACGAACAGTCGAATGAATGAATGACCCACAGAACGAACGAGTGAATAAATGAATGAATGAATGTACATTAGTAAGTTCGATTACATATAATTCATTTGTAATGCTGCTTCCTGTAGCTCAATGGATCTGAAACAAACGCCGATAAGAAATCTGATAATTAAGATAAGTAATTTATAAATTTTGAAATTCAGTTAACTCAATTTATATAAGCAACTCTTAAAAATATATACATATATCTATAATATAGATATCGATATATTAGACAAATAGTTATAAATATTTCAATATTCGTAATACTCGAAAACAAGTTGACCTGAAATCAATATAAAAGTCAATGAATATAAATTTGCATTTTGTAATTAATCTCAAATACGGACAGCTTCAATGCATATTTATGCCACATATTTTAGTTATTTGTTGGAATTTTGATTACCAATTAGTAGATGTGCTTTGGAGAATTATTGATTGCCTTAAAGTGAATTTACTTTTGGAATTTAAACGTGGCGTATGTTAATAAAAAAAGTAATGTAATAGGAAAATAATTTATATTGTGATAATAATTGTAATTGTTTACACAGGCATAAATTAATTAAAATGCTCGCCAGGTACGAGAGTATTTTCATGACAGATTGTTTTTAAATAGTTTCATTTTGAAAATAATGTTCAGCTAAAAACACAAAAACAAGTTGCATGCCTCTCACTCTTCGTCTGCTTCAACTGATCTGAATGTCTGTCCGTTGTTTATGTGGGAGTATCTCGTGTGTTGTTTGCATTCAGAAATAATCGTATAACATGAATTTCTATGAAAATTAAAAGAGCCACAACAGACATAAATTAAGAGAGCGAGCAAGCTTCTTCATCTAGAACTATGTACGTGGCATGTCGTTTGCTAGGTAAACATACAGGCCAATGCCAGTGTGGATGGAAAAGGGTGGCAGGGGGAGGCAGGAGGGAGTGGCCAAAAAAATGATTTGTTGCAGTTGTTGGCGGACAAAGTTGCATGCCCGGCTTCTGTTGCCAGCAACTTGAACGCTTTGTTCTATTTTGTTGCAACTACTTCTCCGTTGCCACTGTGCCCCCTTGCCCTCTTGCCCCCTTTTGCCCCCTTTTGCCACATTGTCTGTTCTGTCTGCTAATGTTGTTGCATTTATATCGTACTTTTATAATATCGAACAACATATGTTGGCAATAACGTGCGCAACGGGCGGCCTGGCCCGTCTTCTGTCCTTCCGTTCTCTGACTGATAGTTCTGGTTCTGGTTCAGGTACTAGTTCTATGCCCTGAACTATTATTGCGTAAAGTTTTTCTTTTATCATGGCCATCGTTGTACTTCTTAAAAGAAGCGTAAGCAACGCCGGTTCTGTTGCCAAACTTCTTAACCCTAAGTAGTAAAAAATGGCGAATCAGCTAACGAAAGAAAACCAACAAGAAACTTGTGCCACTTTCCCCAGCGTGTGGCATGTTCTCGCTGGCCACCACTTGATAAGTTTTCCAGCTGCTTTTTCCTACACAGTTTGCAAGCAGCAGGTCGCACTTTAATTCATTTACCGAACATTAAAACATAAATCCCCCATGAAGTGCTCAAAGCGCAGACTCAGAGTGTCCACCTGTCGCTCAGCCGTGACTACAATTAGCTGTTTCTTGTTCGGTTCGATAACTGACCTTGCGGCATGATCTTATGAGAGTTTTCCACAAGTTGGCAGCCTTACAGCATTATATTGCTTTATGAAACTGCTCCATTTGTGGTTCTAGTACTCTAACTTCAATTGACTTCCCTATTTATTTTGATACCTTTGAGAGAGATCCACTAGTTCGCAACCCATATTACCATATGAACTAAATAGAATGACAAGCAGCATATAGTCGTTTAGATTTCTTTAATCATTCATTTATCAGCCCGACTGTAAGAGACCCCCGTACTTAATCTGTAGAAAAATCCATACTCACATACCTTTAATTTCCTCCTTTGATAAACAGCCTTGCATATTTTACTAATTGTGTAAAGTCTGCGTCCACCATTTCAAACTATTGTTAGAGAAGCTTAAAAAATATATAATACCCGTAAACATCACTGTCGACGGCAGGCCGCGCTAGTGACGAAAGCAGCACGAAGGGTGTGACTAGCAATGTATACACGAAGAATGAAAAATTTGCTATGACTGTCCGATCGGATTGAGTTATATACCGATCGAAAGGTATGACGTTAACTAAAAAAACTGCACACTAAGACTTTTGTTAACTCATCTGCTTCATGAGATAAGTGGGTGTAAGTGGGAGGGGCAAATTTTAATGATTGCAGCCAGTGGTGCCGTTGGAGCCTTTTGGTTAAATTTTATAATTTTGCCAGACTTTTTATTTATATTAATTTATATATTATATTTAATATCGTTCGTCACAAAATGGTATATCAGAAATTTAAGAGCAGGGAAAGACTTTCGTCACTAGACTTTTACTTTGTAAAGAATTTTTTTTTGGATTTACATATGTACAGAAATGTTTTTATATTTAGGTATTACACTCCGAAAAAATCCAGTTTTCCGTATATAAACAGGGGATATTTAAGTACAATCGATCTCAAAAGCTGTCTAAGTTCGGAATTTCCAAAACTGAGAACAAAAGTCTTATTTCAAATTTGGTTTTCACTAGTCCGAAAATCATAAAATAAGGTTTTTTTTGGGATATTTTAAGAACGGTTTAGGATTAACTCAAGTGTTCAAAAAATCGAAACATACTTGTTTAAGTACACGAAAATCTTGATCTAATCCCAAAATGTACTTGTTTCAAGTACATTGTTATATTTAATATAATTTAATTTTCAAACATATACTAGTATGTATACTAAAATTAAGCAAATAACAAAATTAAATACCATTTAATAATGGTGCATTTTGTAGCAGCGATCCAAACTTAACGTCAACTTTGCGTCGCTAGAACCAAAAGAGAATTCTAAGCCGCAACAATGAAATACAAAATCAATCCTGACAAAAAAAATGTTAAGTACAAAAAATCGAAAATTAGTTTAGAATAAATAATTCTGTTGTTTCTGGAGGTATCTTAATGAGACTCACAGAATTCGTATTTGCCATGGCCTTAAATATTCTGACTAAGTTCGGTAAAAATCGGACTATTATTTCAGATAGCTGTCGTAGAAATGGTTAGACAGAATATAGAATTTAAGATCGATGCATTTTTCTGAGTGTACTTACATTCTTCTATTGATTTTTGATTATTCGTACACAGGTCGTTAAGATTGCCGGGCAATGACAAAAATAACGAAGTTAACTTGAAATGCACATGGGCAGAGTAGAAGGACGAACAACAAAAACATTTGCCTAGCATTTGTTGTCGTTGTGTTGTTTCGCTCGTTTATGATTAAATTTTTTTCTAGATCTTAAATGTATTTGGCGAAATTTCAGTCATTGCTCATTTTTTATCCACAATTTGCTAGTTTTTAAGCCCTTTTACGAGCACTTTGCGACAAGCTCACTTAAGACTTGCTTTTTGTTTGGCTGGGCTTGAATATTACTTTATGGTGACTATACAAATATTTACACATGCTAGCAGTATTATAGTCCATATCTATATATATAAAATTCTTTGTCCTGACTGACTGACTGACTGACTGACTGACTGACTGACTGACTGACTGACTGACTGACTGACTGACTGACTGACTGACTGACTGACTGACTGACACATCAACGTGTAGGCCAAACGGCTAAAGGTAAAGAGCTGAAATTTTCACACAACATAGCTGAGACAATTTCATCGTGCAATAAGACGGCGTTTTGTAAAATTCCACCTGGAAGTGTGTTTACCTGAGGTCAAAAGGTCATGGAATTGCTTTGTATGAAAAACTTTTTGTTTGTTAAGATATCTTAACCAAACTTATAGATTAGATGTTTGGGACTGTCTCTTACATTCTGACCAAATTTGGTCAAAGTCGGATTACTATATCATATAGCTGCCATATGAATAATCGGATGAAATTAACCTTTAGTATGGAAAACTTTTTTGTTTCTTCAGATATCTTAACCAAACTTACAGATTAGATGTTTGGGACTGTCTTTTATATTCTGACCAAATATGGTCAAAGTCGGATTACTATATCATATAGCTGCCATATGAAGAATAGGATGAAATTAACCTTTAGTATGGAAAACTTTTTTGTTTCTTCAGATATCTTAACCAAACTTACAGATTAGATGTTTGGGACTGTCTCTTACATTCTGACCAAATATGGTCAAAGTCGGATTACTATATCATATAGCTGCCATAGCAATAATCGGATGAAATTAACCTTTAGTATGGAAAACTTTTTTGTTTCTTAAGATATCGTAACCAAACTTACAGATTAGATGTTTGGGACTGTCTCTTACATTCTGACCAAATATGGTCAAAGTCGGATTACAATATCATACAGCTGCTGAGTTTTTCATACCAAAGGTTAGTTTCATATGATATAGTAATCCGATTTCGACCAAATTTTGTCAGAATGTAAGAGACCGTCCCAAAGTAAGTTTGGTTAAGATATCTTAAGAAACAAAAAAGTTTTTCATACTAACACCTGATTTTCGACCGATCTTTCCTATGACAGCTATATGATATAGCTGACCGATTTCGACCAAATTGGTTCAGAATGTAAGAGACAGTCGCAAACATGCAATCTGTGAGTTTGATTTGGATATCTTAAGAAACAAAAAAGTTTTTCATACTAACACCTGATTTTCGACCGATCTTTCCTATGACAGCTAAATGATATAGTTGACCGATTTCGACCAAATTTGGTCAGAATGTAAGAGACAGTCGCAAACATACAATCTGTGAGTTTGATTTAGATATCTTAAGAAACAAAAAAGTTTTTCTTACTAAAGGTTAATGTGCATTATCTATATATATATAAATTCTTTGTACGACTGACTGACTGACTGACTGACTGACTGACTGACTGACTGACTGACTGACTGACTGACTGACTGACTGACTGACACATCAACGTGTAGGCCAAACGGCTAAAGGTAAAGAGCTGAAATTTTCACACAACATAGCTGAGACAATTTCATCGTGCAATAAGACGGCGTTTTGTAAAATTCCACCTGGAAGTGTGTTTACCCGAGGTCAAAAGGTCATGGAATTGCTTTGTATGAAAAACTTTTTTGTTTGTTAAGATATCTTAACCAAACTTACAGATTAGATGTTTGGGACTGTCTCTTACATTCTGACCAAATTTGGTCAAAGTCGGATTACTATATCATATAGCTGCCATAGGAATAATCGGATGAAATTAACCTTTAGTATGAAAAACTTTTTTGTTTCTTAATATATCAACGCCAAACTTACAGATTAGATGTTTGGGACTGTCTCTTACATTCTGACCAAATTTGGTCAAAGTCGGATTACTATATCATATAGCTGCCATAGGAATAATCGGATGAAATTAACCTTTAGTATGAAAAACTTTTTTGTTTCTTAATATATCAACGCCAAACTTACAGATTATATGTTTGGGACTGTCTCTTACATCCTGACCAAATTTGGTCAAAGTCGGATTACTATATCATATAGCTGCCATAGCAATAATCGGATGAAATTAACCTTTAGTATTGAAAACTTTTTTGTTTCTTAAGATATCTTAACCAAACTTACAGATTAGATGTTTGGGACTGTCTCTTACATTCTGACCAAATTTGGTCAAAGTCGGATTACTATATCATATAGCTGCCATAGCAATAATCGGATGAAATTAACCTTTAGTATGGAAAACTTTTTTGTTTTTTAAGATATCTTAACCAAACTTACAGATTAGATGTTTGGGACTGTCTCTTACATTCTGACCAAATTTGGTCAAAGTCGGATTACTATATCATATAGCTGCCATAGCAATAATCGAATGAAATTAACCTTTAGTATTGAAAACTTTTTTGTTTCTTAAGATATCTTAACCAAACTTACAGATTATATGTTTGGGACTGTCACTCATCATTCTGATTAAATTTCGTAAAAGTCGGATTACTATAACATATAGCTGCTATAGGAACAATATAATGCAAATTATCGATTAGTATGAAAATTGTTTTTCTTTCTTAAGAAATCTTAACCAAACTCATACTAAAGGTTACTTCGACTAAACTTAATTAACATTATTAACTAAATTGTATATCAGTCATTCATCATTCTGACCAAATTTGGTAAAAGTCGGATTTCTATAACATATAGCTGCCATAGGAACAATATAATGCAAATTATCGATTAGTATGAAAATTGTTTTTCTTTCTTAAGAAATCTCAACCAAACTCATACTAAAGGTTACTTTGACTAACCTTATTTAACATTATTAACTAAATTTCATTTCCGCGAGCGAAGCGGAGCAGGGGCGGAGCCCCCTAGTATATTATATAATATATGCTTTTCATTTATAACTATGATATTAAACTTATTTAATGGAAATATACAAAGTATAATTTTTATTTATCCATTATGTACACCCTTCTTACCCATTTTAAGTACAGAGTATGGATTTACTTGCCGTATTTTGATTATAGATAACCAATAAATACAGATCGATTTGATTTGATTAAGTTTCGTTGATAAAATTAAAAACGTCTGTCAATTTGTGGAACAAATAACGACAGTTAACTGCCTTCCATTGCAAATCTTAAGAGGTTCTATTTTTGCTTCGTCCTTACACCCTCCTGTCATCACATGTTGCGCCCACGAATTTGTCCTGTCATCCATTTTTGTTCTTTTCTTTCTTTTTCCATTGCTCGCAAAGCAATTGGCAGTGCCACGCCCCTGCATCGAGTACTGTGCTGTGGAACTGTGCTTTTCTTATGTTTTTTACAACTTCTAATAACACAAAAGTGCTGCTGATTTGGTTCATCACTTCAGCGTCATTTCCGCAATGGCATTGTCTGCTGGCGTTCTTGCTGCCAGCTCCTACTCCCAGTCCTACTCCTACTCCTCCTACTCCTGCAGCTATTCATACAACGGTTCCGTGTTGAACTCGTAGCTGCTGCTGACACTGTGTAACTGCCTTTCGCGTCGCCTGCCGTTTGTCGTTTGTCGTTTGCATTTGCGTTTCATTTTATTAAATGAAATGCCGTCAAATACGCCGCAGAACAGACGCCAAGTACCGCTGAACGCGACCCAAACGAGCTATATGTAAATCGACGAGGGTTGCCAGTTCAGTTCCCCACACCGCACACACCGCTCACATCGCTCACCAAAGCTGACTGTCAAAATGAAACTGCTAGTCACTGTCCTGTCAGTGTTTGTATACTTATTAAAGTGCTTAAGTACTTATTGCTTATTCCCCTTATCATCCTCAAGGACTCTCAAATTGTGCTGCTCAACCTCAACGACAGGGACAACTTTCATATAAAATGTTTAATTTTAAGTTAATTGCGATCTCTAAGACTTTCATCACTGCGTATGCGCAATATTTGTTGCAGATATCGCGTATACGGCGTGTGGAGCAACTTGTAGAAGATGTCGGTGTAACTCTCGCAATAAAAGGAGCCCAATAAAAAACAAATCTCACATAAAAATGCTCAACATAATTTAACCAAATAGCAATAACCAAAAGCAAAAGCTGAAGCTGAAGTTGAAGCGGAGAAAGCAGCAAAACCGAAAGCCAGCTGCAGCAATAACAACAGGAACAACAACAATCCAAATAAGAACAACAAAAAAACAGAGCTCATAAAATATCAGGAGACGAGGCCAATAAACGCAAACTAAGTGCCCTGGCAACATCCCGCCCCCAATGCGGGCGCTTAATAAATGCAAATGTGTCCAAGTATGAACAATTATAGAAAGGAAATTTGCATTAAAAATTTATGTACTCGCTGAAGACTCTGCCCCTGCCACATACCCGCACCCTGAGACTGAGATAACGCGTCGCAAGTGCGACATAAATTCTTTTTGTTGTTATTTTAGTTGGTTTGTGCTTGTGTTTGTGTTTTTTTTATTTTTGCTTTTCTTCACTTTCTTCGAAGGCGCCAATGTGAATGGCTTGGATTCTTGGTCCTTGCTCGCATAATGGCGCCTGTGGTCGTTTTGTGCGACGGCCGCCCAAAGGAAACATTCATTCGCACAGCTGTCTTATTGTTGCTGTTGTTGTTAACATATTCGACTCTACGTGTTTCTATGTATTTGTGTGTAATTATAGTGTGTCTGAGTGTGCCTGTGCCTGTGTGTCCAGTGCCTAACAAGCAGGAAGTCATTAAGTTGTTTAGCGCCTTTAATGCACTTTATATCTTCTACAATAGCTTTTTCGCTGCTCCAGTTCTACTTACTCGTAGATCCGTCTAATGTCAGTGTTAGCACTAGGATACATTTGACTAGGCCAATTAGCATTAGCCAAGTTACAGTTGGACTTGTTGTGCTCTCATTTATCATTGGAAGGTGTCTTCTATAGAATTAACTTAACGGATGCGAGAGCAGAGTTGCTGTCGCAAAGAATGCTCTAGTTTTTCGGCGCAATCTTTAAAGAATGTTTTGTTCAGATCAGGGATTAAAACCGAAACGAATTTCGGTTTCAGTTACGGTTTCGGTTATGATCGAATAAAGGTTTTCGGTTATCGGTTATGCTAAATCTTGGAGTATCGGTTTCGTAACGGTTATCGGCTTTTAGTAAGTTTCGGCTTAAAAATAACGGTATGGTTTCGGTTCACAAAAAAAAAGAAATTAAGGCTTTCGGTTGACCAAAATAAGACGCTTTATTCATTGTTTTACATGAAAAAGAATTACTGCTCTTTTTATCCTGGAAAATAATGTTATCTGGTTACTGGAATGATCCAGTGTAATGTCGATTTTATTATAATTTGATCTCTTATAAATTTGGTTCATTTGGGTTGAAAATTTGGATTATTTTGATTTTACTGAACTTTGATAACTTTGAACCGCCATAACTTTGTCAAAAGTCAATCAATTTTTATGCGGAATGAAAATGTGAGCATGATTTTACCTCCAAATTCGTTCTGCATTTGTATTTTTTTCATTTTAGAAAATTTTTGAAAATCGAATTTTTTCAAATTTTACAGTTATCTTTTTTAATATTTTCGCAAAAATTCGAATTTTTAAAATGAACAAAATTTAAATGCAGAACGATTTTGGAGGTAAAATCATGCTCAAATTTTCATTCCGCATAAAAATTGATTGAAATTTGACAAAGTTATGGCAGTTCAAAGTTATCAATAACTGCGACGGCCAGTACCGAAATTAACCCTTATAAATGAATCGGTTACTAAACGGTTATTTTGGTTTAAAGAGTTTCGGTTTATGGGTTTCGGTACAGCGGAAAAATATTTTTTCGGTTACGGTTTCAGTTACGGTTACAAATTTCAATCGGTTATTACCGGTTAAAGGTTACGATTACGGTTTCGGTTAAGGTTTTAAGCCCTGGTTCAGATTGTCAATTCCAAGCATACGTTCGTAACTTACATATTTCAAATCTCTAAATTATTTATTTTGGCATAAAAAGAATATAATCTTACACCTTTCGTGGTGCTTTCGTCACCAACGTTATAATTTGTATGTTCTTTAACAGCTAAGTTATTCTGCCCATTTGCCCTGCTACAGGGTATCTATCAGTCAATCACTGAATATTTAGACATTCTCGACCGTATAAAATATATTAATTGCTTCAAGTCTAATTTACTGTCAGCCCAGTCAATTTGGGCATTAGATGTGCTGCAGGATATTTTTATATCCATACTACAATTGTTTATTGTATTTTACTTCCTATAGAATTAGTACACTTTCAGTCTTGGCAAAAACTCAAAAGCTCGTTCATAATTTAATCGATTTTCATTATATTGTGGCTGAAGATAGAAAGTTCCCTTCCTTCCATCTCACCTCCCTTTGGCAATTATCAGCTCATGGTGGCGCTTTTCATGGGCATCAACTATTTAAACAAACTCCATTTAACAGCTCGAAGAGCCGAAGGCGTCTAGATCTTTGCACTCCATCAATAATACCGCGGTCGTTATTGTCATATTACGTTCATATACATATATAAATGTATAAAGTAAATATTTGATGATTTGTTTTAACCAAGGCAAAACAAAAAGCAGTTGGAAACCTTTTTATTGCTTAGCCACAGCCGACCATCTACCTCCCTCTTTCAACTTAAGGCAATCGCGGCAACCCCTTTGACCCTATCAAGCAATTGAGCCACTCAACTTGTTTATCAATATTTGCAAGGTGGATGAAGAAAGGAGGAAGGGTTTTTTTGGGACTGAAAGACTCAACTTCATCCTATTTTCATTTTTTTTTTTTTGCTTTTTGGTTTTTGTTCTTTTATTTTTATTACGAGTATTGCTCGATATTTGTCAGTCAGTAAAACTTTCGAGCGTTATTTAGCCATAAGAAATCAAACTTTCTTAATTAACTTTCTTTAGCATCGTCGACGTCGAAGCCGACAGAGATAGGCAAAGTAAAGTGGGTTATGCCAGCAAATAGATATGGCACAGCAAAAAAAAAAGAAGATAGATAGATACACATATCTATACATATATTAAAGGGTGTTCCTAATTTTGGTGGCATGCCTTTGCATCTGTTTTTTATTCTTGTCACTTGTAAGCAACAAAGGAATAAAAAAAAATTACCATAAGGAAATAAAATCACGTGTGTATGTCTAAGGGCGGCTGGTCCAAAGGGCATGGGGGCGTGGCTGGCTTGGAAAAGTTGTCAATGCGTCGTTGGGTTGACATTTTTATTTAGCAGCCTGTTGTTGTATCAAAAGTTTTATTGATTTTAAAGTTTGAATGATAACTTTGCAAGAATTTCGCTTTTATGTGTCTGTGTACAAAATTGTTAAATTGCTTGTTATTGACAAATACACGCGCAACTCCTCTATCTATGTTGGTGTGTGTGTGTGTGTGTGTGTGTGTGTGTGTGTGTGTGTGTAAATATGTGAGTGTGTGTTAGGTACTCGTTACAGTTACCGCTGTGTGTGAACCACGAAGAAGAGAGTCTCGTGCTGCGTTGTGCCCAAAGTTATCAATTCCAATTATATAACCAAAAATAATTTGAAAACTTTCCAGCACTTTTGGAACAGACCAACACACATACACGCACACATACATGTACATACACAGAGGGAGAGAAACACAGACAGAAGCACACTTATGACTTTATAAGTTCATACTTGTTACCTGTGACTTGTCAAGTATTTGACTTTATCTCTGCACACTCAGTTCACTGGCGCATTTAAGTTTTCACTCAACTTTCAAGCTGCAATTTAGACAGAGAAGCAAAAAACGGGATGAACAGTAAGAAGGAAAGAGAGTGTCAGAGAGTCAAAGAGAAATAGAGCGACTTGTATGGCGTGTGCATCCTTTCTCTTCAAGCTCTCATTTAACCATATGTATAGATCTTTAATGACTTCAGATTATGTCATTTGCCTAGTTAGTTAGCTTGAAGACATACATATATGTACCCTCTCAAAGCTGACTGCTTTAAGCTATTTGATTTCTTTGCAAGGTTCGCCCTTAATTTATTATAATTCCATAGCTCACAGCTTAATTGTACAGGTTTCTCAAAGCTCGAGGCTATAAAACATTTTAAGAAGTGAAAAAAGACGGATCTTCTTCAACTTTAAATAAATCATGCTCTTGCCATAGCTGACAGCTACAACTTGTTATAACTCGCAGCTATAAAACTGACATCTTTGACATCATAACACGAATGTCTTGACTTTGATCATCTTCCACTTGCCGATGTAGTGCAGTTTAACGTTTATGTCATTGCTGGCACTGAATCAGTCCAAATTGAGCATTGGCAATCGAGTGTTTTCTCTTCCCTCTTCTCCTATTTTCAATCCTCGAAAGTAAACCAGAATAAACTTTAATGAAACTTTGTAAGTAACCAAAGGAAGCAACACGGGTGCCCACATCGAGGCTGGCAAAGTTTGACTGCAACTTTTGTTGCGTGCAGTTACCATTAAACATCTATCTATCCATTAAGTTAAGCAGGTGTGTTAGGTGTGTGTGTGTGTGTGTGTGTGTGTGTGTGTGTGTGTGTGTGTGTTTGTGTGTGTATGCTGACGTGAACAAACGATGACATCACGTATTTCTTTCTTTCTCTTTTTGTGGGGAATAGCAGAGGCAAATAACCGGGGAAATTGAATTTGCACAAAGTTGAAAATTAAAAAGCATATAAAGGTAAAGGAAGTGAAAAACAAGTAGAATATGAGAGAGAGAGAGAGAGAGAGAGAGAGAGAGAGAGAGAGAGAGAGAGAGAACAGGAAAAAAAACTATGGCTAACCGATCGTGTGGTGCGAAAACCACTCGACTGCTTGTTGACAATGTAAATAATGTGACTGAAGGCGGCTGCGGGGTGCAGGCGATGGGCGATGGGCGGTTGTGTTTGTCATGACGTTGATAAGCCGCAAAAGTGTCAAAAAAAATATGCAACTATCACAACCGCAATAACAAGAACAACAACAACGACGACGAGGACAAAAACCTCTGCCTCTGTCGAAGTTGCTGCCTCTGCCTCTGCCAGTCGTTGGCGTTAGCGTTTTGTTTTGGCCACGCTAAGCAACTTTTTGAATGCTTGCAACGACGCTTGCTTACAGCATCGCGCAGCGGGTGTGAAAGTTAAGAGAATTTGTAAAATTCACATTGACGCTGCAAATGTCATTTATCAGCGTGTCACTGACAAACACCAATGCATAAAGAGGCAAAGAAAATGAAAGAGAGGGCTGCCAGACAACTTTGCAAAAACCCACGAATGGCAAATTGTTGTCAGAATAAATTACAAATAACTGTAATGAAGAATTCTTAACGATGCTTTTAAGTGTTCTGAAATAAAGTTATAAACAAGTTTGTTAACAATTTCACTTGGTTTATGCAAAAGATAACGTAGAGAATTTAATTAAGCATACATAATGATGTGATGCTGATTTTGTTCTTAAGCTTTTTATTTATATTCGCTAGTACATTTGAAACTTCATCATATTTCAACACTGTTCACTGGGAAACAGGGAGTAAAACCTGAACCGAAACCGTAACCTTTAACCGATAAAAACCGATTGAAATTTGTAACCGTAACTGAAACCGTAACCGAAACCCATAAACTGAAACTCTTTAAGCCGAAATAACCGATTAATTTATAAGGGTTAATTTCGGTACTGGCAGTCGCAGGTACTCATATATTTGAACTGCCATAACTTTGTCAAAAGTCAATCAATTTTTATGCGGAATGTAAATTTGACAATGATTATACCTCCAAAATCGTTCTGCATTTAAATTTTGTTCATTTTGAAAATTCGAATTTTTGCGAAAAAAAAAGTAAAATTTCCAAAAAATTCGATTTTCAAAAATTTTCTAAAATGAAAAAAATGCAAATGCAGAACGAATTTATAGGTAAAATCATGCTCAAATTTTCATTTCGCATAAAAATTGATTGACTTTTGACAAAGTTATGGCGGTTCAAAGTTATCAAAGTTCAGTAAAATCAAAATAATCCAAATTTTCAAGCCAAATGAACCAAATTTTTGTGATATCAAATTATAATAAAATCAACATTACACTGGACTATTTCAGTAACCAGATAACATTATTTTTCAGGCTAATAAAAGCATGAAAACATGTAAAACAATGAATAAAGCTTCTTATTTTGGTCAACCGAAAACCTTAATTTTTATTTTTTTTATGAATCGAAACCATACCGGTATTTTTAAACCGATACTCCAAGTCTTTGTATAACTGATATCCGAAAACCTTAATTCGGTCATAACCGAAACCGTAACAGAAACCGATATTTGTTTCGGTTTTAATCCCTGCTAGTAAATATAACAAATGATTACGGGTTCCAAGTTAAGCGAACTTGAAGTGTTCAGAATTTGCATTGCTTAAATACAGAGATAAAATGCTTTAATTTCTTTAATTGCATGGCTTTAAACTTCTAAGTTTCCAAAAGCATTGTATTAAAAAATTGTAATTGAATGTTGTCTATAACTGTACTTTATTTATTAAATTGACAATTGTTTTGTATTGGACTAATTATAATTTCATTGATAATTATTTTTATTAGACTAATTATAGTTTATCAATAGCTTTTGCTTGCGGTAACATCAACAACCATTCAAACTAACCTCGTTTGACGTTGCGTCTAAATGTCCGCCCACGTGAAACTTTTTGCACTTGGCACTAAATTTTCAGCTGCTTTTGTGTTATGACAATTATAATTGTGCTTTTGCATATGTGTGTGCTTGCGTGCGTGTGTGTGTGTGTGTGTGTGTGTGCGTGTGTGTGTGAGTGTGTATTTCTTGGCAGGAAGTATTTACGTGTGGAAATTGTAACAAATGTTTTGTGTGTGTGTATGTGTGTGTGTGTGTGTTTCTGGATAGCCTTGTTGCACTTTTCATCCAACGACAAAGTAACTGAAAACTGAAGGCAGCGCCAGCTAAAATAGTTAAATTAAATTATGTATGTGTGCGTGTGTGTGTGTGTGTGTGAGGTTGTCTTAAATAGTCATAGACTGTTAGACAACAAACAATGCGCCGTAGTTGCTGCTGCTGCCGCTTTCAAAAGCTCGACAAAGTTTTTTGGCCCGTTGCGAGCGGCGACGCCGTCGGTCGGTGGGCGGTGGGCGGTGCTGTGAGATGTGGGCGTGAGCCAAAGTTGCAGTCGAAATGAAATATGTTCTGTGGCACGGAGAAAATCGCTGCCAAAACAACAGAAGCAGAAAGAGAGAGAGAGAGAGAGAGAGAGAGAGAGAGAGGGAGAGAGAGATTGAGAGTGAGAGGCAAAGAAGTGGAACAAAAAGCCTTGGCAGGAAGTTTTGGCTACGGAAATTTATAAGATTTATGTTTAATTGTTGTTTTTGGCTTTTGCGGCAGCTGGCGCGCGTCTGCCATTGCTCTCTGCTCTGTGCGTGGGCTTGCAAACAAATTAATTAATGAAATTAAATGGCAGTTGGCAAATGTCAAGCGCACGGCATCGCGCAAAACGAAAAAAAAAGTGTTGTCTACATTTGTGCGCAGCGGAAAAACTCACCTGACGATGCAACGTAACTTCAAAAGAATCCAACGAACTGTGCGCAACCCCAAAAAGTATTTGTCGAAATCAAATGCAATATCGAAATCAGAATCAGCAAACTGTATTAAAATCAGCAATCAAATGCTGATTAAAATAATTGCTCTCAATTTGTTCAGCTGAATGATAATTTTTGTTAGCTGAGTTAACTGAATCGCTATGACATCAACTACCAATTACAAATTGATTGGTAATGCTGCTCATTGTGGACACACCCAGAAACAGTTACCGATGTCCATAACGTTAATAATCATCATTAGCTCAAACATCATAATTAGAATTGGCATTTGCTGCAGTTGCTGCTGATGACACCGAAGGCAAAATGTTTTTATCTGCGGCATGCAATTATAAATGCATTTGTCAATACAACTGTATGCGAGTGTATGAGTGTGTAGTGTAGTGTCTCAAGTTAAATGTTAAATTATGCGCTTGAGCATTTATATAATTGCAGTATTGCAATAAATACTTTCAATCAATTTTAAATAGTAGGTCGGTTCGATAAAAAAAATTACATAATATCGAGCAATTTCAGACATCGAATAAAATATTATACATAAAAAAATAGTTGGGATATAAATGAAGAATTTATGGAATGTCACTTGTGAAATCAATTGTTATGATGTCTAGTGCAGCTTATAGTTATTTACCGCAAGTTGGCAGTCATGTTTCCGATATACGTATACCACACACAAGTTGGCAGCCCTGTTGTTGTGCAACATGCAGCTTTGTGGTCACCATTCACGTTTGCTAATAGAGTTTGCTCAACAAATCTACGCCGCAAAAGCCACGACCGCACTTTTAATTAAAGTGAAAACTATGAAAATTTATAAAATAATTCCCTAAAAACCCTCTAGTACGGCTGGGGCAGTCGTCTTATTTTCGTCAACCCAGCGTTGTTACTTGTACGGCGATGCGTCGTGTCGAAAATGATTGTTGCCGAACGCTTAACAGAGACAGGGAGAGAGAGAGGCGGGCTCTCACTTTTAATCGGTTTTTATGCTTTTGTCTTTTTTGTTTGCCTTTTTCTTATTTTCGGCTGACATTTGTGGCACGCGTGTGACATTTCGAGTTTTGATTTGTTCAATTTAATGTGTAATTATTTGTGTGAATAAGTGAACTTTAATTTGTTGTAATAAAAGCAACATTCCAGACTCCGTTAGTGGCGATGTGATGGATGAGCTTCTTCTCGGCCTTATGGCTCAAGAAAAAAATTACCATAAGAAACAAATATTGAAACAGAAGGCAGAGACGCAAGAAAATATGGTTTAGTTTAGTTGTAATCATAACGATAATGTAATCATATGTAATATAAATAATTAATAATAATAAGTATATTCCTGTATTTTAGTTGATTGAAAATAAATAAAATATAAAGAAACGCATTTAATGTGAAATATTTAAAAAATCCATGTGTACGGCATTGCATGGCAATGGACCGAACGAGCGTTGTTTACAACGCTCTCTGCATGGCATTGGGTCGATAGAGCGTTGCTTACGTCGCTCCCTGCATGGCATTTCTACAAACGAGCGTTGATAATATCGCTCTCTGCATGGCATAGGGTCGAACGAGCGTCGTTTACGTCGCTTTCTGCATGGCATTGCGTCAAACGAGCGTCGCTTATGTTCCTTCCCTGCATGGCATTGCGACGATCTAGCGTGCCTGGAAATTCATGCACGTATTGAGCGGACATCGCCATACAAAATACGTCAATCGAACACATTGGAAAGGAAATAAGCGAGCGTCGACGACAGTCTCATGAGCGTCGACGAAACGTTGATACTGCGTCGGTCTGCCGTACTAGAGGGAATGCAGGCCAACACTAATACACACACACAACAAGCTGGTCAAAACGGACAGCAAGAAAACAAAATCAGACATTGGTCAAAAATACGAATACGCAAAAACGAAATCGTGTCCACGTTCATGAATCTGTTGCCGTCCCGTTAAGAAGTACTACATATGTATGTAGGTGGAGGTCCAACTTAGTAATGTGGAATGATTGTGTGTGTGCATGTATTTGCATGATATATGCAGTTATAGTAAACCGCAAGAGCTGCTGAAGCAGTAGAAGCAGTAGAAGCAGGAACGGAGCAGTAGACATGCGACTAATACCAGGGCTACACACACGCGCACCCAAACAGACTGAAGACGAGACAAACATATGCGAATGTGTGTGTGTGTATCGGTGCATATGAAGGCAAATGGCAAACTTGCAACCACAAAAGACAATGGGCAAAGCCAGATTGCAACAACAACGTTGCTGCAGAGTTGCCAGACCTATGCAATACTGAAAAGAGTCAAGAACATCATTTCATAAATGGAATAGACACTAATGTATTGCACACTGATGTCAAATGTTGTCAAATTTCTTGACACATGAGAGGCCTGCATTCTAATCATTCTAATTAATTGCTTTAAAATTATAATTTTCCCTTCTCTCTTCCTCTCTCTCTTTCCTTCGTATTCTATCGATAGACTCACAACTGTAAAATATAGAATTTTCTGCATAGATTTTTCAAGCGGCAGAAATAAAGTCATCCAAATGAAATGCTGAGAAATTTTACAAATTCGATAACAGATTTATACCGTTTACCTAAAAATTAATACAAGTATTTAACAAAAGAGTAGTTCTATCGGAAAAATATGCTTATTTGTCTTAGGGACTCAATCATAATATATCATTATTTGTCTAATATTTATTAAAAGTTAGAATTATTTTTGGAATGGTGTGTTTTAAATTGACGAGAGTAATGAGAGTTTTTTTTATAATATTTCAATTATGTTGTTATTTTTATTTTGGATGTGAACAGAGTTTGTATATTGACAGCTTTGCCTACGGCTAAAACTATTGTTACATCAATTTTGGTGAACGCCATTTTAATGAAATGCGCCGTAAATGTACTCAGTTGCAAATTCCTGGCCAACAAAAGACGAAAAAGATTTTTAAATTTATCAATAGATATTTCCTTTAGTTTTTATTAATTTGCGTTTTTAGCAATTTGTTTACGCCCGCAGCGTTTTGTACATAGTTTTTATATTGCATAGTCTGTGTGTGTGTGCGTGGTTTTGGAGTGTGTTTTAGGTATTTACTTTATGGCTTTCATCAATTGCATAGCTCTTACAAAGTTTTCGTTTTTTATTTGTTGTTTTGGATCAGGAACAACAATGCCGAATGTAATTATTTTATTTAGAGTTGATCGTTTTGTTGTTGCTGTCGTTGGTTGTATTTGTTCTTGTTCTTGTTGCTGTTGTATATAGTTGTTGTTTGTATTTGTGCTGTGTTACTATGCGCTGGCAATTAATTGCTTTCAAATCCTTTTATCCAGCAGATTTGGTCAATTTATTTTGCACAGTTTTTTGTTGCCCTTCAACAAATACAAGTCTCCCTAAACACGTACATATGTACAATGTACATATACCTACATACATTTGAATAAGCATTCATACATATGTACTACATACATCAATATATATGTACATATATACTTCTTTATATATATATGTACATGTGTATTTCGTGAGCCGCACAGTTTTTGCCCTGAATTTATTACATACATGTTTAGTTTATTGTTTTTTAATGGCGCTTAGATTCAATTTGAGCTGCGCAATAAATTACACATTACGAACTGGTCCTGTGTTCCCGTTCGGACCCTTTTTTTGGCAACAAATAGGCGGTCTCTGGCTGGTTATCACAAGGTTATATATTGATGGACTATTGACCGCTCGACTTGAGGCTACAAAAATAGTGTAAAGAGAGCTTTCGGCAATTTTATTATGCAAATAAATTCAATATGCAGCACATTAGGCTTAAAATTATAATGCATTCGAAATCCTAATATGAATAAAATAAAAAATATAAAGAGCTCACCAAGACAGAATGATTTGTATTTGGAAACTAAGCATCTTCTCGAGTAATCGCAAATAAGAGATTTGAGTTAAAAGCCAACAAATTCGATCAAATTATGTTAATGTTAATGGGAATAATCCAGATATATTTAATTGTTTTGATTGAATATTCTGGCAAAAGAATCATTTTTAGACCCCGTACTTAAAAAAAGTACAGGGGTCTATTAAGTTTGTTTCAAAAAAAAATGTGCGTTACAGGCAGAAGGAGGCGTGGCAGACCCCATAAAGTATATATATTCTTGATCAGCATCAACAGCCGAGTCGATATAGCCATGTCCGTCTGTCCGTCTGTATGAAAATCGCGATCTCAGAGACTATAAGAGCTAGAGACACCAAACTTGGTATGTAGGTTCATCTATATTGCAAGCAGATCAAGTTTGTTTTAGAATTTTGCCACGCCCCCTTGAACGCCCTAAAATCCAAATTTAAAATTTCATTTCTAAATTACAAGAACAATTTGCAAGCGAGAAACTGCAGATTTTCCATAGATGAAGCGTAAATAGTCCACGATCTGTGTAGAAAATTTCATTGCGATCGGACGGTAAATAGCGAAGATATTAAAATAATAAGTTAAGCCGTTTAGTTGTGTGAGATTTGGCAGTAATCATAAATTAATAGCAGAAAAATGCTGCGGCAGACGAATTCTACAGCGCTCCGTGGCATGCTGTGCTAAGTCGCTGAAGGTTCGAATCCTACCTCGGGCAAATGGTTTTTTTTATTTTATTATTATTGTTATATTGTCATGTCTTATTGATGTTATATTGACATATATGTTTACATTTGATGTTATTATACAATTTTTAATTAATTTTTCAATAAGATTGATTAACAAGCAATTTTGCAATATATTAGATGATGGCTCAACGGGTTGAGTCCCCATACTTTCTAATCCTATTTTGACATTGGGTTGCGGGTTCAAATCCCGGCTGTGTCAACTCCTTTTTTAAATTCAGCTGATTTTAGCTATTTGTCGTGTTCATAATCCAGCATGTTCATATTTATAAGTGCTAATCTAGAAAATTCTTTTGTTTTGGCTCGTGCTTACATATGTATGTATGCGTGTGCTTAACCGATCTTGGAAATACACATATTGTTGTCTTGCTCTCTCTAACGCATATGTCTATTCGACTTTACAATGATTATTTGATGTTTTTAAATATAAAACCCTACGACGAATCAATGTTTAACTAAAATATAAATTAATTTTCACCAGTCTTTGCTTTTTTCATACCAAGTACGGGGTCTCCGACAGTCGAGTATGGTCGACTGTATCGCGAGCGAAGCGAGCAGAGGCGGAGCCCCCTTATTACTTTAGTCATACCCTGTGCCCATTAAAAATGCCCAAAAAAATGCAATGTCCGTCTGTCTGTCCGTATGTCCGTCTATTTAAACGCGTCGATCTCAGAGACTTTAAGAGCTAAAGACTTCAAATTTGGTATGCAGGCTCCTGTATACTGGGCGTTGATCAAGTTTGTTGCTATTTTTGGATCGACCTACTATATTATATAGCTGCCATACGAAAGATCGGTCAAAAATCAAGTATTAGTGTGAATAACTTTTTTGTTTATTAAGATATCTCAACCAATTTACCAGCATTTGAACTTAATTTGGTCTTATACATCCTGAACAAATTTAATTCAAATCGGTTTTCTATATAATGTTGCTGTCATTGGAACAATTATTTGAAAATTTAATACAGTGCTTTACAAGGGCATCAAATCAAATGCCGAAGGGGATACAAGTGCCTGGGCACGGGGTATCCTACAGTCGAGTGCGCTCGACTTAAAGAAAACAGAACAAAAGAAGCCTAAAAACATGGAAATTCACTATATGATTATGCATTGCGGTTCTTTTCCCGTGTCATTTGAATTATCATTGAGCTTTTAATGCCTTGCTGTTCTGCAAGATGAATCCAATACTTAGGCGTATTTTTAGCTACCGTTTTAGGTCTTAAATATTTAAAAGCTATTAGCTTATGCAACACAAATGTTTAGCAAACTTTTAGTCGAAAAACCAAGTGGCAAATTAAATGTTAAACACAAAAATACAAAACACCAAAACACATGGAAAAAAGAGAAATGCATACTATAATTACATTGTCAGGACAGAAAATGGGGTGTTTCAGCCTGGCCACACCCCCATTCGTTTAAAGAGCCTTAAATGCGGAAGTAATTCACCATTTGACTCTAGCCACGCTCTACATTTTTTGTTTTATAATTTTTGAATCTGGTCTGGTGTTAACATTAATATAAGCAGATAACTGGTTGCCATTGTTATTGTTCTTGTCAACTTCATCATCATCATTAGCAGCATAGTCATCATCATTATGATGTTGCTGCTGTAACAGGTCTGCAGGCCAGAGAAAATGCAATGAGAAGGTCGAGCACTTTGCATGTCTCGCGTCTCGGCTCGTTTGGTTTTCTTTGCGTGCTAATTACCATAATTAAGCAAAGGTCAGGCTTTAGTCGCCTTTTGTGGCCAGGCCAGCAAAATAATAATGAGCGGAGCCAGTTTTCCCGCTTCCACTGAGAGAAACGCATGCAAGAAATAGCTGACCATCGTACAATTATCTGATGTTTTTTTCTTGGCTTGCGGTTTTCTCGTCTCTTCATTCGCTTCGTTTCTTTATTTGCCTTGCTATGCATTATCCTTATGATTATGACGTTTTAATGGGTTTAGTGAGGCGACGACTACAACGCGAAAAGCGCACAGAGAAAAGCCAGCAGCTTAAGCTGACAACAAAAGCGCAAAAAAATATCTAAAAACAGCAAAAAGAAAGCGGAAAAGTCTATAGATGAGACCCCGACTATAAAATACTCGTCACATACTTTTATGCACTTAAAATGCTTAAAGACTTCTATTTGCCCGATCTTACTGCAGCCAAAACAAATTTATATAAAATAAAAGATGACCAATCGAAAATCTTAAGGCGAATATGCAACACACCTTGATACATTCGAAACAGGGATTAAAACCGAAACGAATATCGGTTTCAGTTACGGTTTCGGTTATGATCAAATTAAGGTTTTCGGTTATCGGTTATGCTAAATCTTGGAGTATCGGTTTCGTAATTGTTATCGGTTTTTTGTAAGTTTCGGTTTAAAAATAACGGTATGGTTTCGGTTCACAAAAAAAAAGAAATGAAGGCTTTCGGTTGACCAAAATAAGACGCTTTATTCATTGTTTTACATGAAAAGAGACTTAATGCTATTTTTATCCTAAAAAATAGTGTTATCTGGTGACTGGAATGATCCAGTGTAATGTCGATTTTATTATAATTTGATCTCATATAAATTTGGTTCATTTGGGTTGAAAATTTTGATTATTTTGATTTTACTGAACTTTGAAACTGAACTTTTTTTAGAAAATGTTTGAAAATCGAATTTTTTCGAAAGTTTTTTCTTTTTTGATTTTTTCGAAAAAATTCGAATTTTAAAATGAACCAAATATAAATGCAGAACGAATTTGGAGGTAAAATCATGCTCAAATTTACATTCCGCATAAAAATTGATTGACTTTTGACAAAGTTATGGCAGTTCAAAGTTATCAGTACCTGCGACGGCCAGAACCGAAATTAACCCTTATAAATGAATCGGTTACTAAACGGTTATTTCGGTTTAAAGAGTTTCGGTTTATGGGTTTCGGTACAGCGGAAAAATATTTTTTCGGTTACGGTTACAAATTTCAAACGGTTATTACCGATTAAAGGTTACGGTTTCGGTTAAGGTTTCAATCCCTGATTCGAAATATTGACTTTGAATGGGATCTAACGGTTCCTAAAGTGGGCTATGTTATACAATAGATAACGTAAATATACCCGTAACGAGTATAAAAATGAAAAAAAGCACACATAAAAAACTTGACAAGCTGTTAAAGTTCTTACCGCTAGAACTATTTGAGAATTTAAAGCAAGCGAACGCTAAAATCATATAAGAGAGTACTTGATTTAAAATTTTACATACTTGATCTGTGAGTCGAACTTGAGTCTCGAACTTATATAAATATTTTGAGTGCTCATTTCTAGTAATGTTAGAGTTTTACTTGATTCAAGATTTTTTGTTCTTATATCAATATTGTTAGTACTTGGTCATATAATTTTAATGCTCATTTTAAGTAATTCGTACTTACATATATCAAGTATTATTTTTAAGTATCGAAAATACTTAATTCGCGTTCACTCGCACTTAATTTTAGTTCGGTTCTTTTCTCTCTGTGTACATTGTAAAATATTTAAAAAAAAACTGTTATAGTTCTTAATGTTGATCCAACGTTTTTTTTGTGTTAATAATAAGATCAATGCATTTTCATTAAAGAAAAGTTTATAAATATTACTGAAAGTCTCATAACGATCATATAGAAAACGCAGCATGTCTTGTATACACAGGGTATCTGCTCGTCAAACAAACAATATATGTATACCCTATATGAATTGCTCTTTACTTTTCTTTTTTACACTGTCTCTCATGTATTTGCATGCTGCCATCGTGAGTGACACCAGTTGACAGAGAACGTTGCGCATACGCAACGTATGACAGTCATTCGCGAGAAACAAATGAAAATTCCGGAAAAGCAACACACAAATTGTGTCAACTCATTGGGACAAAGTCATGGCAAAATACCGGAAGCAATTCCACTTGTGCAAAAGAAAAAGAAGAAGCAAATGATGAGAAGAGAATTCACCTTCATGTTCAGTTTGCAACAGCAATGTTGATTAACGATCGCTGAGGCACGCAAGATGAAAGTCAAAGGGCAAACTAAGTGGTGGAAGGGGAAAGGAGACAACTACTTACTCTACGTAACATACATACTTATTATTATTACAGGGGAGTTGTCGTATTTGTTGGCAGCACACGCATTAAGTGGCGCAAATTCTTTGGCCCAAGAAAAACATTTTCATTCCAAGGCGTGTGTGCGCTTTTCGGTGGAACCAATGGGTGTGGTGGAGTGGTGGGGGGCGTGGAGAGGGGGTGGTAAGCGGGGGAAGTTAACGGCAGTTGTCTGAACTTATCTATATTGTTTTGCCATATTGTTTTCTTATGCCATGTGTGTCGCACTCTACCAATCTTCCACTTGGCCTCTCTCTCTTTCTCTATCTTGCCCTCGCTCGTACTCGGTTTTGCCCTCTCTGTCTTTGTAGGGACTTGAAAGTCCCATTGTCTTTAGCAAATTTGCTTTACTTGCGCCGGAATTCATTGACGTTTTCTGTTGTTGTTGTGCCATTTTCAAATGCCTCTGCTTTACGCTATTTTTTGTTGTCCCCCCGCCCCCCTCTCCAACCACTTTCCTCTTTTAGCTACCATTTTTCTTGCTCTCTTGATGCTCTCTCTTTCGCTCTAGCTTCGTACGTGTCTATTATTGGTATTTGCTGAATGAATGGATTGTACGTGCCCGAAGGCATTCGCATATCTTAGCCAAAGCATTGCATGAAGGAGCTACGACTCCGCCTTTCTCTTGTATGCGTGACTGTCGTTACAGTTTTCTCTCTTTTTTTTCTCTATCTCTATCTCTAGCTCTCTCGCTCCCTCTCTTTCACTTTGTCTGAACGATTTTATTCTGCGGTTGAAATCTAAGCGATTTTACATTGTTATTGTTATGACTGCCAGGCGGCACAGACACTGCACGGTTATAAAGACATATATAGTATGTATTTATATACTAAAACATATATACAATCAAATCTGTATGTATATACATGTGTGTATTTGTCGAGTCGAGTTTTATTTAGACTTGCATTTATTTGTTGATGGCGTATTTTTGTTTATTTATGTACTCATATGCATTGTCGCAATAATCATTAATTTGCTGATAAAACACGCCCACATGTTATGCTCTTCTGTATGTGTATGTGTATGTGTGTGTGTGTGTGTGTGTGTGTGTGTGTGTGTGTGTGTGTGTGTGTGTGTGTGTGTGTGTGTGTGTGTGTGTGTGTGTGTGTGTGTGCGTGGTTCCCTCCATTTTGTTGCTGTGTCATCATTGTAATTTTTCATTGTATTTGCAATGCAAAATATAAATACGCTAAATAAAATTGTAATTCGTTCGACTAGTAGACTAATAAGGCTAGACTAATAATGTTGGCAACAATTTTAGCAACTTTAATAAGTTGCGACTGCATCACAGCTTCGCCCTCAGGAAGTTGCATGCATTCTTAAAGGCAACGCATGAAACGCAGATTGAATTTGAACGCGGCTCGAAAGATTAGTGCCAGTCAGAGAAACGAAGGAATTGAACGAACGAAAGAGAGAGAAAGAGGCAGACACAACAAGGGAATGCAACAGGATGAAAAGTAAAAGAAGCAGAGCATACAGGCAAATAATACGCAAAATACGAGCACAAAGCCAACATCCTGCTGAGAAGATGGAGTACGAGGACGAGGACGAGTACGAGTAAATACAATCCCAGACTCATACCCAAACTCAAACCCAAACCCAAACCCAAACTCAAACCGAAGCTCAACTCAGCTCAATGACAAGCCCAAACTGTATGCATGTATGTACGATATGTTGATGCATAAGTGCGGTGTGTAGTTTGACGTTATTCAACACTGGCGTTGCCTCAGTATTGGGAATTGGAAGGAGTTGCCCCTTGATGCCGCTTTAACGCGGCAAAAGCGACGTGATCATCGCCAGCGAATCCGATTGTGAGGCTGCATTATAAGTAAGTATATAAACGTATATATATTTGTTGCATTTTAAATCGGATTACTTAAGGCAGCTAGCAGTATCAACATTGTGTGTCTTCATTTCCACAAGCGATGCCAGCTAGCGAGTTGTGGCATGCAACCAACTTCCTTCCTTCCTTTTGGCTCGTACATGCATCTGTAGGCGTCTTTTAAATATTCCATTTTGCCAACAAATCGTTCGTTTATTATTATTATTTGCAGTTTTCGCTGTTTGCTGCTATTTTCCATACCAAATATTTGCCCCCTGCAACTATGTACTTGCATCACAATTGAGAGACACGTGCCACTCTGTCACATCAATGCCGCACTGCAGTCAAATGTGTTGGCAAACGTGCAACAAAACGTGGCATGCCAGCTTGACTTTAGGCCTAAGCCATCCAACAACGTCAAAGACAACAACATCGAAAAATATAGACAGCCCATGCAAATGCCTTGATTTCAATCACACAACTTGCCTACTACGATAAATAAACTTCACAAATTGCACTTCTTTTATTTTAGACCCTTTCTTGATACTTTTCGCATGCTTAAATCATTATACAGAGATTTTTCGTCTGTGCTTCTAACTGTTTTGTGTAGGCCGTGTTACCCAATTGTGTAACGGGTATAATAAGGTTAAAAATTCAATATATATTTGCAGTTATTTTCCTGAGGTAGCTAACAAGATGCTTGAAACAGTTTTTATTAATTTTTTTAACCTAATGGATTCCATTTTGCGAATATCCCTTCTAATCAGGGATTAAAACCTTAACCGAAACCGTAACCTTTAACCGATAAAAACCGATTGAAATTTGCTACCGTAACTGAAACCGTAACCGAAAAAATTTTTAAACCGAAATAACCGTTTAGTAACCGATTCATTTATAAGGGTTTATTTCGGTACTGAGCAACTTTAGTAACTTCGAACTGCCGTAACTTTGTCAAAAGTCAATCGATTTCCATGCGCAATGTAAATTTGAGCATGATTTTACCTCTTAATTCGTTCTGCATTTAAATTTTGTTAATTTTGAAAATTCGAATTTTTTCGAAAAAATCAAAAAAGACAAAGTGGTAATCAATAAAATCGTAATTAACTTCTTTACGTAACTCTCATTCCAACAGAATGATAATCAGCAGCTTTTGATAGTAGGAGGACCTTCAATTACAGTTGCAGTTAAAATTATGCAGTTGTTCACTGTTTTGGACAAATGCAAAGACTTCTATACCGCTTGTACCTGTTTGTAATACTCGAAGCATTTGCAATGAATGCAACAAAATATTAGTGAATTCTTTGCATAAATACGAGTATTAACATCGCTCGACTTTGAATAATAGATAATGGAATTTCAATACAGAATAAGAGCTTCAAGCATAATACTTAATTGTATGCAAAATTCAAGTAGCACATTCTTTGCATTGCATTCAGCTTGTGGGTATTAAAAGGGTATATGAGACTTGTAGTCGATCAGAAATATATTTCATGCAATTAGAAAATGTTGTAATAATTTGCCCATCAATCTCAATCTTCGCACTGTGTCGCAACAACAGCAACTACAAAACCAACGAGAACAACTACAAACTGTAGCGGAAATAGAAGTGTGGCATAAGTGCACTTCCGGTGCCGGTTGCAGTCGCCGCATGCAATGCATAAATTTTCCACAACATGTTTATGTCTCCCCCTCACTATGTGTGTGTGTGTATGTGGGTCTGTGTGTGTGGGTATCATTTCACTAACGAGATTTGCACATTGTTGCTGTAGAATATCACGTATACGCAATGTCGCAAATCCCGCAAAGCATTTGCAATTTTTCACTCTTGTATCTGTAGAGCGCGTATCTATTGCCATTTGTAATAATATTTGAGCAGCCACGGTGCAACAGTTGCATTTCCATGTCGCCTACACCTGGGACTCACACAAACACACAAACACACACACACGCACACATACACATTACTTACAAACACACATTGCAACGTTTGTTTCCGCTTCGACTGCAACTGCGGTTGGCAGCTAAAGCCACAGCTCTACTCCTGCCCCCTTCGCCAGCGATCATTAAGCGAATTGATGGCTGGTTTAGTTATTTCAACTGCAAACTGTTTGACTTTGTTGCATGCAACACACAAAAATTTTCAGTCGCCCTGTTGGCCAATGTGGCAGCTAGTAGCTTGTGGTTGCAACTAAGCACACCCAGCCCATAATGTGGAATAAAGAGGAACTGCGGCCAGTAATGGAAACGGCATTGGAGGCTACAGTTTTTGCCACTGCACTGTGGTCGCTTCAAGGACACACGTGAACGCATTCAGCCCGTGGCAAGCTTGGAACATGTGGCAATATGTGTGTGTGCTGTACTCGCATTTGCATTGAATTGGCAACTGTTCGAGTTTCGAACTCTGAATTTTTGTTGCCGATATAGACAGTGGCAACTGAATTGCCTAGACATTGATTACATTTTAGCCAGATTACTCTCAAAACTTGTTGACTAACCCCTCAGCAGCCACAGATTTTATTTATGGATTATACGAGTACGACGATTCTTGAATTGAAAACATCACAGAACTGGGACACAGGCATTTTCTCTGCATTTTATTTGCAATATCTAAAAGCAATTTGCCAGCCAAAATATATAGATCACAAGGATTTTAAAGTTTTCATCTATTTCGAAGGGAAAATTCATATGTATCTTATAATTTGTATTAAAAGAGTAATAAAATGCGAAATCCTTTCAAATCTCATATTTAAGATACTTTATTTATTTTGTATACTTTTTTGTGAAAGAAAATAATTGAGAGCTACAAACGGATGTTTTTTTTAGATGCCAATCTATTTATGAGATGCAAACGTCGGTTGAATTGGTTGAATTTTTATGATTAATTAATAAAACTAAGTTGAAAACTTATACACTCTGAACAAAAATTATCGATAATGGAAAAATGTCCATCTGTCGTCTGTTTCAGTTTCGATGATACTTTTTGTGGGACTTGTTTGCCGTATTATTACATATTTTAATTACCATCAATAATAATTGGGGGACGCAGAATTGCTGAATACTTAATATATTTATGTATATTTTATTGTTGTATTTAAATATTTACATATATATACATACTTATAGATATTCAATATATATATATATATGTATATGTAAGTTTATAGATATTTTGCAAGTTTCATTTTAATAAATAATTATAGTAATACATACGAATTTTATAGGCTTAAATTTATATAATGAACGTACGAATACAGGGAATAATAACTTAAAGCTGTAAATTAAATTGACTTGCTTCGATGACTTGAAGTCATAAAGGAACTGACTTTTTCGAATGATTTTCAAAGGTTTCTCTAGCCCAAAAATACCTTTTAATGGAATTGCACACATTCGGTGACACATTCCTTGGCATTCACACATAATGCATACTCATATAAAGGTATTCAGTGGGGAAATCCCAAACTGACATTGTGGTACGAGTTCCACTGTAAATGTTGTTGTTGCTTCGATACGAAACTGCACGGTTTGCTGCACGTTTGCAACTGTGATTAATTTCCGGCTGGTTGGCGATAAAACTGCTTTGGCTCATCAATATCTGGTTACGACTGGTTATGACTCCCTTCGACTCTATTGATCTTCCCTCCCTGTCCTCTGGTTGTTGCGTGTGCGCATCCAAATAAAACCAATCATTTTGTGTAAATGTCAAATACTGCGAATTCTACAACCTCTTTTCTGTTGTTCTTTTTTATTTGCCCAGATATTTCGTTGCCCCACTGGAAAGTTGCATTTGGGTCAATGATGTTGTGCTTCTGTTTTAATTTTTGTGCCCTTTTCGCTTCACTTTTGCACTGTTTTTATATGCGACAATATTGCAGAAAAAAATATTGCATATTGCATACACTTGTAAATAAATAAATCAATAGAGGGTCGCGACCCCAATGTGGGCAACATGCGAGCGTAAAATGAAATATGCCAAACAACGCCCAGCAAATTCCAAGTGACAACATATCCCCAAATGGATCAGTGTTGATATTTAGTAACAAACGAAGGGGAATTTAATGCATTTTCGGGATGCAGCAAACTGAATAAAGTTTTGGACAGGCAACTTGTGTGTCTACCCTCGTTTTGGGCCATCTTTATGCCATGGCATATTATCATGATATTCAATATATGATAAAAGAGAATCTCAAGCACTGGACTGGGCGTATTGGTTTCGTGTCTGTTCTTGATTTGCCTCTTGTGTTCTCCGATGGATTTTATTTATTATACGAGTATGAGTGTGTATTTTCCATCCCATTGGCATTTCCATAGTCTACGTTGCGTTTTCCCTTTGCATAAATATAAATTCTCAACAACGAAAGCCACAAAAATTCTTTTGTTCAGCATCTGAAGTGCACATTAGAAATATTTGAGAAGTCTGTAATATCAGGCAATGCCAAGTAAGTCTAGTAATGCTTCAATTGACCAGTGCACAGATGACTTTAATGGAATTGATTGTCATCAATCTCTGTCTCTGACAGAAAAGCATAACAATTTTGCCAAACAAACTGATACTTACATATATTGCTTACAATCGTCACAGTTCATTACTGTCGGTGTGCATGTTCATCCCCAGGCGACATAAAAGTAACGAGCATCCACAACGAGTAGCTGAAACAAACAAGACGAACATAAAACATATAAATTAGATATTTATCGGGACAGTGTCTCCAGGACAAAGGAACTTATAAGGTTATCTTTATAATCTACAATAATGCTGTTCTTAAGCATAGCAAATTAACGAGTATGAGGAACGAGTTGCTGAGATACCAACTAGAAAAAACTGCGAACGAGAGCAATAGCTCATAAATTCTACTTTATTCGGGGAACGAATTATTATTTCAAATTACATTTTCAAAATTTGCAAACTTAATCGTTTATTTTGACCATTAATGAAATAGCACAAATTTTACAATAATAAGCGCTTAAATTAATGGGAATTTAATAGCCTTACAAAGCATTGTTTGATGTTATCAAATATGGGCGAAAAATGTAACACAGTTTTATTTTTGTTTTAGTGCAGGTGTTTAATTAGTGTATTGTTTGCTAGGTCTATACCAAATAACTGAAATATAAACAATAACAAACATAAAGCACAAAATGCCAGTGTTCAGCTGTGATTTGTGTTGTTGGCTCAATGTAGAGTTGGGTAGTGTTTTGGTCGTCATTAAATTGAAGATTACATATTTTGTTGCATTTTAGATACATTTTCCGGTTTTCAAATGAAATTGGTCAAATTTATTTTGGTCAACGGATTTGCTTTGAGCATGCACATGCATGCTTTAGTACATGCATTTTAATGAGTTCTTTACTTATTGGTCTACGTACCTGGGAACGATTTTAGAGTTTAATTATTTTATCAAGTGAATACTCTTGTCGATAGAATGCCGATAAACTGAAACCGTGTGCAGCCCTGTGATTTTCAATCGATTAACCGTTTCAGTGGCTAACTGCTGACATGGAAAACGCAATCGCCAGCGCAATCGAAATTGCAATCAAAATATATAAAAAAAATATGTATGTATATGGAAGCTGCATCGATTGAACCGATGTTCAAATTGTCGACTAAACCTGCGGCATACTTTGACATTTTGTCGCATGTTGAATCAAGTGAAAACCCAATTACATGTACTCCCTCCTATCTAGACGCTTCGCTGGCGACAAAACGAGACGTGCAGACAAGTTAACATGCTGGCCAACTGTGTCACCAACATTACTAACTTTACCTTTACCTTCTCCTTCAGTTGCGGGTACAGTTGCTGTCCTAAATATTACAACGCCAGCGCACATTTTGTGGGCAACTGCAGGTACGAGTATATACATATGTACATATGTATGTATCTATCTACATATGTGTGTGGAAGTATCTGCATCTGTAGCCAGGCGAGTGTATATTACGACTGTTAGGAATTGCACGGTTGTGGCATCCTCTCCCACAAATCTGGGCGTTGTTTGATGTGCACGCAAATTATTACTCCAATGAAACTAAAGCGGCTTAAAATTGTTGAAGTGCTGGGACAGAATTAGTTTTGAGTTTTGTTAAGTAGTGTGAGGCTCCAGATACCTTGCACTATGGGGAATTTTTCACTTTTCTAATGAATTTTGTATGCCAACGCAGAAAAAAAAATATTAATCTGTTATGTTACATACCACACATGTTAATATAACAGTTGGATATTAGAATAACAGCTGCTAAATTCAACTGTTGCAAGCATACAGTAATCGCTGTAGTTGTGTGCAATTTTCAAGTGAATTTCTACATTCGTACTCCAAGGAAATAACTTTGATTAAAAAATTTGTTATGGTTATTGATTCTTCCATTGCTTTGGTAGATTTGGAAAGGCTTTAAGAAAAAGGGTTAGACTTGGAAGCTATTTGTAGTATAACAGTTTTTAATTATTGACAAAATATTTCCATTTCTCGAAAAATT
Organism: Drosophila kuntzei; assembly: GCA_035042165.1. Classification (NCBI taxonomy): domain Eukaryota; kingdom Metazoa; phylum Arthropoda; class Insecta; order Diptera; family Drosophilidae; genus Drosophila; species Drosophila kuntzei. Next base: position 473,585 of record JAWNLU010001470.1, read on the forward strand.
TACAATTATTTATTCAAATTTACATAGTATTTTGAATCGTTGAATGCACAAAGTCGAGTTATTAACTTAATAACTTTTATATGATATTCTAAAAGTAAATTGTTAACTCTAACCGATTAACACATTTTCTAAAATTAGTCTATCGATAAATGTGCATTACGTTGAGGCAAAGTTCTGTTTTATACCGAACATCTCCAAATCGAATAAAAAAAATCTCAGGTAGTGGCTGATTTTTCATGAATTTAGAGCCAAAAATTAGTTAACTAGTTTTTTTTAAATTGAATTTTATTTTCACAACTTGTCACAATTTGGTATAATGCAGGTTAAGAAATGGTGCTTAGGAATGGAGATCTTGTGGACAACATTGCTTTAGAGGAAACGTGTGGTCCAAATTCCGAAGACATTGGGAAACTTCTTCTTGAATTTATAGATGAGTCGGCACTTGATTTGTCAAGAAATCAAATATGCAAGGACCTGTAAACTTCTCAGAGTTCGCATCCAGATTCAAAAGATAATGTATCTGGTCTCTGTTTTCTTCTGGTTGTCTACTTGAAATCATGAGTCTATAACGCAACCAGAACAATACGGGAATGCCGTATTCAGCACTATGGGCAATTGCCGGTCTAGCAAAGCCAAGGCGGCCAAAGCGAGGATGACATGAGGATGACCTAATACAAAATATTCGCTATTCGATTTGTTAAACTTTCTGAGAAAAGAAAGCGTTGTGTCGGCGATGCTTGCAAATGCGAAGTACGAACCAATTGATCGAAATGCAATGTTGGCCTTTGCATCAATTGTTTTGCTGCGTATCACACCCGATAAAACTTATTTTTTATAGAAAAACATTTCACTTAATTTGTAGCTGAAGGTATGTTTAATTTCCCTTCTTGCTCAAAACCTTGTATTTTGTAGTATCCTAGGGGGCTCCGCCCCTGCTCGCTTCGCCCGCGGAAAAGAAATTTAGTTAATAATGTTAATTAAGTTTAGTCAAAGTAATCTTTTGTATGAGTTTGGTTGAGATTTCTTAAGAAAGAATAACAATTTTCATACTAATCGATAATTTGCATTATATTGTTCCTATGGCAGCTATATGTTATAGTAATCCGACTTTTACCAAATTTGGTCAGAATGATCAATGACAGTCCCAAACATATAATCTGTAAGTTCTGTGGTTAAGATATCTTAATTTGTATAATATAATGCACATTAACCTTTAAAATGGAAAACTTTTTTGTTTCTTAAGATATCTAAATCAAACTCACAGATTGTATGTTTGCGACTGTCTCTTACATTCTGACCAAATTTGGTCGAAATCGGTCAGCTATATCATATAGATGCCATAGGAAAGCTCGGTCGAAAATCAGTTTTTAGTATGAAAAACTTTTTTGTTTCTTAAGATATCCAAATCAAACTCACAGATTGTATTTTTGCAACTGTCTCTTACATTCTGACCAAATTTGGTCGAAATCGGTCAACTATATCATATAACTGTCATAGGAAAGATCGGTCGAAAATCAGGTGTTAGTATGAAAAACTTTTTTTTGTTTCTTAAGATATCTTAACCAAACTTACTTTGGGACGGTCTCTTACATTCTGACAAAATTATTATATGATATAGTAATCCGACTTTAACCAAATTTGGTCAGGATGTAAGAGGCAGTCGCATACATATAATCTGTGAGTTTGGATTGGATATCTTAAGAAACAAAAAAGTTTTTCATACAAAGCAATTCCATGACCTTTTGACCTCTGGTAAACACACTTCCAGGTGGAATTTTACAAAACGCCGTCTTATTGCACGATGAAATTGTCTCAGCTATGTTGTGTGATTTCAACTCTTTACCTTTAGCCGTTTGGCCTACACGTTGATGTGTCAGTCAGTGAGGAGAAAGAATTTTATATATATAGATAGAAACCTGTACTCTATTGGTGCTAGCGTTACCATATGGTCATAGCGTAAAAATGGTCCTGTCGATTATACTGACAAAGACGAAAAAAGAATGTTTTTCGGATTCAGCTACCTCAAATTTATCAGTCCTCAAAGTTTCATGAATAAATTCGAAAAAAGTAGCTCAACACCCTTCGGGTTAAACAACGGATTCTAACGTATTGCTTTGCATTTCTTTTTTGAAGTAGATTATATTACTACAAAATCCTAATCGGATCGAAAATAATTTAGCAATAAACTCAATTAAAATATTTTCATTAAAAGCAAGTTATCAATACTTGATTGTTGGCCCAGCCACACAAAACAATAACACAGAAAATTGGAGATTTAATGTCGAAGCGATGGGTATAGTGTCAGGGTAATTTGATTGATGTTCTTGGCCAATGTCCAGTGCTCTAAACATAAACATCCATATCGTGTTTGGTGACATATCAGTGTCATTAGCAGCAGGGAGACAGCCGCAAAAGAACATGAAAGCCAGCAAAATTTGGATGTTAGTCCAGTTGCATCTGTTAGTACAGTTATCTGATTTACCATCGTGGTTTGCCAGAACCAAACAGATTGTAGGATGTACCGGTAACGATGTACACAACAGAGGCAATTAGAAAGACAATGCGCCAGTTGGAAATTGAAGGATCAATGTTGATCACATGTCCAGCTATCATTGGTGCTGTAACTCCCACCAGATTGGCAACACAGTTGGTAATTGCAATCAGTAGTCCAGCATAACGCGGAGAAAGATCCAAATGATTGATTTTAAAACCCGAATAGATAGCTCCATTGCATCCCATGCCAATGGTGAATAATATTACCGTAATAAACAGGCTCGTATGGAAATATCCAACGGCGAAAAGCGTTATAGCCGGACCATACTGTCAATCGGTTCATGATTTTTCTCGTTAACCGTGATGCTAACTTCTTTTCGGATCAAAAAATCGGCAATGAAAGCAAACAACATGGCCATAAGCCACATAGCCAGGTAGGGTAGAGCGGAGAGCACACCGTTCGCTTTAAAGATCAACACTCATTACCATGGCCATGTATGTGGGCAATTCGGTCATCAACGTCTCATAGCCATAATTGTGACCACAATGTGCGATCAAGATGCCCCAAAAGGGCAACGATGTGAATACCACGAAATGGCGTCCTTCCATTCTCGCTATCTGGACTATTTGACCAAATCGTCTCGATAATATGCTTACGTTCTGCATCTGTAATACTCTTAGAGACAGAAGGACTCTCTGCAACAAAGCAGATGAAACACACAGACCATATTGTGCTAACCGCTCCAAAGACGTAAAAAATGGAAGGCCAACCACCATCAAATCCATAAGTGGCCAGAAGACCACTCAATGGCATTGAAATAATAGTGCCAAACTGTACCCGCATAGCAACGGCTCAGAGCGGGATCGCTCATCGGGAGGGATCCATTGGGCCAGCATGGTATGAGTACAGGGTACAATGGGTCCCTCTCAAGGCCCTGGATGAAGCGCACAATACAAGAGCAATGCAGCCTCCATAGCGTGCTGAAAGCGGCACCATAAATGCAACAATTGAGTTGATCATCATGCCCCAACCAAGAAAGTGCTTAGCTCCATAAGTTTTGATAAGAAATCCGAATGGAATTTGAGTCAAGACATATCCATAAAAAAAACTGGCCATATATATCCCTGCAACTTGTAGCTCCAGTTGAATTCAGCCATCCTCGTCGAATGTTCGACTTTGTTTCATTTGCCGCTTCCTCGCCTCGAATTGCCGTATGATTCACCATGGCCACAATCGCAACCTGACATGTTTGTCCTCATCACATAGGCATTAGCCATGCCAAGAATAGCATGATAGTCACAAAGAACCTACTCCTAAAATATGCTGGTATTTGACTATCGCGCTTGTACTTGGGCTCTCGTTCATTAACTTTTTCCATTTCTTTCAATAACAGCAAATTTTGATTTTGTTTTTTTTTGCTTTCAATATTATATGAGTCAATATGTGAGTTATCAGTAACGGGTAAATTGTAAACAGATCGATGCAAAGCGCCTCACAAATTCCATATTACACGTAAACGCACACTTCTCCATCCCTTTGTTTACTTGTCCTATGCACATGATTACACTGCCTGTGAACTGTCATTGTCTCGCTCATAATAATGTCATATCGAATTCAACTTAATCGGCTTTGCCGTCAAATGACTTCACACTAGATTAACCCTAACGCGACCACCGAAAAAAGAAATCTATACGCTTTTTTAACCCAACTCAATTCAAGAAAAACCCAGTCCCCAATCATCAATTCTCCTTCTTCTCCCTTTGATGTTTAGCAAGTCTTCTGGCTTCTAAAGTCAATTTCGAATATTTATCAAGAAGACATGTGTTCGACTGAGCCAGAATATAAATTTATTCATCTGGTCTGCGCAAATGTTGAATTACATTGAATTTAGGTTGGATGAATGCACAAATGTGTTTGTAAAATTATTCAAAAGAAGAGATCAACAAAAATTCCCTGGTATCTATCTTTGACTAAATTAAAATACAACGAGTGGTTTTAAAAACAATATATATTGCATACTATATTAAATAATATATTAAATAATCTATTTGTTATATAAAAATGTTTAACTCTATGTTACTTATGAATAGAGTTTATATGAAATATAAGTACTAGAGGTAAAACTACTTTTTTCTTATATTTCGTCGTCGAATGGTTAATTATCTTGAGGGAAAAATATGTTTCCAAATAGAATATTATTTCTAGGAACACAGCCCTTTTATTATATATATTATACTTAAAAATACTCGTATATATAAATAAATAATAAATTTACACTTTTTATTTTAAGTTGTGCCATTTCAATGTTTTTACAGTCTATGGAAATTGAAGCGTGTAGAAAAGGCTTAGATATGAGTATCTGTAATTATTGACAAAATATTTCTAAATTACTTCTAGTACAATCAACACGCATATATGTTTGTACACATTGAAGCGTACAGCGAAGCAACAGGGCATTAGTTGGTTACGTATACGCAACGTTGAATTCGTACTTGTTCATACGTACGAGCATTTGCGATGGTTATACTCGCGGCTATGAGATGTGGGAGTATTTGAAGTGATTTGCATAAAACGCTAATCGAAATGCTGCAGACCATCAAAGAGGCACTGAAATTTCAATGATGCACTGGAGTATGTGAATATAATGATGCCATATCGACACGTATGTATGTATGTATGTTTGTATGTTTGTATGTATGTTTGTATGTATGTTTGTATGTATGTTTGTATGTATGTTTGTATGTATGTTTGTATGTATGTTTGTATGTATGTTTGTATGTATGTTTGTATGTATGTTTGTATGTATGTTTGTATGTATGTTTGTATGTATGTTTGTATGTATGTTTGTATGTATGTTTGTATGTATGTTTGTATGTATGTTTGTATGTATGTTTGTATGTATGTTTGTATGTATGTTTGTATGTATGTTTGTATGTATGTTTGTATGTATGTTTGTATGTATGTTTGTATGTATGTTTGTATGTATGTATGTATATATGTACACTCAGTTGGCTATTCAATTATTGAAATACGAAATTCAATACGAAATGAATATAACATAAAATATTTCAATTGAGGGCTGCTTTTCGACCATGAGCAGCGGCAGCTCTAAAGAGATTGCGCCCAATTTGAGCAGTTGCAAGTTCTGGTTGCGCCACGAAGTGAGCAGCAAGGACACCATGGTTCACTTGGCTGCGAAATATGGGACAACGATTGGACAGCTCTGTCACGCTAATCGCATGCATTGCCAGGACATAATTCAGATGCGTAGCCACATTTGGCTTCCACTTGTTCAGCAAGAGAGGCAACAACAATGCCCGTTGGAGAGTTCGCCAATTGGTGTTGCAGTCCGTAAAGCTTATGCAAAAGTTGTGACTTTGCCTCCGCACTTTTATCGCCAGAGCGCCCCCAATGTAGATGACTTTGCTGGGGAGTGCGATCCGCTTTTGATCACCACAAAGTGCATGTGAAGCAATCAAAATAAAGTACCTGAATCTGCGAGCGCAATTTAATTAGCGACCACATCGCGAAGTAGCAGTAACCTCCCTCTTTCTCACTATCTCTCTTTTTCTCTCTCTCCTGGGCTGCATTTGCTGTGTCACATTTTGTCTGGGTCCCTGCCTGCAAAAGACAATGCGAAGCAAGAAACAGTTTTATCATTCAAGTGAAATTGTGGGCGGCATTTCAATTATCGTTACATTATGCCCTTCTTCAGACACTCACGAACTTTGCATTAGCTTTGCAAGCACCTGTGAACTCAAAAGTCATTGCAGTCAATCGAAAATGTAACAAAAATCATTATATATTTGAAACTATGGCCAGGAAGCGTAACAAAGTCTGCAGTCTTGTATTTGTTATTATTTGTTGTATGAGTTTTTCTATTTTCTAACATTTTAGGAAAGTGAAAATAGATGAAAAACGTTTCTAAAGAAGTAAAGCACAAAAATGAAAGAAGACGCTTAAGGAAAAGCAAAATATCCCAAGGAAACACAACCCCAGTGAGAGGAATAATACCCTAAGAAGAATTTAAAAGAAAACCTCTTTTGGAAGGAAACCAAGACACCCCCAAGAAGGAAAAAACACAATAAGGTGGAAAATAACATTTCACGATCAGACGAACAACTTTGACCTCAAATTGTTAATGATATACAACAAAAATAAAATTTGACACTCCTTGGATGGAAATTTGTATCAGGTATTATATGTATCTAGAATTAGAGGCTTGACTTTATATTGCTAAATCTAGTTATATTAACAAATACCTTACTTTTAAAATTTTAATGCTCCTAAACTATTTGTAGGGAATATAGTAACTGATAAAAAGGATGCTCCTTTCACTTTCTTGCTTAAATTTGTTCAGCGTAAATTAACCAAATGTCTGTCAATTTTTGTCGCGCAGCGGAAATAAAGGAGAAATGCGAGAAAAGGAGCTCCAATGACAGCGTTTTCCTCCTTCCTTCCTGCTTCCTTCACAGTGAACGTTATTTGTTGTAGTCCTGCGAATTTTAACGCCCGCTGCGTTGATTAGAAACCCCAAAGCGCTGCCAGCTGTCGTCGTGAGCTACAAAATTGGCTTTTAATTGTTGCAGAAGTGAATTTGCCACAAACAGGATGCAATTAAGATATTAAAATTCAGAATTCGAGTGTCGCGCTGACTCTGAAACTGGGAGACGCCAAAGACACACAGCGACATATAGAGAGAGAAAGAGAGAAAGAAAGAGAGAAAAAAGGAATACGTATGCAGAAGTATATGGGATATGAGCGTATGGGACACGTGCAACGGGAGAGATAAGCAGGTAGACCACTGGCGACCGTTGGCGACCCTGACACACATTCAAAGCGGAATACTAACTAATCTGTGGGCGGCACTTGAGCATAACGATATTTGCAATGAAGCAATCGTGCCACTTTTCGGCAAGGACGCGTGCTCTCCCAAACTCCCGAACTCCCCAACTGCCCGACTCCTCGATTCATCCCAAAAAAAAAGAAAACGAAATGAAATGAAAATGGAAAAAGGTCAGGCGCATAGAAAATATGCGTACGTGCTCGTGTGATAAATTCACATTTTCCGGCTGGTAGCCGAGGCAGCGACGAGACAAACGCTGGCATTGATAGACACCAAAACCGAAGCGAATGTCGAAGGAGGACGTGTGGCAGTGGCGCAGTGGCACGGTGGGTGTGGCAGGTACAACAGCCGTGAACGTAGCGGAAACCCGGTGTCAAAAAGGAAGTGCCAACAAAAGAGGACGAAAGTAAAAAAAATGCGAGACGCAGACAGCGTTGAAAACGACGTGGATGACGACGGCAAAGAGGAGAATGACGACCATGGATGGTCACATTTTGTGCCTTTTTGACAGACACAACTTTGGAATTGCTCTGATTATACCCAAATGCGGAGATGGAGATATAGACGGATGCAGACGGATGCGGCCCACAACGGACCTCGACTCGACTCAATGGCATGTTGACAATGATAACGAAGTTGGCTCTGGCTCGGTTTAGCATTCGCACTCACACTCACATTCACAACTACGATACGGACTTGGCAATGTAGATGAGGAATAGTGAGGGAAGGGAAGGCGAAGGGAGCGGGGGTATAACCGAAAAAACAAAGCGCACTGCGTAAAATATCAAATGTCGCATGCCGACATTAATATTTCATGAGAAATCATAGTTTGGTGATGCGTATAATTCAAAGGAATTGCAATCTGAATTAATTTCAAATGCTCGGACCATGCCATGATGCTCAGGTATTTCATTCATGCCCAAGAATTCAATAGAGCCAAGTCCAGTCTATCGACCAGTGCCATATGCTTAGTCGTTGCTCAACAAAGTTAAACTTGATGGCAACAAAGAATCTGGGTTTTGTTTGATTTTGGTTCAGAATATTGTTGATTTTAATTGTCAAGCAGACAGACATTCTTTTATATATGTATGCCTTTTTCCTCCTCCAATGTGTAGGGCGAGTCCAAGATTTCAACATTTCTGCTTCATAAAACTTTAGCCCCCGAAAAGGACATCAAAATGAATGCGTATCGAATTTTGATGCATGTGCAACGATCGATGGCCAAAAAGTGCATTTGCTGGGTAAGGGAAAGGGTTACCGAATGGGGCCTTCATCTATTGTACTAATAGCAATGTACCAATAGCTGCGGCTGCTGTTGGCAAAGTTTTGTGAGCGAAACTCATTTATTTGTTTTCCGCCGTGACAGTTGAACCATGTAATTATACACAGACAGGCTCCAACGCCTCCCTGTCTTTGAACATCCCCACTTGCCCCTTCCATCCCCCTCGAGCCGTCCATCATACGCTGCCCGAGCGACTTATGAAATATGACAGTTTTGCACACCACGCACAACTTTTGGTTCGCCTTTCAAATAGAAATTATTAGAAAGTTTTCGAGCGAAAGCGAAAAGCGTCCACTCCCTCTCCCTCTTCTCTCTCTCTGTCTCTGTTTCTCTCTCTAGTTGCATCTCTCGTCGCATGAGATAAGTGCAATTGGGTATGGCAATAGGAGACACTAAGCAAGACAGAAACTTTGGGAAAAGAGAGGCGTGAATTTTATATAGTATAAGCCATTGCTGAATTCATATTGAACATTTCAAGGTTCTGTCGAGCTTTTGATTTATGCTCTTTGGCAAGCTGCCTAAAGACAACTTTCCATAGCTGCCTCACATAGAAAGAGAGACAAAAGCCATAGTATTAGAAAGAGAGAGACATAGAGGATGCATATACAGCGAATTAGCTGTTAAGAATTTAGGCCAAATAATAGACGCTAAACGGCAACTTGACTCTTCATGTCATGAATTATATCCCGATGTTAGAGCTTATATTGCAACAGATCGAACATATACATTTATCTTTAATGTGATTTGATAACCTTAAGTTAAGCGACATTTCACATGCAAGACTGAAAGTTTATCAGAGAAAATAAATTTCATATAATGTTATTATTGGCAGCCACTTTAACATGCGAAACATTTATTTTTTAAATTTTCTTTCTATTTACATTTAATGATATAATAATGAATTTTTTCGACTGTTTTAGTTGACGTACATAAATGAATAAATAGAAACATTCAGTGGAGATCGGAAAATTATCTTTATTAAGATCTGAGAGCATATTCTTTACAAAACACTCTTTTCACATGGATTAAGAGGATAATTCAGAACCAGGGATTAAAACCTTAACAGAAACCGTAACCTTTAACCGATAAAAACCGATTGAAATTTGTAACCGTTTTTCACTGTACCGAAACCCATAAACCGAAACTCTTTAAACCGAAATAACCGCTTAATAACCGATTCATTTATAAGGGTTACTTTCGGTTCTGGCCATCGCAGGTGCTGAGCAACTTTGAACTGCCATAATTTTATCAAAAGTCAATAAAATTTCATGCGCAATGTGAATTTGAGCATGATTTTACCTGTTAATTCGTTCTGCATTTAAATTTTGTTCATTTTGAAAATTCGAAATTTTTCGAAAAAATCAAAAAAGATAACTGTAAAATTTCGAAAAAATTCGATTTTCAAAAATTTTCTTAAATGAAAACAATGTAAATGCAGAACAAATTTATAGGTAAAATCATGCTCAAATTTACAATTCGCATAAAAATTGATTGACTTTTGACAAAGTTATGGCGGTTCCAAGTTATCAAAGTTCAGTGAAATCAAAATAACCCAAATTTTCAAACCAAATGAACCAAATTTATGTGAGATCAAATTATAATAAAATCGACATTTCACTGGACTATTTCAGTAACCAGATAACATTATTTTTCAGGCTAATAAAAGCATGAAAACATGTAAAACAATGAATAAAGCTTCTTATTTTGGTCAACCGAAAACCTTAATTTTTATTTTTTTGTTAACCGAAACTGAAACTTACAAAAAACCGATAACCGTTACGAAACCGATACTCCAAGATTTTGCATAACCGATAACCAAAAACCTTAATTCGAGCATAACCGAAACCGTAACTGAAACCGATATTCGTTTCGATTTTATTCCCTGTTCAGATCACATTCCATGTCGGTCTGGCCAAGGACGTTAATTCAGGCTTAGAAAGGGACCAGTTGGGCTGGGTCTGAGATCTGTGGATAGAATTGTCATGCGAAACAGCTGCTGCAGTGTGAATTTTGGAAGTAAGCTCCTGGACAGCACATTCAGATCATCAGCGGACGATAGCACTGGAGGGCTGTCAGACAAAATGAGAGATGAAAGCGTGTGTTTAAAGAGCTGAATGTTTGATCGCCAAGGGAGACGCCGTGGTTTCGCAGAGTGAGCAGTGGCGATTGAACATAAGAAGATCAGCACCGGGATATGGTTAGAGTTTAAGTCTGCACACTCAGAGATATTTAAGTAAGCCGACGAAATTCCCCGAAAAACAGCGAAATTAATAGCTGTTTGCAGCCTAGAACCATCAAATGGGTAATGCGTTGGTCCACCAGTAGACAAAACCTGCAAACTAATAGAGGCAATCTAACTAATCTCCTATAGGGCTTTGGGACCAAAAAAAACAAAAAAACTAGTCGGAAAGGCTACAGTCGCGCTCCCGACTGTAGGATACCCGTTACTTCTTTGAATATATATAAAGTATTTTCCGAATTTTAGATTCTAAAGATATAAAAACTCTAAGTTTATAATGATAACTGAAAACAAAGTTAACCCCTTAAAAGTACTTTAATGTAATAACTACCCGAAAAAATATTCGACAAAACATTTATTTTATATTGAATATTCCTAAAATATAGAAAAGGGCATCCGCCCTGATTGTTACAATGACCACTATATGATATAGTGAACCTATTAAGACCAAATTCATTCAGGACGTATAAGACAAAATAAAATTCATAATCAGCGAGTGATTGACAGAAACTCCAGAAACTCTCCAGATTGACAAATCTCCAGAAACAGCAATAATTTTCACCCTAATCCTTAATTATCGACCAATTCTTTCTATGGCAGATATATGATATAGTAAACCGATCTTAACCAATTTTGGTCAGGATGTATAAAACCAACTTATATATTCTGTAAAATCGGTTCAGATATCGTAATAAATAAAAAAGTTGTTCATACAAAAACTTGATATTCGACAAATCGGTTCTGTTGCAGCTATATGATATAGAGGACCGATCTTAACCAATTTTGGTTAGGGTATAAAGGACGAACTATAATGCATATTCTGTCAGTTTGGTCGCGATATTTCGGAAAACAAAAAAGTTTTTCTGACTAAAACTTGAAATTCGACAAATCGGTTCTATGGCAGCTATATGATATAGTATACCGATTTGAATCAATTTTGGTCAGGATGTATAAAACCAACTTAACAACATATCCAGTCAAATTGGTTGAGATATCTCGGAAAACAAAAAAGTTTTTCATACTAAAACCTGATTATCGACGGATCGTTCGTATGGTAGCTATATGATATAGTAGACCGATTTAAAGCAATTTTGGTTAAGGTGTATAGGACGAACTATAATGCATATTCTGTCAGTTTGGTCGCGATATCTCGGAAAACAAAAAGTTTTTCATACTAAAACTTGAAATTCGACAAATCGGTTCTATGGCAGCTATATGATAAAGTGGACCGATTTGAACCAATTTCGGTCGGGATATATAAAATTAACTATAATGCATATTCTGCCAGTTTGGTTGAGATATCTCGGAAAACAAAAAAGTTTTTCATACTACAAATTGATTTTCGACCGATCGTTCATATGGCAGCTATATGATATAGTGGTCCGATCGAAAATTTAAAACAAACTTGATCTGCGTGGGGTTTATAGAAGTCTGTGTACCAAATTTGGTTGCTCTATCCTTATAGTCTCTGAGATCTAGGCGCTCACACAGACGGACAGACGGACGGACGAACAGACGGACAGACGGACATGGCTATATCGACTCGGCTGTTGATGCTGATCAAGAATATATATACTTTATAGGGTCTGCCACGCCTCCTTCTGCCTGTTACGCACATTTCCACGAATACAATATACCCTTTTACTTAATTTTTAAGTAACGGGTATAAAAAGAATAATTCATATATTAAATGTAATAAATTTCGTCACAAAATTAGATGTCAGAAATTTTGGGGCTAGAATACGCTTTCGTCACTAGACTTTTACCTCGTGTAGAGGTTTTTTTATGTGATTTAAATATAACTTAAATAGCTGCGCAGTATTAGAAAAGCATACAATTTTTCAAAATATTTTATTTTCGAACCAAACTTTTTATTTATGAAATGGGTTCCGATTCACGTGGTAAATAATTTAATAGGTTCGCTTCATGATTCGGTTCGGGCTGCTTAAAAACCCGAACTGGGCTGTACTGCGAGGTTCGGTTCAGAACCGGTTTGCAAAACAGAGAGACAGACAAATAGACACATTCAATATTCATTCGTGAAATGTGGAATTCATGTATACATTCGCTCGTTGATTCGTTCGCTCATTCGATCATTCGTTTATTCGTTCATCGCTCGGTGCTGCATTCATTTAAGCATTCGTTCGTGATGTCGTTTCTGTTTCAATTTATATCGGGCAACAATTTCGCAAATGTCTTTTAATTGATTCACGAAGGGCAATGCAACAAATGAGGGTAAGAACCTTCTGCGTTCTACCTGTGACAGCCACCTCCGCCCCCCACACTCCTCACTATCCTTTACACCGCTTCTTGCCGCTTGCAGTGAAAATGCAATGATGGATAGTGAAGCATTGGTAGCCCGATAATACTTGCAACTCTGGAGATGTTGCATGTAATTATAAATTGAATTAAAGGAGCACATTTCGATCTTCTTCCTCTGCTGCTTGGGCTTAATTAAAATTACATTATGTGCACTCTCTCAGAACCTAAGTGAAATGACGAGAAGCACATAGCGAGTGTAGGGGGGGAGGGAGGTAGAGCAATATGTTTAAAATGCTGCAAAAATATTTGACAAGCATCTTTACGAGCGAGCCGTAAAAATATTTCTCCATCCGAATCGTTTCCCCGTCCCTCCCCCGACCGTCTATTAACTGCTCGAGCAGCTAAAACTAATGCATGCATATAGTATGCATACTTACAGTGAACGATGGATGGCAGAGATCCAGGAGGGGGTAGTGTACAAGGGGGTAGGGGGAAAGTGGGGAAAGGGCGAGTTGAACATTATGTGTGTTTGCATGCAAATGCATTTGCTAAGTCACAAGCATAACAATAGACTAGTAAATACTTACTAAATGCAACAAATACAAAAAGCAAATGAGCTAACTGGAGATAGGCAAGGGAGTGCGCCTAGAAAATACCCTGTAATAAATTAAAATACTAAGCCAGCCAGATAAATAATATCAAGCTGTACAAATCACAAACGATCACTTGCAACTTCTGCAACGAAATGATACCCTTAATATTTGATGATACTTAACAATTTCACACTCGATTGTCCGCCAATTGTTACAAATGATTTGCTGAAACCAACATACCCATTTCGCAAAGGGCAAAAGGAAAAAAATGCAAACGCAACTTGTCGGCATGAATTGTTGTTGTCATTTCACATGTCCCTCGTTGTTGTTGTTGTAGTTGCTGTTATTGTAACTGTAGCTGTTCTTTATCGTCGCATATGTGTGTGTGTTTGTGTGTGTTTGTATATGTGTTGGTTTTTAGTTGTATAGTGTAGCACCATAGGAAAGCATAGCGTAGTTTTTAGCGCAAATCAAAATGATTGATGATGATGGTTTCCATGCAGTAAAAGCTAGACTACTACTACGAATTCTAGTAGATTTAGCTCCCCCCACACACACACACCCGCACAGCACTTCACATTCTTGTAGAGTGTGTGCTGTGTTCTCACAGACAACAACCAATAACAACAAACACTTGACAGTTATGGCTGCTGATATACAGCAAATAAACTAAATAAATCCTTTTTTGTGTAATGTCATTTTTGTGCCACTTTGTTTTAAGGCGCCCCCAACTCATATGCATACACACACTCACATCGTATGTGTACATACGTATATATAAATACATATGCATATGTAATAGTATGTGTTTTTGACGTAGACTCGTATGAGCTTAAAGCTATGGCTACGAGCATGCAAGAATTGTCATTCTTTTCAATTCCAAATTGACGCTGACCAAAAGTACGCGAAACTTTTTTGCACTCAACGAAACACAAAAAGAGTGAGAGAGAGAAAGAGAGAGATAGAGAGAGAGAGAGAGAGAGATGATGAGGACATACCGTTGACCGACCGACCACTCCTATGACTGCTATATGATATAGTTGGCCGATTTGAGCCAACTTTGGTCAGTATGTAGATTGGTTTAAATATTTCGGAAATCTTAAACAAATTTTCTTACTAAACCGTGAATTTCGACCGATCTTTCCCATGAAAGCTATATGATATAGTTATCCGACTTTGACTAAATTTGGTAAGAATGTAAGAGACAGTCCCAAACATATAATCTGTAAGTTTGGTTTGTATATCTTAAGAAACAAAAAGTTTTTCATACTAAAGGTTCATTTGCATCCGATTGTCCCTATGGCAGCTATATGATATAGTAATCCGACTTTGACCAAATTTTTTCAGGATGTAAGAGACAGTCTCAAACATATAAGCTGTAAGTTTGGTCAAGATATCTTAAGAAACAAAAAAGTTTTTCATACTTAAGGTTAATTTCATCCGATTATTCCTATGGCAGCTATATGATATAGTAATCCGACTTTTACCAAATTTTGTCAGGATGTAAGAGCCAGTCCCAAGCATATAATCTGTAAGTTTGGTTAAGATATCTTAAGAAACAAAAAAGTTTTTCATACAAAGCAATTCCATGACCTTTTGATCTCAGGGAAACACACTTGCAGGTGGAATTTTACAAAACGCCGTCTTATTGCACGATGAAATTGTCTCAGCTATGTTGTGTGAATATTTCTCTCTTTACCTTTAGCCGATTGGCCTACACGTTATTGTGTCAGTGAGTGAGTCAGTCAGGACAAAGAATTCGATATTGTACATATATAGAAAATGAGTCCATTTTACCTATCGTGTACTGGAGTGACAAAGTAATCGATACCAACCGAAATTTGTTGTTTGGTTTCAGGAACAGCTACTTTTGGGTTGCTTTTAGAGATTTATATAGCACACGTGAATATTCGCATTACCAATACATCCTCGTAGTCATATTAGCCTTCGTGGATTTTTCCCAAACTTATAAAAATTTATATTTTTGATCAAAGACAAGACATTTTCTACAAATTTTTTACAACCCAAAAGTACAAAAAATAAATTGTCTATGCACGAGAAACCAACAAAGGGTTGCTTGTCAAAATTATTGATTATTCATTTTTAATTGTAATAAAATGGCATAAGATTCATTTAAAATTGTTCTTTTTCAAAAATATTAATATTTAAAAAAATTTAAGATTTGAAATGCATTTTTGGCAATTGATTTTTATGTATCCGTAAATATGTCTGAAGTTAAAGCTTTGACTGCGTCTTTTATATACTTGAATGCATGAATAGTATCACAGTTGGAATTCAACACCAATCAAGCAATGAAATATGTAGAGTTTGAAATTTTTTTGATATTTGATGTGAGGTAATACAACTCTGGGTGGATTTTGGAAGTTACAAAATGTTTAGCTTTGTCTAGGGGGAAGGAGGGGAGCAACGAACTCGCCTGCCTACGCCCTTGGCAAAACCCCCCCCCCCCCAAACACACACACACATACACACACACACAGACTCGCATTTGAGATGTATATGTGCGACAAGCCTTCAAATTCCCTTGGGGATTTGCCAGAGTGCAATGTCTGTCAACACTAATTGTTGGCTGCTGTCGCTGCCGCCTTTTGCTACAATAATTTTCTCTCGTTCTCTCTCTCAGCATGTGTGTGTAAATCCCACCCACACACATGTACATACACACCGAGAGCGAGATGGAGGACACATAGGCGTAATCAGTTGAATCGCATCAGCAGGCAACGGCAACGGCAACGGCAACGGCAATGGCAACAGCAACGGATTCACTTCTTCTCCTTCTCGTAGTTGTTATTGTCATTAGCTTTGGCACCCCAAGAAAATGGCGACAGAGACTTTGGCCCGTGGCCGTTTTCGGGTGCGAACATAACACAAATGCTAACCAGGCCAACATGACACATACATACACACACACAAGCACACACACACACACACACACACACACACACACACACACACACACACACACACACACTACATATGTCTACATATGTTTAATTAAATTGGGTCAAAGCAGTTAACTCACTTGTCTTTGGATTATGTTTGCATTCCACCTAATCTGAGACTTAGCCTCAGTTGAGTATAATATACGCACTCATATATGATACGTTCTCTCTTATTTTCCCTTCCTCTTTGTCTTATCTCTTGTCCACTCCATAACTAACTCAAGCTCCAGCTCCAGCTCCTGCTCCAACAATAACTTTAACTTTAGCTCCAACTCTGACTTTTGTGTAGATATAATAAATTGGTCTCGTGGCTCGAGCCGTATAAAATCAAATTATTGTCTGAATTTCTGGGCGTCCACAAAATATTGTCTTTGCGAGTTTATTAAAACTTTTCACAGCAAGAGCAACGGAGAGCAGCAGCAGCGCCAACTAGCTAACTAAGTGTTCTCTCTATGCGTCTCGGCCAAGACTTGTTAGTTCTCTAAAAACTTTTGACCTGTTGCCATACATATATACATACATACATACATACATACATACATACATACATACATACATACATACATACATACATACATACATACATACATACATACATACATACATACATACATTCATACATACACGCAACTTTCCACAATTCTCAACTTTTGCAAGCTTCTTAGCCAAATTGGTTAATTAATTGCAGTGTGTTGGAATGTGGTATCAAAACTAACATAACATGCCATGGTCACACTGCATAACTCTTTACTTAAAGTATGTTTATCGATAACTCTTTCTTATTCTTTTGCGGTTGTCCAAAAGGCCGGTTGTGCGTGCATAAAACATAAAGAATATAAATCAAAGTGAATTAATATAAAACACAAACTGAATTTTAGAGTATGTCGCCTGTGAGGTTAGTGCGAAATATGTGCGTGTGAAACTATTATAGCAGCCATTAAATGCTAACTGGTATACCGTTATACGAACTGTAATACACCCAAAATATGTTTTCACTTTTCAGTAAAATAAAAATATTGTTTAAAGGCACTTCAAATTAATTTAAATCTGCCCTACTATAATACAAGCTGTTATACAATTGATGCACTACTGCATCACCACTGTTATATAATCTGTTATAATGTAATAAAAAGATAACCACACATAGTTGTAGCCATTTAAATAAATAAATGTTGCTAAACAATTTAATTGATAACTGTTATCCTGTAATATTAAGTTATGCTGTTTGTAAAATGTAACTTAAAAATTTGCTTTGGTCAAGCGTATTGCCGCAGATATTGATTTTACTTCCGTCAATCTTTCCTAATCGCTTACTGTATGCATGTCCTATTAATTTTCCCACAAACTAAGCCCCTTTTCACATTCGTCTTTGTCATCTTCTGTTCGTCCATGACGGTCAATGAAAATCAGCTTGATTGCCAGAGAAACTTGCCTAATCCAATGAAAACAAACAGCTCAGCAGCCATTGATAAGGGCCAACTGCTAGGCAACAGGTACGAACGAGTTTTTGGTCAACAGGCGTACAGAAATTTAACTGTTTTGTTGGGTTCAAATATGTATGATCTACATAAAATAACATAATAAATAATAGTATAAGAATGGATACATTTTGAGATAAATTGAAAATTCATATAAAGCATTTCACTTGATTGGTTTTTCTTTAACATTTAAGTATTCTAGGCTATTTTGAAACTAACTGCGAACCGCACCTGACAAATTCTTAGCTCATTTGGTACTTGGCTTGGACATGGCTTAAGTTCCTTTCTGGACTTTGGGCCACATTTTGTGGGATAGAAAATGCTGCAAATTCTCAGACATTTAAATTTGCGGTCGCTTTTGGTTTTAACTTGACAACATTTTGCCGTCAGCAATTTTATGTATAATTCCAGTTATGACACTTGCGGTGCACAAACACACATACAGAGAGATACATACGCAACATGCAGATACATGCGGTTGCAGACATAGATGCAGCTAAGACATCTACAGATAGAGATACATGTCCAGATAGATAGATACATAAATATGTACATACACACATACATACATATGTATGAAACATAACTCGAATTTTGGACTGAGACTTGTACTAATTTATGTTATCAGAACACTCTAATAAACCACGAAATGCCAAAGTTCTTGCTTATTTCACATGTTGTTGTGGTTGTTGTTGTGATTGTTGTTGTTGTTACTTCTGCTGAAGGCGCCAAATGATTTAGATTGATGCGTTATTGCACCCATCAACTGCACAAGCTGAAACCACATACACAATCAGCCAGACATACATATGTAGATACAAATGTATCTATAAGCTGCAACAGCTGCATTGACAGTCTATATTTGTTGCTCTTTTGGTTAACAGAGAGGGGCAATAATAACAAAAAAGGTGAAGGGCAAAACTTGAAGCACAAATAAAATATAATTAATATCAAAGTACACACTCGTAATTAATAATTTCCCCGACCAAGTGGCTGTCAGCCGTTTTTATCCTTTAAATCCCCGACTTAATGCGACTGCTGCCTTTGATTTTTACAATTTCAATTAGCGCTAAGCGAAAGCCGTCCGCCAAATGATTGCGTAGAACACGCAGCTAAAAACTGTGACATTGTCTGTGTGCCCACAGTCACAGTCAGAGACAGAGAGAGAGAGAGAGAGAGAAGGAGAAAATGTGAGCTGCTTGTGGCTGTTGCAAGGATTTACAGCCGCTGATTATTACATAACAGGCAAAAGTAAATTTCAACGTTTTCCGCACGAAATTTACGTTAATTTCAATGGGAGCTGCCACTGAATTGAAAGGATGCCAGTTACAGCACAAAAGGGGTGTGGCAGCATCCTGTCCAGCTCCCACTCCTGCAAGCGATAGTAAACTAATCGTTGTGCACGTTGTGTAACTGTTTCATTGTTTGCCAAATTTCAGCTCAAGACTGGTAAGCTTCAGATACGCCAGATACAAGAATAGAATGAAACTATTTGAGAAGCTTTAAATTGTTTTCAAAGGCACAATAATTTTGGCATATGATACGAATTTCTCCATGAAACGTATATCAATCTGTCAAGCAGATGATTTTGACAAATAGATGGGGAGAAAAATTTGGAGAGAGAGAGTGAGAATGAACAGAAACTAAAGGAAACTAAAGGAAATGGAACTACATAAATATATTTAGAAGATGGAAACGATTGTAAAGATAAGACTTTGATATCAGATGAGTTGATTATACAGCTACAACTTACAATAATATATAATTTTTCAGATTCAATTATTTTCATATATGTTTCGTCCACGGATCTTCTAGATACTGATACATGACTAAACTTTAGTTTTACAACTTGCGTCTCATTTCCAAATGTTAACACATTGTGCACAATCAAATACTTTAATACACACAGAATACACAAAACACAATATATACACAGAGAGAAAAAAACCGTACTAAAATAAAGTTCGAGTGAACTCGAATTAAGTATTTTCGTTACTTTAAAATAATACTTGATATAAGTACGAATTACTTAAAATGAGTATTAAAATTATATGACCAAGTACTAACAATATTGATATAAGAACAAAAAATCTTAAATCACTGCGGACGGCAGTCCGCGCTAGTGACGAAAGCAGCACGAAGTGTGCAAAAGGCGACTAGCAATATATACACGCAGAATGGAAAATTTGTTATGACTGTCCGATCGGATCGAGTTATATACCGATCGAAAGGTATGACGGTTAATAACAAAAGTGCATACTAAGACTTTTGGTAACTCACCTGGTTCATAAGATATGGGGGTGTAAGTGGGAGGGGCCAAATTTTTATGATTGCAGCTAGTGGGGCCGTTGGAGCCTTTTGGTTAAATTTTATATTTTTTAAAAATTCTTGTTAAAAATACGCGTCGAATAATACCTCGATCATTCCAATCCGAGATTTGGTTTAAAAAGATATATTAATTTGAAATTTTTAAGGGCCTTCTCAAAATGAGATGAAAAGTTTGTTTGTCTGTTTGTCTGTTTGTTTGTTTGTACGAAAGCGCTGAAAAAGCTTAAATTTTTTATGAGGAATTGTTTCTCATCAAAAATCTAGAAATGTTTGTTCTACGACTTTAGCGGGAAATAGCTAGTTTAGCGGGAAATAGCTAAAACGTGATAAATTTGAAACACCCGTAGTTTCCAATCCAAAGAAGCTACAGATGTGTTCTATTTGTCGTTAGAAAGGTATTTTTGAGAGCTTCTAGACGTGCCTTGAATACTTTTTAGCAAAGTGCTCAGGTAAAATGCTACAGGTGAAAAAAGGATTTTTAGCTTAAACTTTGGCAATTTATTAGAAAACGGTTCCGACGATTTTTATTAAATTTCAATATGTTATAACACGTAAAATTTCGCGTCTTTTGATATATGACACATGTCTCTCAGCCACAAGGTGTGGAAGATATGACCGGTTAACTGAATATATACATTTTACTATTTACTATATGATACCAATTAGAAAATCAAGCTTTGGTACGAAAAACTTTTTAGTTTTTCAAGGTTTCTCAACCAATTTGACAGAGTATGTATTTATGTGGGTCTTACACATTACGTCCAAATTTAGTTCAAATCGGTCCACTATATCATATAGCGGTCATAGGAACGATCGGTTAAAAATCAAGTTTTAGTATTAAAAACTTTTTTGTTTATTAGGATTTCTCAACCAATTTGACAGAATATGCATTATAGTTGGTCCTTTACACCCTGACCAAATAAAGTTCAAATCGGTCCACTATATCATATAGCTGCCATATGAACGATCGGTCCAAAATAAGGTTTCAGTACGAAAATCTTTTATATTTCTCAAGATATCTGAACCAATTTGACACAGTATGCATTTAAGTTGGTCTTATACATTATGTCCCAATTTAGTTCAAATCGGTATACTATATCATATAGCTGCCATATGAACAATCGGTATAAAATCAAGTATAAAAAACTTTGTTGTTTTTTAGATATCTTGATCACACTGTCAACATACGCATCTGGGTTGGTTTTATACATCCTGACCAAAATTGGTTAAAATCGGTTTACTATATTATATAGCTGCCCTATTTATTTTTTATTTGAAGTAAGCATTTTGATAATTTTATAGCAAAATTACACTGTCAGAATCATATAAAATTCCAAAAATTTCTGATATCTTCCAAAAAAACTTTTTAACAAAATAAAAAGTTTGGCATTCGGCACTGCGCATTAAAATTATTTTTAGGTATACAGAATCAAGATCTTTATGCGCAATGTTCCGAATGCCAAACTTTTTATTTTATAATTATTTATATATTAAGTTTAATATCGTTCGTCACAAAATGGGATATCAGAAATTTTGGGGCAGGGAAAGACTTTCGTCACTAGACTTTTACTTTGTTAAAAAGTTTTTTGGAAGATCAAGTAAAACTGTAAAATTACTAGAAATGAGTACTCAAATTCTTTACATGAGGTGTTCCATGATGCTCATAATACTTATTTCAAGAACATTTTATACATACAAATCAAGTTCACACGACTTTGAATTAAGTCTGAAATATGCTTAAATCAAGTATACTGTTTATATTTTAACATTATTTTTTACTCAGTACCAGGATAAAAAGGACTTTGATCAAGTTCATTTGTACTTAAATCAAGTACGTTTCAAAGTTAACTTAATTTTTAAAATACTAAAATACTTAAATTTCGTACTTAAAATATGGTACTTGAAATAAGATCGAAGTACTCGACTTTAGTAATTTCAATCTTAGTAAGAAATCAAGTTCGAAAAGTGTCGTTTTAAGTACGAAATACTTGATTTTTTCCCTCTGTGTACTCACTATTTCTTTATATAATTTATCTTATTAAATTTATCAGCAACGAATTGTTTATTATATTATATATTATGTATTATTTTGGATCCCAATAAGTACTCAACATCGAATTCACTCATTCTAATTACATTAAAGTCCAAACAATACCCTTTCCCTTCGCTGCATTTCTCACAGTCTCTATCTCTTTCACTAACCTAAGACTCACGCACTTGCAGAATGTAATCGTATCTCTTTGACAGAACGATTCTTCGGGGATTCGGGAACTAGCTGAAAATAGTGTATTCAGCTCATTAGCTAATAATTGTTGTTGATAACTGCGACCAAAAACAAAAAATCCCAAAAACACATTACTTAAAACTTAAAAAAAGATGAAAGCCCTTTGGGAATTTAGCGTAAAATAAAATATTTTTGCAGATACGAACTTGGGGATAATGATGATGAAGGGAATGGAGAATGGAGAAAATAAGCACACGATAAATACGGCGTAAGCAGGTGCCGTTGACAATGACGACAAATGGAGATAATCAAGAGTCGAGAATCGGGAATCGTGAATCGTCAAACTACCCGCCTGACACCGCTTGGCACAGTCGCATATGCAGATACAATTCAACGCATAGAGAGAGAGAGCGAGAGCAAATTTGTATCTTGTATCTCGTATTTCGAGCGTGTGTGTGTGTGTGTGTGTGTGTGTAGGGCACATGTGCTACGACTGATCACCAACATATGGCGGTCTACTGTCGCCGTGATTGTTGCTGTTGTTCTTGGTCTGTTAATGACGCCGGCAACGAGTTAGATAGACGATTATTGAAACGGCTGCAAAATGATCCACAGCACGATCAATTTCAATGTACGAATGCCTAATTATTCCCACAGGGATCTCAATGTTGTTGCTGCTCCGTAGAATTCACGGCATACATCTGCATATACAGCAAGTACTCGTATCAGTCGAAGTCTGCACTCAAGCGTATCCAGAGGTCAATCCCAGTTTTGACATAAATATTTGGACAGTCGCGTGTACCAAGTCATTTCTTATCATGGAGTTCTTTGCAACAGGCGCATTTCAGCAGCTCTACAGCGAATTGGACGAGTCTGCCATAGTTACCGTCGATGGTGAATTCTATGCTGGTTTTGGCCAACAAGATCAGCAACAACAACAACAGCAACAACAACAGCAGCAGGAGATGCCGACAGCGGGAGGAAACCTCGATTGTTGCTATGCGGATGTTAATTTTGGCAATGACTACGAACCTGGTGGACCTGGCATGGATTACTACGGCATCATAACTCTCGATAGCAACAATAACCTTAACAGTTTAAGCAACAACCACATCAGTCTAATCAACCACAACAACAATAGCGAGGAGAATGAACTACTTTTTGACTTTAGCGATCCGGAGTCATCTCTGGTGTCCGTTTCGTCGTCGTCCTCACCACCAGAGCTCAGTGATTGGGAGCAGCGTCTGCTCGATCATTTTGTGGAAATTCCCGAGCTAATTGACATACTGCCAGAGCGTACACCTTTCTGCACAGACATGTGCGATAGTTTCCTGCAGGAGAGCAACAACAATTTGCGTCTCGCTGCTCCAAATTCGCCCGCTGCATCCAATGCAACTTCAACCGCTGCAGCTCCGTTGCAACTCAGCCAGAATGCCGCCGGCGAGAGAGGTTATCTGTGCACCTTTGGCAGCTGCAAGAAGCTCTACGCCAAGCCAGCTCATCTCAAGGCCCATCTGCGTCGTCATCTGGGCGAAAAGCCCTACGTCTGCAGTTGGCCCGATTGCAGTTGGCGCTTCTCCCGCTCCGACGAACTTGCCCGCCATCGACGCTCCCATTCCGGGGTCAAACCCTACAAGTGCGATTACTGTGCCAAGTGCTTTGCCCGCTCCGATCACCTCACCAAGCATCGCAAGGTTCACGAGCGACGTCTTCTGGCGGTGACCAGATCCGGGAAGCTCCTTCCCAATGGCCCCTTGCCCCAGAGTGTTTATGCAGTGCGTCCCGGTCGTAAACGCAAGAATCAGATTTAACATTGAGACAAGCACGAGGGTTGTTCAAACATTTGTTAATTTTTTCTGTGAGACATATATGATTATATGATTCAAGTGTTGACAAAAAAACGGAGGCTGCAACTGAACATTATCCAGTCGATGAAGCATAAATAGAAAAATGACAAACTTAACTGTGAACTTAACAATATAAATATATACAATCGAGTCTGGATATGAATGGAGCACCTTAATTTTGATAATTGTTTACTATATCAAGCTATCGAAATTTCGATCATAATTTTGAATGAAAATCAACAAAAATACACAAAAATGTCAGGCCTTGTAAAAATTGGTTCACTACATCCAGACACGACTGTAGTTAGTATATAATGATATGTAATGTAGGAATATTTATATTTATATTGATAGGTATATAAATATAAATATTCTTACAAAAATAATTTAAGTTACAGTTTTTTTATAACAAATAGTTTAGTTAATTACAAATTACGACTTTGTTATTGTAAAGAATTTAATATAAAAAAAGAGTTATTTCTAACTATTTACTATTTTGGATAAAATAAATAAAATAAGTAATAATTGCTTAATTGTTATTGGAAAATTTTCCAAAATTAAAACATTCAAAAGATTAAAGTTTTCTTTCAAGCCACCCTTGTCAACCACAAATAAAATTCTGGTTTGTGCAGATTTAATTTCCTTGATTTGGGATCACTGCATCGGCAGTTTTGCGTGTTTAGCAATGGAAATCTCTCGAGATTCCATTTGATGTCAACTTGAGTAAGAACGTCCCCTTTTTCCTCTACACAGTGTACTCACATAAATCCGCTGCAGAGGTAATCTCAGCCATGGGCCGGTCGTTTATCTTTGAAGCTGATTGCAGCTTCTCTGTCTCTGGCTCTCATTGCTTACTTGGCGGTGGCGGCGGGGGAGGCTGTGAGCCAGCATGGTAATTAAGTTTGTTTTTCACACCCAGTCAAAGTCGAAGTCGAACTCGAAGTAGAAGTCCGAGTCCAACTCCAACTGTGTCTTCATCTCCGACTCCAATTGCAGTTGTTTCTCGAAGTCGTATCCCTTATGCGCTGTCATATTGCATACTTTACGGCTTTCAGCTGGAGTGCTTTTGTACATTTCAAGGAAATTTACAGCGCAACTTGCTTATTGTATAATGGCATTAACTTTATACAAACGTCGACTGCGACGTCAGCATCAACAGCGTTGCCATCGCCATTGTCCCTACTGCAACTCCTCTTGCCTCTTTGCATCTTGCCTCATGCTGTTGCTATTGCTGTTGTTGTTGTTGTCGTTCATGTTCATGCGAAAATCCACAACAATTATTGCTCGCCCATCGCCCATTTAAACTCATTTCCCTCTCCTCGCTGACGCATCCCTCTCAGACGTCTGACGCTCATTAAGGCGAACTTTGTAACTGACGTCACTGCATCTTGCAACCAACCAGCAACAACAACAAACACCATCATCAACAACAGCAAAAGCAACAACAACAACAACAATAACAACAACGAGTGCTGCTTATTCGAAAGTAATTAACATAAAAATAAATACCACTCATTAAGTCATGTTGTTTTTATCTATTTACCATTTGATATTGCGTGCTGTCGACAACGACATCGCCCGAGACAGACAGACAAACAAACAGAGATAGCAATGGAGACAAATACAGAGATAGAGACATAACAAAAACAAAAACAGAGAGTGACAGAGAAAAAGCAAGAGACAATGCAAGGTTAAGGGTATACGGGGGTTAAGCAGCTGTCAGATTGTGAAAGCGTGGATATGTTTGAACTGGAGTTAATTCAATAATTTGATGTTAATGTGCTTAGCTAAGTGCACATACGTACTTAGCTAAGCGAACTGGAACTAGTTCTCAAGGAATTGCATTTCATATGACCTTTTACTTATCTTGTAAGGCTCTGGGAAATAAGGCCCCAATGAAATAAGGCACCAATGAAATAAGGCCCCAAAAAAAAATGAAATAAGGACCCAAAAATGTATACAGGAAACAACAACAACGATTTTTGTGAAATTTGGGGTGTTATTTCCTTTTTTAGGGACTAAATTCCTAATTAAAATTGGGGACTTATTTCAAATGAAATAAGACCCCAAAAATTAGAAATGAAATTTGGCCCCAAAACTAAAATTTGGGGACTTATTTCATTTTTCTTATTTTTGCAAAAATAAGAAATATAATCCAAGAACTGCATTAACGATAATTGTCTTATCTGCAGGTTGTCTTATTTGATGCGCGGATTTTTTTACAGATGTTCAGCGGTTGGCTTTGAGTAAATGGATCAGTTTTGTGATTTACATAGTGCGAAGTAGACGTAAAAGTGAGCGCTATAATTATGTTTAATTTTCATTTAAAAAATTTGCCAACTTAGCGCCGCAGGCGAAATTTGATACAAAAAAATAGCGCGATTTTTTTGTATCAAATTTTCATTATTTCTTAAAGTTATAGATAGTTAATTATATTTTTAATTTAACGCCGCAGGCGAAAATTTGATTCAAAAAATCGCGCAATTTTTTGTAGCAAATTTTAATTATTTCTTGAAGTTATAGATAGATTATACTAAAAATCCAAATTTAATAATAATTACAAATAAATGAATTGTAAAAAAGAAAGGAAATATAAAAAAAAAAAAAATAAAATTGGGGTGTTATTTCATTTTTAAAATTAGGGTGTTATTTCATAATGAAATAATACCCCAAGATTGGTGCCTTGTTTCATTTTTTTTGGGTCCTTATTTCATCGCCGTGGGGCTTTATTTCATTTTTAAAATTGGGGTGTTATTTCGTTACGAAATAACTCTTAAAGTGTTAGGTAACAATTTGTGTTTAGTGCGAAAGGATTTAGTTCGCATTGCGGTATCGCCAAGAGCAACGTTGAAAGTTAAATGCATTTGGAGCCATACTCTTAACTGCATTTGTATTTGCAACTGTGGAAAAGTCTGTATCTGTAACAGTTGCTGGGAAGTGTTGGCATAGTAGGGGTAAATGGTGATTTTTAAACAGATTAAAGATACAATTTAAGTTGTGGCTGATGCTTTAAGCATATCGTGTGCATATTTCAATTGTAATTTTAATTAGATGCCCTGAAATGAAAGCAACATAACTTTTACGTAATGCCGAGCCAGTAGATACTTTTGCCGTAGATACACACATAGCTAGTGTGCGTTTGTGGGTGACTGTGTGTGGTGAGAGTCGGAGACATAGAGCGACGTAGAAAGGGAATTCAATTAAATGTTCATCAAAAGCTACAACAAAAATAGCGCACACATAGATATAAAGATATCTAAAGAGTCGAACAAAGAATTGAAACGATGATGACAACGACAATGCGACGATGATGATGACAATGATGATGATGATAAAGATGGTGATGATGATGAAGGAATACTGTAACTATGACTGTGACTGTGACTCTGACTTTGGATGTAATAAGCAAGAGGTGCGAGGCACGCGGAAAAGCCAACGACGTCGTGCACAAAAGTTATAAAATACCAGATAGATAGTAATTGCTGCAGTTCTTCCTCTTTTTCTCTTTCTCACTCTCTACCTCTCTCTTTGTGTGGGTGTGTGTGTGTGCAAATAGCTGGTGAAAATAAGCAGGAAACTGGAAATTACAAATGATACGGAAATAATGCGATATCATGAATCATTTTTACGAGAATCGAGACTTTGATTCTCATGGGCAAATGATGCTATGCCGTTTAGTAAGCTTCTCTTTCCGACCCTGTTCCTTCACTTATTCTCTCTCTCTCTCTCTCTCTCTCTGTCTCTCTTCTTTTGTGGCTGGTGCGGCCTTTTGTTGAAACAAATATCATTGGAATTCGAATGCATGTGCAACACTTTAGAGTCAACGAATTTGCATTGGAGGCGCCCAACTGGCGACGAACGCACAAATAATGTCAACAACATTGCAAGCCATCAATAAAGGCAGTCGACAGCTGGCATCGAATTCCTATTCCACCCAGTCCCCCACTCCCACTCCCACCCCATCCCCCTTCTTCTGCTGCCTTACTGGAGTCCACTTCAATGGCAAAGTGCGGTCAGGAAGTTGGCCATGGCAAATGCAAGCGAATTTTTACAATATTCTTTCTCGCTTGCACTAACCAACTTGGCAACCTTATCTCTACTCCTCTCTCTCTACATCTCACTCTGTCTCTGGTTCTCTCTATTTATGTTCGTGTAGAATTGCTTCTCGCTTTCTCGATTTATGAAAGTGCTAAAGCTGCAAATGCATTTAAAGTTGGCTTAACGGAAGATTTTGACCTAAAGTTGTAATCGAAGGGGGTTTCGATAGGAAATAAAAAAAGAAGTAAAAAAGAATAAGATTTTCGGCAAGAGGAGAAATGTTTCAAGCGAAAATACAAATATGTGTGTATATGTATATATGTACAAAATATATTTATTTAAGTATCACAAATTCAGAAAAAGGAATTAAAATACGTTAAAAAAAAATTGCATCTTAAAGGATCGTTAAGATACAAAAAATATTCGAGAGGTTAAGCAAGAACCCTCTTGCTAATAAGGGAGTTCCGACTCGACTGTCGAAGACCCCATACTTACTATGAAACATACGGGAAAGGCTACAGTCGAGTTCCTGACTATAGGATACTTGTTATTTGTTTGAATATATATAAAGTATGTAGCGAATTTTTATCTCTAAAGATATAAAAGCTCTAAGGTTACAATCATTGCAGGTAAATCAGTGAAAAACCCATGAAAGTATACTTTAAAGTAAGAAATACCTAATAAAAAATTCGACAAAACATTTATTTATATTAAATATGCCTAAAATATAACCAGGGGGCTCCGACCTGTGCCCAGACATTTTTATGCACGCCGAAGATTTGATGCCCTTGCAGAACACTGCATTAAACTTTCGACTGATTGTTCCAATGTCAGCTATGTGATGTATTGAACCGATTAAAAACTAATTCGATCGGGACGTATACGACGAAAGAATATTGATAATCAGTGAGTGATTAGGATATCTCCAGAAATGACAACAATTTTTACCCTAATCCTTAATCATCGACCACTTTCTATGGCAGATATTGGCTAATCCCGCGTTACGCATGTTACATTCAAACGCAAATTTCCTTGTTAAAATTAACACAGCTGGCATTAACATTGGTATATTTTCATGAATTTTTTTTTTCAAAATGAAGCTAGGGAGTCCTTTTAAACTTATTTCAAAATGTTTTTAAAAAGATGTGCTTGCATATAGTTCCGTTATGTGATATAGAGCGCCGACTTAAACCAAATTTGGTCAGGATGTATAAGATTAACTTAAAAGCATATTCTGTCACATTGGTTGAGATATCTCGAAAAACAAAAAAATTTTACATACTTAACCTTGATTTTTGACCGATCGTTTCTATAGCAGCTTTATGATTTAGTGTTCCGATCGAAAATTTAAAACAAACTTTTTCTACGTGAGGTTAATAGAAGTCTGTGTGCCAAATTTGGTTGCTCTATCTCTTATAGTCTCTAAGATCTAGGCGCTTACACGGACGGACATAGCTATATCAACTCGGCTGTTTATGCTGAACAAGAATATATACACTTTATGAGGTCTGCCACGCCTCCTTCTGCCTGTTACGCACACTTTAATAGACCCCTGTACTATTTTTTGGTTCATATAGGGTTTTTCCTGACTAACTTTAGAGACTAGTACACTTTAAAGCATGATAGCTTGTGTTTGTTTAGCATAACTGTAAATGTGATTGAATAGATTTGAATGAATGAGAGTTCAAATACGTGTCAAGTTATCATAAAATGTTAAAATGAAACACAACTTGTATCTACTTCGGCATTCTTTTCTACTGTGATTTTAGCAACAACATCACTAAGTGACTGCGACTGATTTGAACAGAAAAAAAGTCAAACGACATGAAAGTGAAGACAGAGGGCTTATAGAATGTATCTAGTTTCATGCCTTTCATCTTTGTATGCAATTTTCTTAAGTCAATTTTATGTCAAGTGGCAATTGTCTGGCAACCACTGGCATATTGAAGTCAAATTTCGGACACCTCGAGATGCTAATGAACTTAAGTAATGGCCCAAAATGGCAGCCAGTCGAACTGCGAACTGAAAACTGAGAACGAAGATGATGGCCAGGGCGTTCTTGTTAGGGCCAGGTTACTCGGGTTGCCAAGGTTGCGTTTGGAATGCCACGTTTAACAATTTTCAGCCTTAATGTGGCACCAAAGTGTTAAAGTCCAGGCCCCATAAGTTCTAGACAAAATGGGCAACCGTTTTATGTATGGCCCATGTACGTGCCGAGCCGACCTTTCAACAGTTTTTCGAGCTGGGGGTAAATGAGGTTAGCAGTTAGGCTGTTGGCAATGGTGAATGAGATACCAGAGAGGGGGCTTAATTATGAGGGCAACCCTTGCTATTAAAACAACTGGGGTAATATCTAATGTGAAATCGCCCAAACCCTGTTCCTCATTTCGATATCGGCGAAAAATTGCAGCTCATTTCAGCTGACCCAACGCATAGGCCAAGGCCGGAGTAGAGTAGAGAATCGGAAAGGGGGTCGACTTTAAAGTATAATTTCTGGGGCTACATTTGCTAAACATAAATTTAATAGATATTCATACAAGTTAAGGCACACACACCGCACACCCTACACTCTACACTTTGAACACTGTCCTCCCAAAATCTTCCCCGAACGTCGTTTCGTACGTGTGCCCGTATATTTTACGTGCCACATGCAATGGGTTTGGGTTTTGGGACTTACAGAGAGGACAGAGAAGAGTGGAGACGGAAGAGAGGAATGCCTTCAGGTTTGGCATACTACTCTCTCGTTTCACTAGCGATTTCCGGCATTTGTGCTGTCCATGGTTGGTTTATTATAATTCAACACGAATGTTTGTTTGGCTGCGTGAGTGTGTGTGTATGTGTGTGTGTGTGTGTGTGTGTGTTTGTGTGTGTTTGAGACTGGTACTAGTCTACATTAAGTTGCTGCCAACATCAAAATATTTCAATTTTGCAGTTCGCTTTGCGGCCGTTTTGGTATTTCAATGTTTTTTACCGGGTCAATTTTTGGGCCACTCTGTTTAAGGCAAAGAGAATGTGAGGGGGTACAATGTGTGGGGGGGGGGGGGGTAAATTGGAATAAGGTGAATTGATGTGGGGGTTGGGGTAGGCTTCTTTAATGCCATAAAAAGGCCATATACGGTTTGTGTATGAGATTTTATGCGCTTTATGCATAGAGAGAAGCATAGCGGGCGCTCATTTAAATTAGATCAGCGGGAAAGGCTTTTGGTCAGATTTGGCCAAAGACTTTGGCCGAACCGCAGCTGAACTTCTAACTATATGCGTGTGTGTGTGAGTTGCGAGTGTGCATATGTAGTACAGATGTGTGCGTGTGTATGTAGGCGGATTAAATGATGACTTGTGTGGCTGCATGTACCTCGCAACTAATAAAGGTCAAGCATAAAGCGAGAGACGTAGACAGGTGGGTATGAAAATTTAACCCTGTTTAAGAATTTGATTAAGAGAGACAGAGGGAGAGAGAGTCAATCTCTTAATTGCGACAGACACTTTACTGTGCGAGATTCGATTTGTTTTGGCGCCGCCTTCATCGGTATCTTTGATTAAAAAGTTCGCACATCAACCAATGACGCTAATCAAGCCCAAGGAACGACAGCCAGAGGGGAAGAGAATCCAGAACAGAGATAGGTATATAAAGATAGAGACAGGGAATGAGAGCAAGGCAGATAGAGATATGGCAACGACACTAGCCCCAAAATAATACAAAGCGAAAGTTTGTTTCAATCAATGTGGCTTGCTCAACAACAACAACAGCAACAATAACAAAAACAGCAACAACAAAGTTGTAAACGAGCACATAAATAACTTGAGTTGAGGCTCAGGGCACCAGGGAGAAAGTCAAACGTCAATGGAATATCAATTTTAAAGCCCCACCAGCCCAGAATGAGATGCTGGAGAAGAGGAAGGAGGAGGGCATCAGCTGCAGATGCGGATGCGGATGCGGATAGAGATAATAGACATGGATATGAATGCGTTCTATGTATATAAGTATGTACATATGTATCTATTGTTTGTATGTGTATAAAATAAGTAGGTGCACATGTGTGTATACAACCAGCCCCGTACGTATATAAATATGAATTCGGGTCTATTATCATCGATGCTGAGCTCGAGTTGAAACTCAAATTGAAATGCAAGTCGGGGCAGGAGTTTGGTCAAAATAAGGAAGAGAGATTGGCATGCTGAGAGTAACATAAACTATGATTTACTTCCCACTTTAAGAGTTGACACCTTTTTGGTGTCCATTTTAGAAAAGTTGACTGCCCAAATAGATTAATTCCTTCTAAATAAACTATTCATAACTCTTTAAGACTCTTTTGGCGTTGTCATAGCTTGCCCAAAACTAAGGCGATTTTCATGTGGAGTACCTGAAATTTGTTCACAGCACTTATAGACATTTTCTAAGCTTCTCCCTTTCAAACTTAAAAAAAAGAAAGCGGTCCTTTTCGAAATTGACACAAAATTTGACATTGGCAACACTGCAGTACATTGAATGGTCACAACTTATTCCACTTGGCCAACGAGTCAACAACAGGCGGTATCCCTCTTCCTCAAAAAACATTCGAATTCGAATCAAAACCAAGCACAACAACAAATCTTTTTGTTGCACCAGCCGAGCACAAAACTTTGTGCTTTGAATTTTTCAGTGTCGCATGCATATTGTGTCAAATTAGTTGAGTTCTCTTCATAAACAGAAAAGTTTTTCATAATAAAACTTGATTTTTGACCGATCGTTATTATGGCAGCTATATGATAAAGTGGTCCGATTTGAACCAATTTTGGTCAGGATGTATAAGACTAACTTAAATGCATATTCTGTTAAATTGGTTGAGATTTCTTTATAAAAAAAAAAGTTTGACTGATCGATCATATGGCTGCTATATGATATAGTGGTCCGATCCAAAAATATAAACAAACTTGATCTGCGCCCGGTATACTGGAACCCACATATGTACCAAATTTGAAGTCTTACCGTTACTGAAACCGACGCGTTCAAACAGACAGACAGACGGACCTAGCTACATCGACTCGGCTATTGATACTGATCAAGAATATATATATAGTTTTAGGATCTGCCACGCCTCCTTCTGCCGGTTACATACATTCTGCCAAATGCGTTATACACTTTTTAGCCTATTTTCATCGCCGAAGTATTAATTTCTTTATACGAATTTAAATTGAGTGATCGATTGTGTTATGCAACAACAGCATAATTGCTTTTCGATATCTAAAATGTAATTTTAGTAAGACAAAATGGAGCAAGAGAAAAGCCATCATAGATCGAAGCTATTTCTACAATCAATTGTAATCGATTCATCGATCGAGAAATGTGAGACGAAATACATTTCAAATATAATAAATAATCAAACAAACAAGCTAATTCATTACTGCATTTTCGATGCACTTTATTTTCTCGAAACTAAATTGATATCGAATAGATCGTGTTCACTTATACTGCGATTATGAAAATTGATGTGTAAGGGTATTGCTGCAATGTAAAGCCCAAATAAATAGCCGAAAAGAAGAATGGATCAACAAACAACGAGGAGAAAATGCCGATAAACGGAAATACAAAGCAAGAAACGTGCACAAATCTAATTTCCAAACAACACACGCGCTCAGCGCCCAACAAAAAAAAACAAAAATTGAAAAAGAAAATGAAAATGAAAGAAGAGTAAAGTAATATATATGTATGTGTATATATATTGAGTATAAGGAAAAATGTAGAAGACAAAGAGTCAGACTCGCGACAACAGCGAGAGCAACAACAAGGCCAAGACTGAAGATGACGACGACGCGACGTCAACGGCGTAAAAATTGAAATGAAGATAGACGCGCCAGCAGCAACACCAGCTACAACAACAACAATCGAGACAACAGTAACAACTACAACTGGCAATGGCAACAACAAAATGCAACTTTTCAATATCCGCATCCGCTCATGAATAATAATTTATAATGGTTGCCGCTCGCAGTCGCTGCCTCTGCCGACAGCGACGGTGACTGCGACTGCGACTTGGGGTCCCAGGCACAGGACGCGGCAATTGAGCTGGCAGTGAACCACAGCTGAGCACGGTAAATGTCTCCAGCCCGCAGTCAGCATATTACTTAACTGACGCGAATAACAAACACACACACACAAAGGAAGAAAAACCAAAAGAAAAGCGCGTGGAAAACTCGTGGAAAACTGACTTACTGGCGAGCTAAGCAGGTGGCACAACTATGTACATTGCACTATGGGAAAAAAGTCCGATACTTTGACATAAACTCTAAATATAAATATTTATTTAAAATTTAAATATTAAGCCAGATGCTTGAAATTTGGCATGAACTTTCGTTAAACTAAACTGGAATTTATATTTTTTTTTTTGTTTTTTAATTGGAGCTTGTCTTAACCTAACTCCTCCCCGACTCTGTGAAAAATCCAAGTTTATATTTACATTTTATTGCAATGTTTATAATTAAAGCACCATTCACGCTGCAAGTTGCAAAGAAATTTTAGTTTTTTTTAATTTACCGAGCAACTCCCAATCAGCTGATTTTGATCGAGCTTCAAATATTAACGGCAGTCGCTAAAAATCTCAAAAAATACTTTTTATTTTATCTTAAGTATTCAGATTAAGAAAATAAAAAAAAAATTTAAGATACTGAACAACAACAGAATTGACTTTATGCCAAAATATCGGTATTTTCTCACATATTACATTGGCAGCAACATCATCAGCAGCAGCTGAGAGCATGAGTAAATGTATGTACTCATATGAGATTTGGGTTTGGTTTCTGGTTTCCATTGATGAGTTTGTCACCTGAGACAGCGTCTGAGCTTTTGAGCGCAACTGTACCGTCAATTTGCTGGCATTATTTATATTTATGCCAATCTTAAATTGATTATTATATACATACATTTATAGCATCCGCTTTATATTTTCACTCAACTTAAATACATTTTATAATCATCAATCGGTGAGCAGCATTTTGCTTTCGCTTGGCTCATTGCCCATCCGCTGACGATGTTGTCAATTTCCCGAGCAATAATGATAAAACTTTGACTGTGGCTCAAAAATCAGAGCTTGCCCCATGCCCCATGTGCCACACTCGCTTAATTCCTGGCCCGGCTTTTACGGGTCTCCATTAACCGCACATCAAATTCTTATTAGCGCCATTGGCGGCGTTCAATTTCAATTGATTCGTTTTGCCAAATGCCAAAACTTTTCCAATCAGCCCCTTACAATCCTTCTTGGGACGTCCTTTTCTTTGGGGCTTTCCTTGAGCGACTCGTCGGGGCTTTTGATATGTTTTCATGTTTCCCATCGTTGCGTACACGCTAAAAACCCAATTAAACGCGCCATTAAATTATTTCGCAATTTGCATATATTTCGTATTTCGACTCAATAAAATTTCACACCTGAACGAGCGCTTCACACACACACACACACACCAGCTACCTGGTAGCTTTGTAAGTTTCTTTTTTTTCTCCTCTCGCTTCTCAATTTTCTCTTTTCTCTTCTTGTTACATTCGTTTTGACTCTATGTATTTCATTTTAGCTCGCATTTTATTTCAATTCCATTTATTTTATGTTATTTGTATTTTCCAATTTGTTGTCCTTTTCTTTAACTTTTTTCTTTGTATTGGGTTACGTTTCGGATTCTTATAAATATAAAAAATAAATTTAGTTACCCAGCTTGGGTATTGTATTTTAAAGCCATAAAAGCAGCTAAAAGTTTTTAAAAGTAAAAAAAAACATATCGATAACTTAAACGGTTATCGAAAATCTATGGTTTTAAAGTAACTAAAGTAAAGAAAACTAAGCATGCATTCCCAAGATAGGCTTTAATCAGCGATGTGATATTAAAGCAACAGATTTAAAAACTTTACAGTGTGAATCCGAAGTTGCGTATTTGTTTATTGCTTACCCTGTGCTTAAGTCAAAATAGTAATGGGGTATCTACATTTACAATGAGATAAAGTTTCATTTATTTTTATATGTACACTTAGAAAAAGAAAAACGCAACATGCTTACAGTTTCAGAGTAACACAAAGCCTATTGTGTTTTTTGCTGAAAGCTCTTTGCTATTGTTATGATTTTTGCAGTTGTTTGCCATTCGTTTTTCTTATTTCTTACACTTCAAGGATTTACGCGCTTAGAAGTCGAGTACAGGTCAAGACAGAGATGTCCTGCAAGGTGAACACTTTATAATCATTAATTGATAGGTGCTCAGACTATTGGAATGGATGGCCAACTACCAAAAGGACTTATTGCAGGCCCATTTTCTTCCCTTCCTACTACTGCTCTTTAAATGACCCATAAATGTATGCAACTCGAATATAATTCAGCAATTTGTTACCCCTTCGCGTTATTATGTACATATTTATATTTTTCTTAATTTCTCAGACCCCGCCCACGTAGTGCAATGCACGCACAGCCCCGCACATAAATAAATAAATAAGAAAAAAAAATCTATAAAAATGAGGCGCATATTTAATTTCCCAAGCTTCCGACCCCACAGATCCTGTCACAAAAGGATTTCCATGGACTGCTGCTAGTACGAGTAGCTTGGGCTCTTCAGTTATTTTAATTTTTCTTTTTTTTTGTTTTATTTTTGTATTTATGTTGTTGTTTTTTCCTTCCTCCTACTCACCTCTCCATCGTCTTCATTTGCTTCGTTTTGAGCATTTTTCATATGCTTTGTTGCTGTATTTTAAATTCCATTTTATGCATACTTTATTTTTATTTCTTTCATTATTAATCGCATGTTTACACACCAGAAACGCTCCGTCCATGGGCACATGTGTACGTGCGATGTGTATATGTGTGTGTGTAAGTGTGTGTGGGCGTAGCTTTGCTTTAGGGCGTGGACGAATCGCAGATACTTTAAATTTGAAAACACGCAACTCGCGGTGATTTTTTTTTGTAACTTTGCTCTTATTGTTGATGCTCTTCGTAGGGATAATGAAGTGCGATCATAAATCACATTAATTGCTCGCTAGATGGCGCTGTCAGCGCTCAATATGGCGGTGCCGAAGTCAAAGTGCCCGGTATCAACATACACACACACAGAGATGAAATCATGCGAAATATTTATAAATAGAGCGCATAAAAAGAATGGTATCTCTCACTTATCTGTCTCTCTCCTATTCTCTTTCTCTCTCTCTCGTTTTGTTTGTCACATACTGAGTGAGCTGAGCGTGCATCAAAGTTTAATTAAAATTTTGCTTTGGCAAAGTTATTAAAATGTAATTTAACATTGACAAAAAGCAACAACAAATACACAAGCTAAATTGTACGCAAAAACCAAACTAAACGTGTGAAGTGAGTGCACAGCACGAAAAAAGACCAAAATGAGATAGTGAAATGATAGAGAAAGGGGGAGACATTGAGAGGGTGGAGTTATGCAGAGGGGCAGTCCACTGACAACTGCCGGAAGCAAAACCAACCACAAAATCTGCTGGCAACAAGCTATCCACAAATATGTACACACACACATACACATACACAATTTTCGCGCCAATTTTCAAAGTTGCACAAACTAGTGCTGCCAGATTCGTATTTATATTTATAGTTGCATTTATATCAATATTTGTCTTTATATTTGTATTTATACTTATATTTATACTTATACTCATTTTTATATTTATATATATACTTATATTTATATTTATATTTATATTTATATCTATATCTATATCTATATCTATATCTATATTTATATCTATATCTATATCTATATCTATATCTATATCTATATCTATATCTATATCTATATCTATATCTATATCTATATCTATATCTATATCTATATCTATATCTATATCTATATCTATATCTATATCTATATCTATATCTATATCTATATCTATATCTATATCTATATCTATATCTATATCTATATCTATATCTATATCTATATCTATATCTATATCTATATCTATATCTACATTTATATTTATATCTATATTTGTATTTATATTTATTTCTTTATTTATACTTATATTTATATTTATTTTTATATTTATATCTATAGTTATATCTACACTTATATTTATACTTGCATCTATATTTATAATATATGAATCTAAGCACGTAGCTGCGCCCAATTCCTGGTAGTTCCCGGTGCACTAAGGATCCGACCAATTCCTATAAACGGGGCTCTGGTGACCGAATCGGGGCGGTATAACTCCCAACGGTAAAACGTCAAGGGAAACCATTGACCACCGAGAAGTTGGGGTCGCTTTCTCGGAAGGCGCCGTAATGCAGGACGAGCACTCGGCTTTCATGCGACGCTCTGCGTTGCAGCGAACGCCTCCCTCGACCCCGCAGCAGCAGACTCAAGATGCCACATCACCTGTTGTGCACATTAACAAGTTGCCAACCACGCTGGAGGATGCAATTGTGCAAATGGGACCGGCCCTAGACTGCCTCTCAACTCTTTTTTGTTGATGCGCGACGAACTGATCAGGCTGGTAAGTCTCCATAAGGTTGCTCTTGATCTGTGCAAAAAGCAGCCATCTACCACTGTCAAAGCACAAACTACGCCGTCACTCGCTATGGGAGATAGTGGAGTAACCGCGCATAGAGGTGTCACAGATGCGATTGTCTCGCATCGAAATCCTGGTGATAATACTCCAAAAAGACAACGAGACCCAACGTCGGAGCAGAGCGAAAAAGGCTGTGGCCGTACACAAAGCACCGGATAAGAGTCTGCTGCATAATGTACGTCGAACAGCGCCCAAGCATGGACAAAAGTCCAAGGTCGGAAGCAACGGCAGAAGAGAATTCGAGCGGACGCAATCACAGTGTCTGGAGTAGGTGAATGCAACTATGCAGATATCCTCAGATTAGTGAAGAGCGACCCCTCCCTGAAACAGCTGAGTGAAGATGTGCAAAGTGTGCGCAAGACAACAAAAGGGGATCTGTTGTTGCGCTTAAGCAGGAAGCCAGCACACAGTGCAAGCGGGTTACAGGCGGCTGTTGAAAAGGTCCTGGGTAACCGAGCTGTCGTCAAGATGCTGACGGAGACGAGTCAAGTTGAAATCCGTGACCTGGATGAGTAGACAACCAAGGAGGACGTCATCGAGGCGGTTAAAAGATCTCTAAAAGACCAAACGATGAGTATTGATGTCGTCCAATCGCTTCGCGCCATGAAAGACGGTTCTCAGGCGGCCAAACTAAATGTTTCGGCGACCAAAGCAAAGATATTAGTAGACCTTGCGAAAATCCGCATCGGGTGGTCAGTCTGCAGAATTCGGCCCTTTCTGCAGCCTAAACGATGTTTCAAGTGCCACGAGTATGGGCATATCGCAGCAAAATGCACCAGCAAGGATGACCTACACGGAGTATGTTTTTAGTGTGGAGAGGCAGGGCACGAGGCAAAGAGTTGCAAAAACAGTGGACCACGCAATGGGCAGCTTTCGATGCCCTGCGTATCGCGAAGCACTGAGCAAAATGCGATGCTAAGGTTACTTCAAACCAACCTTAACCATTGCATCGCAGCACAAGCCCTGCTGGACCAATCCTCCAGGGAGCAGCGCATAGATGTAGCTATTATCAGCGAGCCACATCACCAGAAGTCTATCTACACCACACGATGGGTTAACGACACTAGTGGGAAAGCTGCGTTATAGTCATGTGGAGACCCCTCGATGCCGTTAACGGACACAAAGCATGCAAATGGCTTTGTGCGAGCAAAAGTGGGCTGCAGGTGGATCTACAGCTGCTACCTGGCACCCAGTTTGCACCTAAGCGAGTTTACAAATGTACTAAAGGAGCTGGTGGATGATGCCAGGGGACGCAACAAAGTCGTTATTGCAGGCGACTTTAACGCCTGGGCACAGGAATGGGGTAGCCAGATAACTAACGCAAAGTGCCAAGCACTTCTGGAGATTTTCGCAACATTAGATCTAGCGTTGCTGAATCATGGGAATCCGCATACTTTTAGCAGAGCTGGCATTGGTTCGATCGTCGACCTTACTTTTGTGAGCGCACCTCTCTTTGGCGTAGCGCACTGGGAGATCAGCAACTGCTACACCGCAAGCGACCACGTTGCAATTTTGTGCACGATTGGAGACCGTCCAGAACTCAGAAGGCAGTCCACACCACCACGGAAGGCGTACCGGAACGAAACGTTCGACAGTCAGGCATTTTGCATTGCAACGCAGAATATCTTCACCACTGGGAGCGCTGATAACAGAGCCAGCCAACTCGCAGCTCAGCTATCACACGCATGCGACACCAGTATGGCAAGGCGGAACCAGTATAGGCGACACCATGTACCTACATAATGGTGGAATGCACGCATTTCCAGCGCCAGGCAAGCATGTTTGCATGCCAGAAGGCGATCCACACGCTCTCGCGGCAGGCCATACTACTTGGCTGCTCAGCAGGAGTATCAAGCGGCAAGGCGGGTGCTCAAAACGGAGATCCGAAAAAGCAAAAGGGAGTGCTTTTTGGAAATGTGCGACTCTACTGAGTATGATCCTTGGCTCAGTCCTTGGACCGCTCCTGAGGAATATTATGTATGACAGCGTGTTGCGTCTGGATCTCCCAGCAGGTACTCAAATTATTGGGTTCGCCGACGACGTGGCAATCGTTGTCGTTGGGAAGGAGTTGCATGAAACCGAGGAGTCCTGCAACCTAAGTATTAGCCGTGTCCACCAATGGCTCTCATCAGTTGGTTTGGAACTGGCGGCGCACAAAACCGAGGCGGTTCTCGTAAGCAGTCGGAAGAGGGTGGAAACTGCTCGCATCACGGTGAGCAACACCACAGTCGAGTCCAAGAGGGCTATAAAATACCTTGGAGTGATGCTGGATACGAGGATGTCGTTCAGAGAGCACATGGAGTATGTCCATCAAAAGGCAGCGGATTCTACCCGAGCGCTCGCACGGATAATGCATTAAGCATCGTGGTCCAAAGCAGCAGCGGCGTCGTCTCCTCATGAGTGTAACTAGGTCCATTAACCTATTTGCCGCGCCTGTATGGCACAGAGCAGCCTCCGTGCCGAGCTACTACCGAGGTATCTGCTCGGTATACAGGCTTAGCGCTATTCGCGTGTGCTGTGCCTTTAGGACAGTGTCCGACGAGGCTGCACTGGTTATCGCGGGGATGATCCCGATAACGGATCTAATACTCGAGATGGAGGAAACCTTTGGAGCTGTAGACCAACGGGTGCCAGCCAGACAGCGAGTCATCAGTCGATGGCAAGCGAAGTGGGACAGTACGCCTAAAGGTCGCTGGACACATCGGCTTATTCCCGATCTTGCAGTGTGGATTGGAAGGAGGCACGGCGAGGTAAACTTTTACTTAACGCAGCTCCTGTCAGGTCACGGATGCTTCAGAAGCTATCTTAAGCGATTCGGGCACGATTCCACAGACGAATGCCCAAGTTGTGGTCGACGCAAGGTGGAGGACGCACAACATCTTTGAATGCGAACGGTTTGCTGGCCGTAGGAGTATGCTGGAGGAGGCACTTGGCAGCTCCATTACGGTAGCCAACCTGGTCCCGTTGATGCTGGAGTCATCGCAGAATTGGAGCGCAGTGTGCACGTTCGCGTCGGCGGTAATGATCGCACTAAGAAGAGCCGAGCGTAGCAGGAGAGCGGAGTAGAACAGATGGGGGTCTTGGTGTCTGAGAGGCAATGCTAAATAGGCTGTACCGCAGACAATTGACTCTAAATTCGTTTTCACACTAAACTTATCATGATTCTATAATATTACGTAATTTTATTTAGGAGTTAGCTACAAAATGGAGAATAAATGAACATAAAAAAAATACACACTCTCACATGCAGTGCATTATCAGTGTATTGTCGCTCCACGCCCACACAACCCCAAAAGCCTGATAAAGTTCAAAAGTGAATTCTTTTTAGTTACACAAATTGCCAAACAAACAAATTCGCCAAACGCAACAACAAAAAATAATAAAAAAGAGACAGAAAATCCGTTCTCTCTTACAAACACACACACACACATTCATAGATGGCAACCACACAGAATAACCACACTGTGCTGGCCAACATACACGCATACACTCTCAGATTATAGCCAAAAGATGACCAGCATTGGAGCCCAGTTACTGTCAGATTGCGAACCCGAGAGTCACAGTTTTTAGTTTCAGTTGTAGTTGTAGTTTTAGTTGCAATATCACCACGCCCCGTCCACCTTTCATACACCTCTTGACTCTTCAATCAGCACCCACCCATTTTAAGAGCGAAGAAAAACTGAAAACATTTTGGAAGCCACAAAAACAAAAATTCGTGTAAGTGCGCTAAAAATATAACTGCTTTTAGTTTCTACTTCCGTTTTATTGCATGCCCCCAAAAAATTTAACAAATGC
This sequence comes from Drosophila kuntzei, assembly GCA_035042165.1. Classification (NCBI taxonomy): domain Eukaryota; kingdom Metazoa; phylum Arthropoda; class Insecta; order Diptera; family Drosophilidae; genus Drosophila; species Drosophila kuntzei. The sequence goes on from JAWNLU010001470.1 coordinate 516,505, forward strand.
TGCTCGTGAAGCATGCTGACTAACAGTTGAAAGCTGTATTCGAAATTGAAATTGAAGTAAAAATGGAAATTGAAAGAGAAAAAATTAAGAAACTTACATTTTCATTTGTCGTTAATGCGATTAATCGAAGCAAACTTTATTGATAAGACTGTTGAATTGAAAGCTATTAAAATTGGAACTTAACACAAATAGTGTCATATTGATTAAATTTTAATAAATATAAGTGGAATGTAACAAACCTAATCGAAAGAAGAGATTCAAATTGCATTAAAATTAATGTATATAATGTTTTAATTGGAGCAATATCGAAATGGAATGTACATGAAAATAAATAAAAATTGCGTTGATTAATCCCTGGAATGCTGGTTGAAAATGTATTCAGTGCGTGATATTAGGGAACTTACTATCGATGTATGCTGGTAACAACGTGAACCGTGGCCATGAACCTGGTTGCATTGGTTGAATTGCTTTGTTGGATGTTTTGACTGCGCATTTGTCGATCTATATATGTGTGGTTTTCTCTGGCAACTATATGTATTTCAGCCGTGATCTGACATAGAAACCGATCGATCTCAGACATCGGCAGTGTTTTCTACGGTTTATCTTTTTAGTAAGAAATTCTTTAATTTTATTTGTATGACATTTTGGTTTGTAAACTGTGGTGAAATAAGCTTAATTTCTTCATCTAAGAAAGACAGAGGATGAAAGAGGAAGTACCAGTGGGATTGAGAGAAAGAGAGAGTGAAACTGAGACAGAGACAGAGACAGATGCACACACTGTTTGGCAAAGCGGAAGAGCTGTCCTAAGCGGAAGCACATTTCCAAATCTCTCGTGTGTGACGTAATATGAGCGACATCCGTTTGCACTTTGAACTTCCGGAGAGTGACACAGCGGGCTGCTTTTGTCTAGTTGCTACCACTAGAACAAGCTCATCAAACTGCCAGAAAAAGACGCAGACACACTCAAATTGAAAACGTTGACAAATCCATCTAAAGTTTACCAAAGACACCAACTGAGTGATGGCTTTTGTGAGTCGAAATAGAGTCGAACAGAGAAAATTTAAACAATTTAAATGAATAACAACGAAAAAAAAAGCTACACTGAGTAGAAGACTCAGAGTAAAATCATCAAGTGGACTAGCAATCCATTTGATGAAATGTAAAATAAGTAGAAGTTGTTCTGCTCAGTGTAGTTGTCTTTTCTGGACGCAACCCATTAACAAGTTATTTATGTTTCGACGAATATTAAGTTTTCGAGCAGAAATACCTAATAATTAAAATAACGTGAAAATGAGCCCACTCAAGTCCCTAAGATCCAGAGTATAGGAAGAGCCAAGTTTCGAGTAGTCGAGGTCATCGCCGTCTCCCTCCTTCTCTGCCTCCTCTTCTTCGTCATCCTCAGCGTCGTTTGTCTCCAGCTCCATACGAGTCCCTTAATTATTCATGTGCATTCGGTTGTGGGCGGTTGTTGGTTAAGTGCCATTTTACATGTGTTTCCCACGTGTTTTAATTAGTTTTGCAGAGTTCATCAACTAAGTGGCCATACCCAAACCAACGAACGAACCACTGAACCACATTGCATAAAGGAGCTTTGTGGAACAAAAGTTGTGAGTTATAGAGCTCGTCGCCTACGGCAACACCCTCTCAAATAATGAACATCACAAATCAACAGCTCGTCATTAGCACACAATACCTGGGCAGGTCAAAGTTGTCCGGGGTGTCGTCAGTGGTGAGGGGGGCGGGGGAAGAGGCGTGGTCACAGCCAGGGACGGAGGCACCCCTTGTGGTGTGGTCCGCCTTGAGTGTTCATAATTTTTCAGCTCAGTGAAGCAAAATGTTGCGTCGATCTCCCTCTCTGAGGTGGCGAGTATACTTGTAATTACAGCAGCTGTTGACCACATTAATTTTACTCGTACAAAGTGTGAACAAGGTGAGAGTGACAATACGCCCACACATACACACACACAGAGAAAGACGACACCTGGGGGCATAGTACAAGAAATCATTTGTTGAGCACTGCAAACAACACATATTGCATTTTGCCCTTTTTGCCTGACAACACGTATCGAATTATCGAAGAGACCTGTCTACATATCAACAATCTTTCATAAATTTCAAATTTACTAGAGCTGAAGACAGGATAATATTGCCAGCAATTCACATACTCCTTGTGAAAATGAAATAAAAGAACTGAACTAGTATATAATAGACAGATAACTTATACTTATGTATGTACTTTCACATTATGTATACGCCCCGTTGTTTGTGCAAGCTTCTTGCTTGGAGGAAGCCAAAAGAAAATAACTTGAAACATAAGCCGCAGCCACTAAATGCAGCAGCTGCGAGTTGAAACAGAACTTCTCAAGTTGGCCTCAAATTGTAATTATGCCGTCGTAGGTTGAGTTCTTAAGTGCTCTTCCCGCAGTGCTGCCAACCTAGACAGAAGACGCTATGTAAATGGGCAGCACTTGACAGTGGGCAGTCAGCACCAGGAGTGTGAGGCGAGGTGAGGCTTAGATAGTATCCAGGCAACAACTAAGAAGCCGTCAAACATGCCAATGGAGCAAGAACCTGCCACAACTTCGTTTATTTGATTTAATAAAGCACAAGGTAAACAACAGGCAGCTGGGAATCGCGTCGAATTGAGTAAACAACAAATAACATGAAAAAAAAAACAAAAGAAATAACACCAAAGGTATAAAAAAGCAGGACAAAAACAGTGGAGAGCACTCGCAATAAGAACAGTTTGAGGTTCAGCTCCAGTACATAAACACCAAAATACATATTCAACCTTTTTTTGTCACAGCCTGCACAACAGTTTTGACCCCAAACCCCCAAAGCAGTAGTGATTCCGTTCACTCAAAAAACAATTTGATAAACCAAAAATAAACGAGTTAAGATATACAACTTATAACAAACAATAATTCTGGTATGAAGAATGTTGGGCAGACTTTTTTTAGTTTGAAAGGATATTCATCATCTCAACATATGAAGAACCTTTTAATCTTAATATATGGTATTTGTACGTGTATAATAATGTATTTATTTTTGTATTAAATTTATAATTTAAAATGTCATTCCCAAGTTATGAGTGTAGCCAGTATATTATTTTCTTTTAGGTCGCGCAATGCGACTGTTTTATTTAATTGCCGAATACAGAATGAAGCTTAGCCTATGTTATTTACAGTATGTTCTATATTTACAGTATGTTATATATTTACATCGAGCTGCTGTGTACATATAACAGCGAGATGTAAATAAGCGATAACTATATTTAATCGATATCTAAATCTATATTCCTGCTACATGAGTAAGGTAAGGTAGATGGAAAGTGTTATATATGTAGGAAATCATAGTGAAATATATATAATATCCATAGTAAGTATTTAAACCTGAGATATTAATTAAAAGGGAAGACAAAATATAAGATATATTGTAAAAATAGTATACAAGTTTTTCCTTATGCATTATTCAAAGCTCTGACCTTATATGGTGTTTACACTGAAAAATATTCAACATGAGCACATTTAAACTGCAGTTAAGTAATTTTATTCATAACACTTCTGTTTTGTTATAGAGATCCGTTTTTCTTTTGGGGTATTTCTCCATCGATGCATATTTGTTTTTGTTGTTGTTGAATGAATGTTCTCTTTTTACAGGAAATGTATAGCAAAGCAAATGAGAACGATACCCTTATGATATATCCAATCACAGTCAATCAATTTGCCGCTGTGTGCGAAAAGTGCAATTAAAAACTCAATATAAGGGCAGGTTAAAAAAAGGTTAAATAAGTGTAAATGCCAAGCTGACTTGTCAAACAGATATCCTCTAGTTAAATATTAAACATGGCGCTATTGCTTCTCCCAACTTGCAATCGTATCGAAAATATGATGGTGAAAGATAAATCTTTGTTTTGGTGAGAATGAAAGAAATTATGGAAAGACATTTTTTTGTGATTATTGAATAAAATTTGCCATCTCTTTAATCTGATGGATAAATGGTTGTTGCTGGTCAGGGATACTTTGAATGAAAGTGCATTTTCCATTTGCAAAGCTTTGATGGGTATCCAAACATTTATAAATTGTATTTCGCATTCGCATACATATTATACATTTTATTAATTTGTAGGTATGACAGTGAGTTTGCCTGCAAGCGAAACTGCAAAAACAGAAACTGAATACAGTAACAACGCTTGCAACCGAAAATAAAAAATTGATTTGGTTTTCGGTGGGCTACATTGCATTTTAATGAGTCGCGAGACACGTGAAAACCTTGCGGCAAACCCGATAATAATGCAAAAAGTACTTACAACTCAACCAATGCCAACCATATTTGGTTACATTAATTGTCAGTGTAATTGCTAACGAGTGTGTCTCTGTTTGTTAAGTATGAGTATAATTACTTATGTATGCAAATGTATAATTAAACTTTGGATATTACATTCCCATTTTGTTACACAGTATACCGTATTTTATATATTCCCATAAAAGTTTGTTTTATATTTTTGCCGCGCTCCTTCTGTCCCTGCAAATAGCGACTTTTTTAAGATATAAGTGTTTTTACTGGTAATTAACGATATCAAGTACTGATATCTGTAAGCCTACTAAATTGCATCAAGATCGGTCAAATAGGCTGGCAGCAATTGCTATTTTGATTTTTAGAGCATTATACGCTCTTAAAAGTATGCAACGGATATTCCAATAGTCGGTGTCTTTACTATAGCCTTTTCCGCAGATTTTCTTTCTTTTTTTATCGCTTATCTTTTTTTTGCACACTAGTGTGTTAGTGTGCTAGTTAACATTGCTGGCAATGCTGTCAACGCGATCGCTGATGAACTTTTTTTTCAAAAACTTGTTAGTATTTGCTTTAAAGTGTTTGTTCTGTTGTATGTTTTTTGTGTGCATATTCAATTTAAAGCGTTGCTCGCTTAGTTATTGTTTAATTGGCACATTAATTTAACCGCAATGGCCCAATAAAAACATATAGCTCCATAAAATTTTAATTTATTCTTATACCCTGTAAACACAAAATGAACATGTGATAGTACTTAAGTTTTGGTTACCATATGTAAGGCATTGCAGGTAATATGTTTGCGAATTTGACTTAGAGATCTATTATAAGTTTTACTTTGGGATAAAGTATTAGTTTTCTAGGTCTTTTTGAAAATAGATGCGACACTCAATTCATTTCTCTCAGTGATTTTTCGCATCCCATCCATATCCTATCAACTTAATATTAAAGATTTGTGTTTCCGAAAGATTTCAAAAGAGAAGGAAGGACACAGGATATTTGCAAGTCACACATCATCAATTCGCGAAATCGTATTCCCTTTTTTGTTAAGTTTTTATTGTTGTTGCTACAAGAGCGCTCTGTTGCTGGCCAAGTTGACAACATGCAGCGTCAACAATAATTTTGAACGCTGCAAATTAACTCGTGTTCAATGACTAATTTAATGAACATTTTATGCGGATATCAAAAATAATTCCCAGCCCACATGCTGCAAATATTTTGGTAGGCTAAACAACTGAACAAAAATATATACATATATGCAGTTGAGTGTGTGAGTGTGAATGTTGTGGGCGTGTTGCAAGTAAATCATAGCGACAGCAACAACAACTACATTGAGTTGGTTACGCAACAAATCTGTGCCGCAGCAATGAAGTTTATGTTTTTTAATTAAAATTTGCTACCCAAAGAATTTGAATGAAGGTGTGCCAGTGTATGTGTGTGTGTGTGTGCGTGTGTGTGCGCGTGATGCTATTTGGCTTGTTGTTATTTCTTGCGAACGCATTTATCATGAATGAAATTTTATATGGAACGACCACATTATGCGCAGGTGTGCCCAGGTGCGCATGTGGCTATTTAAAAATGGTCAGCGGTCATAAATTTTGCGCGAGCGTCCCATACACCAACACCCCCCCTTTTCCACAAACCCAACCACACACATACATACGCACACGGCAGACCCTTATGCTGTGGCTATGTTAGTTCTCCCTCTCTGCGTCTCTCTCAGCATTTCTCTTTCTCGCTCTGTGTGCATGAAATCAAGCATGCTATGAAGCTGCCATTTGGCATTGTGTATTGTGCCGATGTCCGTATTCGCTCTCGTTTCTTATATCCTGAAGCCATTGAATTTAATGTGTTTTTAAAATGCGATAAAAATTATGTACACACACACACACACACACAATGAACAAGGATAACGACTTGGAGTTGGGACTCAACAAAATGAGTACACCAAAAACCCCCCGATGTTGGAGAAGGAGATGTTTGAGAAGGAGATGCTAGAGAAGATGACTGAGGATGCATTTGCTAAACGTAGCAAAGTGGCAATATCACCGCCGAATCCAAACTCATCGATCCCCTCGACAACACGCTCTCGCGCAAAACAAGTGCCGGAGATTCAGAGCAGCACAGCGCTTCGTGATCTTGGACGCGAGATTGCGAATCTTGTAAAGATGCTGGAGGATGGGAAGAGACGTAGCTTTCATCAACCAATGCGCGACTCTATCGAGAGCATCAGAGCGTTATACGAGCTGGTGGCCATCCAACTGCATGACGACGGAGAAAAGGCGGCTATCAGGACCCACCAATCCTGCCAGACCTCACCACTGTTCCGAACAGTGGCGGAGACGAAAAGGAAGCAGCCGACAGGTGCAAGAACGCCTTAAACCAAGGCTAAAAAGCACGGTGGCTGCAATGCCTGCGACACGCCCACCCATGACTAGCATCAGCTGGGCTGGAACTTGTAGCTCACAAAACCGAGGCAGTGTTGGTCAGCAGCCGCAAAAAAGTGGAGACAGCGCGCATAATCGTGGAAAACAATACGATCGAGTCTAAGAGGGCAATTAAGTATCTAGGCGTTATGCTGGATACCAGAATGTCATTCCGTAAGCATTTGGAGTATGTTCACAAGAAGGTGGCAGTTTCGACACGTGCGCTCTCTCGGATTATGTTAAACACCCGAGGAACGAAACAGCAGCGGTAAAAGCTCCTTATGAGTGTTACCAGGGCCATCATCCTGTACGCGGCGCCGGTGTGGTGCAGAGCACTGTCCATGACCAGCTATCACCGATACATCTGCTCGGTATATAGACCTCGCGCCATTCGTGTGAGCTGCGCCTTTAGAACAATCTCCGGCGAGGCGGCGTTAGTCATCGCGAGCATGACTCCGATAACGGAGCTTATAGTCGAGTCGGGAACAACCCACGGTACGGTAAACAGGATAGCTGGCAGGTCCCCAGCTGAGCAGCGTGCGGCCGCTAGACGGAGATGCATCAGGCGGTAGCAAACTCAGTGGGACCACACACCCAAAGGCCGCTGGACACACCAGCCTATCCCCAATATCGAAACTTGGCTTGCGAGGAAGCACGGAGAGGTGAATTTCACCTAACGCAACTCCTATCCGGTCACGGTTGCTTTCGGAGCTATTTGAAGCGGTTTGGGCATGATGACACGGACGAGTGTCCCAGTTCTGGACGGCACACGGTGGAGGATGTGTGCCATATAATATTCTCGTTCAGAAGATTTGCCGCCCATAGACAGCGGCTGGCGGAGGTTATAACCACCACTAATCCCGTCCCGGGAATGCTGGAATCAATCCGGAAATGGGACGCGGTGTCCAGTTTTGCCGCAGTAGTGATGACTGAGCTAAGGAGGGCAGAGCGCAGCAGGAGAGCGGAATAGAGTGTAGGTGGGGCCAATGCGTCTGCGAAGCAATGCTACGTCGGCTGTACCGCAGACAACGGGCACCTCCTACTGCTCTCGCAAAACTTTATAAAACTAACACACAGACATACAGAGGAACACACGCGCAATGAGGGAGAGACTTATGTGGTGGTGTTGGCATAATATATGCGTTCTTATTAACAATTTCGTCGCCATTGCCGAGATGATTGTCAGGGGGCAGAGGTTTGTCGGCGGGGGTTGGGGTAGGGCGTGGGTAGGGTAACTCTCAGCAACTGAAGCTTCATTTGGATGTGTAAACGTGATATTTATTTCGAAAACTGAATGTTGCCTTTTAAGTGGCAATAAATCAAATTGAATGCCCCATCCATGGCCTCAAGGACGACGCTTGTGGCATGCGAGGGCGTGGCCGTATGAGCCGTATGTGTATGTGTGGCTGTGTGTGAGTGTGTGACTGTGTGTGTGTGTGTGTGCGGGTGAGTGTTAGTCAGTCAAGCAGTCAGGCAGTCAGGCAACTTACTTTCATATTTGACTTAGTCATAAAAGCAGGGCATCACAACAAGCGCCTCAAGCCCGCCGCCAACATGTTGGCCAAAAGAAATAAAACTTCACCAAGCGACGACATAGAAAAAGTCAGCGACAGCATCAGCTTCAGTTACAGTAAGAGTAACCAGGACGAGGAGCAGCACCAGGAGCAGGAACAGAAACCAGAATAAGAGAAGAGTCAGTACCAAGGAGCGACCCCCAAGTCAGTCAGCTGTAAGCCAGTCGACGGCGATGACGTTCGAGTCTCCATCTCTGCCCCTGTCTTTGCCTCAGTCTCTGCCTTTGGATCTACTTCTCCCCCTTTGCCCCTCGCTTTGAGACGCTGGCAGCATCATCGTCGTCGTCGTCGTCGACGTCGCGGCTTTGTGTGCTGCGGTGTTTGTTTAGCGCTCCATAAGCTCTTAAGCTCATTTCGGTTGCGTTTTATTTGTAACTTGAGGCACACACACAAAGAAAGACAGCCATACACACTTACACACTCTCATGCATCCCGTTGGCCTTATTTATTTAAAATAAAGCTGCCAAGCTGCTGAAAACATTGAGTTAAACAATTGCCAGGCTACAGCTGCTACTTCAGTTTACTGGCAATGAAGTTACCCAAGGACTTCCACATCCCCACCCTTACCTCCAACCCTTGAGAACTACTCAAATAGAACTTTAGCTCCGACAACAGGTAGAAACCTAATACTCAACTATAAGTGCCAACTCATTCAGCCTTTCAGCAGTCAGCGCTCTGAACTCCCCTTTTCCTCCAAAAGCACCCCTCTTACAACTAACAATAATTGTGCAATTTCTTATAAATAGATCTTTAATTAATTTGCTTTGTTGAACTTCTCCCTCTATTCTGAGTATCTGTGGGTATCTAAATATTTAACACAAGTAGTTTCTATGGCAGCTGTAGCTTTAATCTATGTACATATATATGATAATAATGGTTCAATAAAGGAAACGGAGAAAATTCGACAGCTCAAATTTAAGCTAGAGCTAGAATTGCAGTTAATAATTTTATACAATAAAAAAACATCTTTACAATGTAAAATTGCATGACCCAAAATTAAATTTAATATCAGGGTGCTACTTGCATCGAAACCAATCGAAAATCTCCTACAAATGTATGGAGTTTTGGAAGACTTTCGGTTGGTTTTAATTTTTGTGGCACCTCCAAAAGTTTGTCACGAACAATATTTAATTTAATATATGAATTATTAAAAAAAAAATTCAAATAAGTTTGGCATCAATGCGCAAAAAGGTCACGATTCTTTATACCTAAAATTAACTTTTATGGCAGTGCCGAATGCCAAACATTTTGTGTAAGAATAATTATGCCCTGTGCCCATTAAAAATGGGCAAAAAAGGGTATAATGGTTTCGTTGGAATGTATGTAACAGGCAGAAGGAGGCGTGGCAGACCCCATAAAGTATATATATTCTTGATCAGTATAAACAGCCGAGTCGATATAGCCATGTCCGTCCGTCTGTCCGTCCGTCTGTTTGAACGCGTCGATCTCAGAGACTATTAGAGCTAGAGACTTAAAACTTGGAATGTAGGTCGCTGGGTACCATACGCAGGTCAAGTTTGTTTCCAATTTTGGATGCCACGCCCCCTTCGCCCACAAGTCACACAAAACTATTTACAGGCTCAAATTTTAAGATAGCACTTCTTAACTGACCAAGCAGTTGAGATGTAAGCCCATTAATCGACCCTGAAAGTTTCAAAACAATTGACTCATAAATAGGGAAGATATTAAAGAATTGGTTTTAATTCAATATTTGCATATGCAATGCAATGTGCGAGCGAGACAGCATATGTTTGTTTATATGTAAAGCGAGCGCAAGAAAGTGTGCCCGCACACTCCAGCGATTTCGCTTATCGATATCATTTTAGCATCATATGCTATTGATGTATGATATATGTACATACATACTTATTTATTACAATTATATTAAAATATAATTGTGTAAATACATAGATTTATACATATGTGTGCATTGCAAAATGCCATGTGACGTCACATTTATCAATACAGCAAGACAAAAGCTGAGTGCTATCCATTGTGCTGCATGAGAGGACAAAAATCATTTTCGAGCACTACTGCTTGCTCGTTGCCGAGCATTGAAAACTCCAAATTAGTAATTTTCTTAGCCAGCCAGAAAATGCATCTGGTGGGGTCTTATACAACCCCATCGAATTTGATTTAAATCGGTTTACTATATCATATAGCTGTCATTAGAAATATTAGTCGACAATTTAATACAACGCTCGCAAGGGCATCAAATCTTCGGCGTACCGAACAGCATATAAGACTATGGGCACAGGGTATCAGACAGTCGAGTAAACTCGACTGTAGCCGCACCTCACCGCGAGCGAAGCGAGCCGGGGGTAGGCGAGCGAAGCGAGCAGCGGGCGGAGCCCCCTTGTTTTTAAATTGAATTTAATATATTAAGAGCTCCTAAAAATACCTTTCCGAAATACCTTTACCTTTACGAAATGTATCAAATCTGTAGCTCCTGTGGCTTGGAAACTGCTGGGGTGTGCATTTTAGCGGGTTTGGGCGTAGAACAAAAATTTCTAGATTTACGATAGGGACATAAAACATTTAAGCCATTTCAACGCTCTGATATTTACAAACACACAGGCAAACTGACTTTTCATCTCATTTTGGGAAGGCCACTAAATATATCCAATTTAATTTTCTTTTGAACCAGTTGTTGGATTGGAATGATTTACATAGGTACCATTCGACACGTAATTTTGATGAGAATAACGGCATCCGCTGCAATCAATAAATTTTGGCCCTTCCCCTACCGTTATCCGATTCCCTTATCTCATGAACCAAGTGAGTTACTAAAAATCCTATGCACTTTTCTTAGTTTCATCCATACCTTACGATCAGTATATTACTAGATCCGATCAGACAGTCGTATCAAATTTCCAATCTTCCTGTATATAGTGCCAGTCGCCTTTCGCACCATTCGTTTTGTTTTCGTCACTAGCGTGGACTGCCGTCCACAGTAATAACAATTTAATTTGATAAAATGATGATTAAAGCGGAAAATAAAAAACATTCACACATGGACAGTACGTTTAGAAGATAGAGTCAAAAGCAGTATAAATGATTTTACTTTAATCTTTTCAACTTTTTTTTAATTGTTTATTAAAAATGATATGTTGAATGCCAAGAGATTAAATAAAAAATGGTATAATTTTTAACGATAATTCCACAGGTATCTAATGATATAGTCTATACGGCAATAAATGTAATATGCTTTCAAACCAGATAGCTTGGTCAACAAATCTGTTTAGAAAATTAAATTTTATTCTTTTAAAACATTGCTCTAAATCGATATCATAAGTTCGAAACTATTTAACAAAGTCAAAAAAGTAGTTCCTTCGGTCACCTCTTAAAAATAGTTGAGTAAGTTATGAAGCGACAGGAAAAGTCTTTGGAAAATGTCAATTCAAATAAGATATTTTTGTTGTTGCTTTGCAACACTTGAATTTAACGGTCTGTTGTTGTGTGTTTGACCGAAACAATGACAGAATCCTTTTGCTTAGCTTGTATCCTGATGTATCTGATGTCTTGTATTCGTATCTAGCATCTGCTGCTCTTCTGTGCTGAGCTGCCAGTTGTTTCATGCCTGTCTCTCCTGGGGAGATGGGGAGCTGGAGAGTCGGGAAGTTCGGAAGTTGAGTAGAGAAATTGCCCTTCTGGCTGACTTGCATATCAAGTTGCTGGTGCGCTTTGGCTGTTTTCTAATCGTCTGTCTAAGTGTCAGTCCGTTTTGTTTGATTGATTTTTGCGTTCCCTTCTCCCATCTGCATCCTCAAGAAGAGACTTTCAGTTGGTCTCTCGTAAAGATTCCTGTGTGCATTTATTGGCGTAAGAAATTCAATTTTCAATTCAAGTAAGAGCGAAAGCCGAATGACACAAGGCGACAATGAACGTATTTATTTATTTATATTTATTTTTCCCTTTATGCCTGTTTAAAATTCTTAACCAAAATTCACGACAGTACTCAAAGTATTGCAAAATATAGATTATACGAATGAATTCAACCATTTCTTTGCTAGTTACGACTACTTAACGATGATTAAATGCACTTATCGGATTACAGTACGGCGAATGCTTTTCTCTCTCAACTTGCACATGTTTTTCAGCACTGGCTAATGAACACATGTCCATGCCCCAGCATCTGTGTCTTTCACTCGACAAGTTTGTGTGTGTGTGTGTGTGTGTTTGTCAGTGTATGTATATAACGTAACGGTATTGGAATGTTTTTTTGCCATCATTAGCATTTCATCTTATTTCACTCAGGCGCGCAACCGTGCGTGCAACATTTCAGCAGTGAAACAACAAAAACAGCATAAGGAGGAAGATGAGCAACAACAACAACAACAATGACAACTGCATTCCAATTGTCCGCCCGTGCGTATCCGGCAGACAACAAACAGGGCGCCTTACAATCTAACCTGACGTGCCCATGCACCATGCCTCATGCTTCATGCCTCATGGATCTCTGCCCGCTGGCTACTGACAGCGCTTAGCTTTCCCTCTCACTCTTGCTCTCTCTCTCTCTCTCTTTATCTCCCACTCTCTGTGTCTCTCTAGCTGCGCTGTTGATGATGGCGTATTAATGACCTGAATGCGGAATGTAACAGAAATTTCTCCTTCTTTTTTCCAGTTGCACTGCTAAAGCATAAGTAAAGGGTGTTCCGGGAGGGGAAAAGAGGCAGCGGACAAGGGGCAGTGGCACAGGGTATGCCCGACACGCTGACGGAATGCATAATTGAATTGCGAATGAAGCGAATGAAACGAATGGAGCGAATGTCGAATGCCGGATGATGCGAATGCGAATGCGAATGCGAATACTCCTGGCTTCAGGATATCAGATCGGAGCAATTGGGTTAGCTTAATATACATAGCTGAAATTTCGATTTTAATATGCCCGCAATAATCGAATGCCCCAAGCTGCGATTCAAACTCTAATTCTAACTGAAACAAATGCAGAAATTTAAGCCGCCCATAAATCCGTGCTAGCTTCGTTTTGTGGTAAACATTTTTAGCCCGGATTAAGGTGCGACCAACTCATGGTCAGTGTTTATCAAATAAGTTGAATATAATATATACAATACCTCATAAAATTGTGCAAGCTATTGAATTATTTTGAAAGTGTCAAGTCACAAGTCGGTCTAAATGATTTCATCTCTTTGAAGAACACTAACTGAATTTTCTGTTTATGTTTCTTTTTAACATGCTAAACCAGATTCTTTCTTCCGCTCGCCTTTATTTTCATCCTTTATTTAGATAATTTGCACAGCTAGACTTTTCTAGGCAATTTTCTGCCTAACTTTTGCACAGTACCTAAATACCCTTCAGACTCACCACACTCCAGATCAAAAATTCCTTGCCATGACACTTTCCCCGTTGTTGTTGTCATTTTGTTGTTATTTTTGTAACAATTGTAACCTGTCGAAAACCCACTTTTTCTATGGAAGCGATTTAAAATCAAATATATGTATTTGATAGAGAAATCTTCAAAGATTATAAATCCGAAAGATTTTTGGAATCAGGTAAAAGTTGTGGGCGTGACAGCCTCTCAAAATCGACCCATTTTTTAGTTCGTGCACAGATGTGCAAATTTTACAAAAAATACCAACTTTACAACTGAATTATAGCTAAGTTATGCCACCGATCTATATGGTATTGGTTTCATCTGAAAAGTATGTTAATTTTTAATGAAATACGGAAGAAATTTATTCCAACCGTTGCAAAGTATTTATATCAGCAGGCTCCGCCCCTGCTTGCTTCGCTCGCGGTGAGTCGAGTCGGCTACAGTCGAGTGTACTCGACTGTCGGATACCCTGTGCCCATAGTCTTATATGCTGTTCGGTACGCCGAAGCTTTGATGCCCTTGCGAGCGTTGTATTAAATTGTCGACTAATATTTCTAATGACAGCTATGTGATATAGTAAACCGACTTAAATCAAATTCAGTGGGGTTGCATAAGACCCCACCAGATGCATTTTCTGTCAAGCTGGTTAAGAAAATTACTAACGAGCAAACAAAAAACAAAAAATGTAAGCCGTGAATGGCAAAAGTTGCAAAAATTGTGAAAAATTTCGAAAGGTCAGCGTCCTTCATTTCTTTCACGAAAAAAATGTTTTCAAAACAAAAACAGAGTTTTAGGTTCTTTTGTTGTAAACAAAAACTATCGGTGGCGCAGTGTGGCAGAAAAACCAACTTGCTCGATCTGCTTGGCGCATAAAAACAGGGTTGATTTGAGCTGGTTCGATTAAAACAGCTGTCAATCGATTTTTTGGCACAGCCGTGCAGTCTGTGGCACAGAAAAGTATGCGGCACCGAATGACACTGGTGTCCACATTGAAAGTGGCACATTTTTGTGCCACTTGATTTTGATGGCACAGCATTTGTGTTTACATTGCTCCGTGCCACTGTGGCAGTCACTGGGCCAGCTCTGTGCCTGAGTGTGTGTGTGAGTATATGTAAGTGTTATTCGCTCTCCAGAAAGCTTACAGGAATTTATTTCATGCCATAACTGCACTCTCTCACACACACACACACGGACACACACACAGACACCGTTGTTGTATGCGCGGCTATTGCCGCCTTTTGCCACCGCCTGCCGATCAAAAGGTGTTAAGTTCTGTTGTTATAGTTAAGCGCCAGAAAAACCACAAAGACATGCACAGCAAGCAGCCGCATGTTGACAGCGACTCCAGAGCTCGAAGAGGAAAAGGTGGAGCGAAGGGACGGGAGGAGGGGGCAGGTGCTACAATTTTGGCCCCGAAAGATTTGTGCAGCCTCAGTTTCAGTTTCAGCTCCAGCTCGATGTGTGTATCCACAAACAAGTTCACAAACTGTTAAAACACCGACGAGATTCCTCCCGGCATGCTATCCATCATGCTTATACATAGAAGTAAACTTATGGCAAGAAATTCTAGCAATACATATAGACAATTCAAGGACATTGAATATACTAAAATTCGCATGCAGAACAATTATTTTTTGTACTCTCATTGAACTGTATTCACTTTAATGATCCTCTCAACTACACTTTTCGACTGCCTGATGTTCGGATTAGTTCCAAATACTTTAACTCTAACATCTTTTTTTACAGTTCACTAATGTTTCCATTATATCATCTCCATATATTGAGCAAGCAGTTGATTCATGTACTTATATACACATAAAGAACCTCACATGAGGTAAAAGTCTAGTGACGAAAGCGTATTCTAGCCCCAAAATTTCTGATATCCAATTTTGTGACGAAATTTATTACATTTAATATATGAATTATTCTAAAATAAAAAACAAATGTTTGGCAAAGTTATTTTTAGGTATAAAGAATCGTGAACTTTTTTTGCGCAATGTGTCGAATGCCAAACAATTTTTTTCATCTCATTTTGAGAAGGCCCTAAAAATTTCAAATTAGTATATCTTTTTATATAAAAAAAAAATAAAAAAAGGAAACAAAAGGCTCCAACGGCTGCAATCGTTAAAATTTTGCTCCTCCCACTTACACCCCTATGTATATCTTACGAACCAGATGAGTTACCAAAAGTCTTAGTATGCAGTTAGTCTTAGTGTTAGTTTATGTCATACCTTTCGATCGGTATATAACTCGACATGATCGGACAGTCGTAGCAAATTTTCCATTCTTCGTGTATATATTGCTAGTCGCCTTTTGCACACTACGTGCTGCTTTCGTCACTGGCGCGGACTGCACTGAAATTAACATATTCGTCAAGATTGTGGCAAATGTTCCAAGTGACGTCCCTGGACAACGCAGCATCTGATTGTCTCTTAACACAAACAACAACGACAACATCAACGGCGGTGACATGAGTACGGCCAACGGGATATGAACAGACTTCTTTAGCCGTATTTAACAGATTTGCAGGCAAATCTCATAGCGTTCCTTATAAATAGCCAGGGAATCAAACAAAAACACCGGTGAAATTCATTAAAAAGAAAATTTTTATGTTAAAGTGTTGTATGTGTGACTAAAAAACTTGAGAATTACAATTTTGTATTTTCGAAAATCATAAGGGACCCATACCAAAATGGAATCGCAGCAAAAAACAAACCGTTCTTAGACGATCTTAATAAAATTTGAATGCATAATGAATTTAAAGGCCAAAACATGATCAAAATGACAGTGTGGTAAAGTTATGAAAGTTTAAAGTTGGTCAAACCTTGGACTGAGCAACTCGAAATTGTTGTCTAACTTGTCTTGTTTTTTGTACAAGAAAATTAAAGGTCTCTGTATCAAGTTTAAAGTGCTGTTTCATACTAATTATGACGTAAGGAGTTGACTAAAAGAAGGGAAAAAACCCGAAACAAATATTGGGTTCGATTTCGTTTCCGGTACATTCCGAAACAACAACTTTTTCGGTAAAAGGTTCTACTTCGGTATTGTCCTTCCGGTATCAATACCGTACGAATGCATGTATTTTTACCGAGTTAAGCCTTACTTAAATTTTAAATTATTTTTAAATATAATATATAGCAAAATTATATACATACAAAAAAAAAAACAAATTATTTTTGGAAAAATGTGGCGAAGAAGTACAGATACAAAAGTTTCGGATTTCGGTTCTTGAAAATAAATTTACTTCGGTTAACGGTTTCGGTATTTTTCCCTATAAAAAGCTCAAGATAATTTTGTGCTCCTAAAAGTTTGCAATACACAAATTTTTTCAAAGTGTAAAATTTTAAATTTTAATGCATATTTTTACAAATTTCTTTAAATTTGTATATTAATATTTAAGAGTTTTTTGAATTTGTTGTTGTTAAATGAACCTCTGATGTCGACTTCCTTTAATTGAATCTATTTATACCAATTAAGAAATATATTATAGGTTTTGTGGACGGATATGCCCCCTTCAAAGTATCGTGATGAAGTTAACTTTCACTTTTCCTGCAGAGGGACAACTTTGGCGAGTTCGAAATGAGAGGGATATATTACCTATACGTGCATTGTTGTTAGCACGTTCCGGGTAGAGTCTCGGCTTCTCTCTGCTTAAGATCCTAATGCCAGGTCTAATTTTAGTTAGCACACATACACACTATCACACATTAAAACACGCATTCAGTTGGGCATTCGTAATTATACACAAGTCGATTCAATTGAATCCCATTGAGTTTTCCAATTGAATAGGCCGTGTGTGCGGTTCGCCAATATTTTTACGAGCTCTAAATGACTTGAGTGCTTCGTTCATTGCCCTGTCCAGTTGTGTTGTCACTGGATTCCATCTGCTACACAATTCAGGAGGCAATCCCTCCACCTCTCTACCCTTACTTTACCTTCTGCCCCAAGTGTCTATCACACGGCAGACATTCAAGTTCAATTCAGCCTTTATATGTCGGTGTCGGCTTTGGCGTTTTTGCCCCACCTAAGGGATGTAGTAATTTTGGAGCACGCACTACCATACACAAGCACACACACATGCACACATATATATGTATATATGTAGGCCATAGAGGGACCCTGGGAATATACTTAAATGGATAGCGAGACGGGGTTTTTCTGATTTCTGCTCAATGAAAATGCCAACAGGCGCATAGAAGTATGCAGTAAAAACTATGTGGACATAAAAGAGTATAAATACACACATATGTATATATACATATATATATATATATATATATATATACATTTACCGTACAGATATGAAAATGCATCGTAAACATGTCGCCGTGTTATATTAGGATTTCGAGTAGCATATATGAGAAACGCTGTCAACGCTGTCATCACAGATGTGCCACCTACATTCTATGGTTCTCCTCTTCTAGTTGAAGTCCAACTCCATCCACAGTCACTAGAGAGTCGAGGAGTTTGTCTATTGATAAAAATGTGTCGTTGACGGCAACTGAATCCTGCTCACGCTGATACAATATTCTGATATGACAGCTAAATTGTGTTAGTTTCGATGTGAAATGTGTATAAAAATTGTGAACTGATTTCAGGTCATATAAACTAAGTAGTAATTTTCCTGATTTATAAAAACTACTTTTAGAAATGCATATAAATCATTAAAATTGGGTTCAGTTCATTTGAATTAAGAAGTTCATATCAGCGACAGCAACCAAAAAAATATTATATATCGCTTGATTATTTATATGAACCAATGATTTAACCAATATTTCAACTTTAAGACATTGTTCGTTTCACATGAATAAGGTAGTTCACTTATGAGAAATGGAGTTTACAGATTAACGCGTGCTTTTAAAATGAACTAGCTAAATATTTCATTTCTTTATGTTCACTGGTTCATACGGACTAGTTCAACATCACATGTAGTCTAGTTCCCTCAATATACATATGTAAGTGCCTATCTGCCTCTATAAATTAATATATCAATCACATTCCTATCCTCCTATCAACTCACAACACTGTCAACACAAAGTCCTCTCACATTTGCCAGTGTTGAAAAATCACTTATTTTGTGCTTAGAAATCTGATCTGATTTGATCTGTTTGTGGGACTGTCTGACTGGCTTCTAAGACATAAAACCGAGTAATTTATGGCACATGCCGTGGTCGTCTGTTGCGCTCATAAAAAGCAACGTCCTGTCCACCGACAAAAGAAAAGGTGGTTGGAGAGCAACGGGTCAAAATCGGGCAACGAGGCAAATGGCAATAAAGTGCCAACCGAAATCAATAATGCGCGCGCCTCACAAATGTGGCAGTAAACTTGCAAAATTTGTGTTAAAAAAAAAAACACACAAAACAAAAGAAAAGAAAACGATAAAGAAAAAGAAAACTAAATAAGAAGCGAACTGAACTGAACTCAACTCAAGCAATGCAAGTCAAGTCGAACCCAACAGAAATCAAGTCAAATTGATTTTGGCTTATTAACAGTACAGAGTGTGCCGTGAAGTCCACTAAACGGAAAAGTTTTCGCTCATTATGTGAGTCCAGCTGACAAATGGAGCAGCTGCCTCAAAATCCTTCTGCCTGCTCCCTTGTCCGAAGTAAAACTTGCTGATTACATTTTTTTGTTTGTCTTTTTTCGTATCTTGTGTTTATCTCTTATTATCAAATTTAATTTGCATAAATTTACAAATATTCAAATATGATCAAAAAGTTTTACAAAGTTTCAGTTGGATTCATCCCCAGAAAAGCAACCATAATCGTTTTGGCAACACATTGTTGCAGCTGATGTTCATCCAGCGTTAGATAGTTGCGATCCGCAACCAAAATATATTTGTTGAATTTCATTAGACTGTCAAAATTTCGTAGCTGCCGACGCACGCGCAAGCTACAGTGAAGCTCACGGTCCAGGAAACCCAGACTAGCGGTAACTGGACTTCGTGTGGCAGGTGCTGCAAGCCAGAATACATATAGATGGCTAATCCTATTATCTTCGTGCGATGTTGACCTCGATGAAACCGAAACCGTTGGCCATGGGATCTTGCACACCATTACCAACACTGGCAAGTGACCTCTCAACTATCTATAATTTGAAGAAAGCCTGCATTGTGGCTCGGCCAGATCTCTGCTCCCTTTCCCTGTCCAGTTGCGCAAGCATAAACACTGATCTTGCCCCACAATTAATTGTTGGGGCGCCATTGGCAACAATAGCTCTCTCTTGTTTTCATTCTTGTTATTTGTCTATTGAACAGAATTCATTTATTTAAAAATAATTAAAGGGTTATAATTAGGTATCATTGTTGGTGATCAAAATTATCTGCTGACAGATAATTCATTTCTGTTTTCCAACTTCATCTTTGACCGCAGCTTCCTGAGTAACTCTTGTCTTACGTTAATCATCAGCGATTTAAACACATTTTTTTTTTGTACTGACCGTTAATTTTTGAATGCTTTAAGCCAAAAACAGCTGACAAGTTGTGACCGCTATTCCAAATTCAGTTTATAATTGCAATGCAACGTTGCGCATACATCATTACGGTCAGTACTTGAGCACTAAGAACCTTAAAAGGCAGAAAGCAGACAGAGCAACTGGTGCTAAAAGTAAGAGAAGAGAACAGGGAGTGGTGAGAGAGGGTGCATTGAGAGGGATGCAAAGGGAACTGTTGGAATCTATAGGGAGTCACAGGAGGACGTCCCTCATTAAATGTGCAAATTGTGCGAGCTACCAAAAAGAATTTAAAAGACGACAACACAGTGGAGAGAGGGGGCGTGAATTGAGAGGGATTGCTTCCCGGGGTCAATTCTGTGGCTCCCCCTTCCTAATAGACAGCAGATGCGGATGCGGATGCGGATGTGGATGCGAAAACGAAAGCGAATGTGACGTTTAAAGGGGCGCATACTTTTAACTTAATGCACATTTTGACTCAGTGGATAGCTGAGAGGTTCGCTAGTTGGGTGGTTTGTGTAGTTTGGGTGGCTTGGGCGATCTGGGTGGAGTCCTCGGTTACGTCACAGTCTGTTTGCGCAACTTTCTGCTGACTTTTCAGACTAAAAGTCAAATATTTCATTTGGAAATTCCAAGAGCTAGGGCGAGAATGAAATGTGAAAATTTGCAAATACTCCTATATACATACATATGTATAGCTGTGTGTGTGTGTGCCACGCCTACAGTGCCACCCAAGCGATAGGAGCAAAACACATTTTTCTAGCTACAACTAAGGCCACGCCCCTCTTTCGCCCTTACGTCCATCTTCAACTTCAGCCGGCGGCTGCTTAAAACTATAAATTAAGTTTACAACTTTTCCGCAGAAACTTTTTCTGTAGCCTCTCATTGTTGTTGCTGTTGATGTTGTTGCTCGTTTTATTAGTATTGTATTTGCGTGTTGTTTTATCACAGGGTGACAAAATAGCATTGTATTAGAGCAAAAGCACAAAGCACAATAAAAATGTGTGTCAAACTGGCCAAGAAGCGACCGAACAACTTTGACATCCATCATTGCTGCACCCGACACTTGTTGACCTCAAATGGGGCAGACACGATTGCAGCACCACCTTCGCACCACCATACCACGTGCCTCTCAGCCAACAACGACAACAACTGAACAACTAAACAACTGACAGCTAATCAAAATGTCGCACAAAGTTCATTAACAACATTTTCCAGTCAATTGTCTTGTCAAGGTGCCCAGCATATTTCTGCAGATAGACAGAGAGACAGACAGAGAAAGAGAGAAAGATAAAGAGAGACAGAGACAGAGACAGACAGAGAGAGGCTCTGTTTGCGTTTTGCATAGACACAGAACTGGATGCTGGATGGGTCCTTGCCGAGAGGTCATTTAGGTCGTGGAAGCACTTTGTTAACAACTTGGCATAAAGTTGTTTGTCTTTCACCTCAGCGTGTCGATGACACGACTACGAATCATACCATCTTGAGCCACTCCCGTGCCTGAGGGAGCCGGGCGGGTTGGGTAAGGTTAGGTAAGGTAATTTTATTGTCAGGCAAATCAGCAAAGCTTAACGAACTGTTCTTACATTGCTGATACTTAAACGGCATAAAGACCAAATCGCAAGATCTTAACTTTGGTTAGCCAATGAACCTAAAATTGGCAACAGAATGCAATGCAAACAGTACAGGTTAACATAACAGATTGTTTATAGCATTGCAAAGACGTTTCTAAGCACAGTAGAGTCTCAGTATATGTGTAAATCAATTACTTAAGCCACTAAATTCCCACCAATTTTTGGCAGCGAATTGTAATCTCTTGTCGCAATTTTTGTCTTCTTAATAAAGTATACTTACCCTGTAAAATATACTTTTGAAGATATTCACTTGATTTTTGTACTTATCCTTTGATCAAAGAAATTGAAGCCTGATGATAATATCTATTTAGGAGATCGTTCAAGGCAAAGACTTTCTCCAATAACTACCGATTCACATGTCTACATCAACCCAGGTGCATGCAAATCTATGCTTGAGCTAAGTCGCGATGTTAGTCGAAGCGTTAGAAAAAGCATGAAGCACGCGTTGCCAATCCCTAAGTAAAACACTCTTCGCGTTGTATTAAGAACTGTGACGTTTATTGAATTGTATGGGTTTTTATAGCTTAACTTATGACAAGGTTAAATATAATGTTAAAGTATTTGTGACTCCTTTTTACTAATTGTATGATACGATCTTATGTACTAGGCAGAAACAGTTGACTATAGTGTTGGAGCGTTCTTGTCTCCCTCTTACTTATTGTATAATGTATAATGTATAATGTACTATGTAGACAAGGTTGACTATTGTTGGAGCATTCTTGTCTCTCTTTTACTCATTATGTAATGTAGTTGTTATGTAATGTTATGTAATATTTAGATAAGATCAGATGTGAGTCTTAAGTACATCTTACTCCTTTCTACTCATGGTATCACCATGTGTACGGTCAAGTATTGTATATCTAATCTACTTGACGATGCATGTTTACACATGTTGTCCTTATTTTTGAGCGCTAGAATCGCGACCCTACGCCTTACGAGACCCTTTTAAAGTACTTGCTTCACACATGTGGCAGCGTACTACGAGGGCTGTTTCTACAGTATGTTCATTTATGAACACCAAGAATGATTGCGCTGCCAAGGCTTATGAAATTTTAATTACTTTCGATAAAAAAAAAGTTCAGCGTTGTACATAATTTTAAGCACAAATGTAATTATTTAAATGCTGTGCGTCTCTTAGGTTTTCCCATATTTTTCTAAGCTTAAGACCTGACTCCAGCAACTTAAAATTCCTTGTCAGGAATTGACAATTATTTCGTGTGTTTGCGGAACATAACTAAAACAGTGTGACCAAGCACCTAATAATAAGGAAATGTTTACCTAAAACTGGCATATTTTTGACCATTCACCAAAAACGTACATGGTTACTCTGACAAATCAGCTGTGCTCTATAAAAAAGCAGTGCAAATATAAAGAAAAATAAAATAATTTAAAATGAGCTCTGATGATGAAGCTATTGTGTTGGTTGCGGCACATATTGTGGCATGCCAATGGATGGGCGTGCCTCGACTGCTTTTATTAATGCAAATTTCTCCTCGCGTTGAAAATTCAAGTCTCTTTTTTGTGTTTTGCGCACAGCACCTTGACTCTCCATGTTTGACATTTGAATAAGTCCACCAGGAATAATTGCTTGATATATTTTCCTGATAGACTCATCAGCTGTTCTCTCAGTCCACACATGCTATCGATATGCCAAATATCGATATGAATTTGTGGATTTCGTTCGGGTTGCTGGATACGCACCAACCGAAAACGAAAACTAACAAGGGGGCTCCGCCCCCTGCTCGCTTCGCTCGCGGTGAGGTGCGGCTACAGTCGAGTATACTCGACTGTCGGATACCCTGTGCCCATAGTCTTATATGCTGTTCGGTACGCCGAAGATTTGATGCCCTTGCGAGCGTTGTATTAAATTGTCGACTAATATTTCTAATGACAGTTATATGATATAGTAAACCGATTTAAATCAAATTCGGTGGGGTTGTATAAGACCCCACCAGATGCATTTCTGTCAAGCTGGCTAAGAAAATTACTAATTTGGAGTTTTCAGTGCTCGGCAACGAGCAAACAGTAGTGCTCGAAAATGATTTTTGTCCTCTCATGCAGCACAATGGATAGCACTCAGCTTCTGTCTTGCTGTATTGATAAATGTGACGTCACATGACATTTTGTAATGCACACATATGTATAAGTCTACATATGTATTTACACAATAATATTTTAATACAATTGTAATAAATATGTATCTATGTACATATATCATACATCAATAGCATATGATGCTAAAATGATATCGATAATGATATCGATAAGCAAAATCGCTGGAGTGTGCGGGCACACTGTCTTGCGCTCGCTTTACATATAAACAAACATATGCTGTCTCGCTCGCACATTGCATTGCATATGCAAATATTGAATTAAAACCAATTCTTTAATATCTTCCCTATTTATGAGTCAATTGTTTTGAAACTTTCAGGGTCGTATAATGGGCTTACATCTCAACTGCTTGGTCAGTTAAGAAGTGCTATCTTAAAATTTGAGCCTGTAAATCATTTTGTGTGATTTGTGGGCGAAGGGGGCGTGGCATCCAAAATTGGAAACAAACTTGATCTGCGCTCGGTATACAGGAATCTACATACCAAGTTTGAAGTCTCTAGCTCTTATAGTCTCTGAGATCGACGCGTTCAAACATACGGACGGACGTGACGGACGGACGGACGGACGGACGGACGGACGGACGGACAGACGGACGGACGGACGGACGGACGGACATGGCTAAATCGACTTGGCTATTCGTACTGATCAAGAATATATATACTTTATGGGGTCTGCCACGCTTCCTTCTGCCTGTTACATACATTCCAACGAACCCATTATACCCTTTTTTGCCCATTTTTAATGGGCACAGGGTATAAAAATTCCTGCCAAAGTTTTTATACCCGTTACTTAAAAATTAAGTAAAAGGGTATATTGTATTCGTGCAAATGTGCGTAACAGGCAGAAGGAGGCGTGGCAGACCCTATAAAGTATATATATTCTTGATCAGCATCAACAGCCGAGTCGATATAGCCATGTCCGTCTGTCCGTCCGTCCGTCTGTCCGTCTGTCCGTCCGTGTGAGCGCCTAGATCTCAGAGACTATAAGGGGTAGAGCAACCAAATTTGGTACACAGACTTCTATAAACCCCACGCAGATCAAGTTTGTTTTAAATTTTCGATCGGACCACTATATCATATAGCTGCCATATGAACGATCGGTCGTAAATCAAGTTTTAGTATGAAAAACTCTTTTGTTTTCTGGGATATCTCAACCAATTTGACAGGATATGTATTTAAGTTGGTTTTACACATCCTGACCAAAATTGATTCAAATTGGTCGACTATATCATATAGCTGCCATATGAACGATCGGTCCAAAATCAAGTTGTAGTATGAAAAACTTTTTTGTTTTCCGAGATATCTCAACCAAACTGACAGAATATGCATTATAGTTAATTTTATATATCCCGACCGAAATTGGTTCAAATCGGTCCACTTTATCATATAGCTGCCATAGAACCGATTTGTCGAATTTCAAGTTTTAGTATGAAAAACTTTTTTGTTTTCCGAGATATCGCGACCAAACTGACAGAATATGCATTATAGTTCGTCCTATACACCTTAACCAAAATTGCTTTAAATCGGTCCACTATATCATATAGCTGCCATACGAACGATCCGTCGATAATCAAGTTTTAGCATGAAAAACTTTTTTGTTTTCCGACATATCTCAACCAATTTGACAGGATATGTATTTAAGTTGGTTTTATACATCCTGACCAAAATTGATTCAAATCGGTCCACTACATCATATAGCTGCCATAGAACATATTTGTCGAATTTCAAGTTTTAGTATGAAAAACTTTTTTGTTTTCCGAAATATCGCGACCAAACTGACAGAATATGCATTATAGTTCGTCCTTTACACCCTAACCAAAATTGGTTAAGATCGGTCCTCTATATCATATAGCTGCAATAGAACCGATTTGTCGAATATCAAATTTTAGTATGAACAACTTTTTTGTTTATTACGATATCTTAACCGATTTTACAGAATATGCATATAAGTTGGTTTTATACATCCTGACCAAAATTGGTTAAGATCGGTTTACTATATCATATATCTGCCATAGAAAGAATTGGTCGATAATTAAGGATTAGGGTGAAAATTATTGTTGTTTCTGGAGATTTGTCAATCTGGAGAGTTTCTGGAGTTTCTGTCAATCACTCGCTGATTATGAATTTTATTCTGTCTTATACGTCCTGAATGAATTTGGTCTTAATAGGTTCACTATATCATATAGTGGTCATTGTAACAATCAGGGCGGATGCCCTTTTCTATATTTTAGGAATATTCAATATAAAATAAATGTTTTGTCGAATATTTTTTCGGGTAGTTATTACATTAAAGTACTTTTAAGGGGTTAACTTTGTTTTCAGTTATCATTATAAACTTAGAGTTTTTATATCTTTAGAATCTAAAATTCGGAAAATACTTTATATATATTCAAAGAAGTAACGGGTATCCTACAGTCGGGAGCTCGACTGTAGCCTTTCCGACTAGTTTTTATATGAAGTTTGACAGGAATTTTTAGTTCCGGGCCTGCTGGAGAGAGGCCTTTAATATAAATCCCATTTCTTGATTTTCACTCAGCCCTGTATTAGTAAATTATAAAGGGTCTGATATTTTGATCGAAGTGGACAAACATCGCATTTTACTCAGGGCTTCGCGATACGCCGGGCATCTAAAGCTGCCCATTGCGTGGTCCACCGTTTTCTCTCCGTGCTTTGTGCACAGACAGCACTTTGCTGGATTTTCGCAATTCTTGGCCTCATGACCAGACTGGCCACACAACTTCCATGCTCATCGAGTCCTTTAGGGAGATTTTAACCGCCACAATTACCTCCTCCTTGGTTGCTAGCTCGTCCAGGTCACGGATTTCCACTTGGCTCTTCTCCGTCAGCGACTTGACGACCGCTCGGCTACCTAAAACCTTTTCTACAGTTGCCTTCAGTTCGTTAGCGCTGTGGGCTTGCTTTCTGCTTAAGCGTAGCAACAGATCTCCTTTTGCTGTCTTGCGCACTCCTTGCACATCCTTGCTCAACTGCTTTAGAGAGGATATCCGCAGTCTGAGGATATCTGCGTAGCTGCATTCACCTACTCCAGTCACGGTGATTGCGTCCGCACGGATTTTTTTCTGCGGCTGGTTCCGACCTTGAACCTTTGTCCACCGCTGCTGCGGTGTCGAGGGAGGCGTTCGCTGCAACGCGGAGCGTCGCACGAAAGCCGAATGCTCGTCCTGCATAACGGCACCTTCCGTGAAAGCGGGCCCAACTTCCAGCGTCCGCTCGGGCAGTCCCTCGGTGGCCAATGGTTTTTCTGTGCGTTTAAGCATTGGGAGCTATACCGCTCCGAATCGGTCACCAGAGCCCCGTTTATGAGCACCGCACACCGATGGGGTCGGAGATTGGTCGGATCCTTGACCTTTAGCACCTTTGTGCACCGGGTACTAGAAGTTGGACGCAGCTGCGTGCTTAGATAATAAATAAATATATATATATAAAACGAAATATAAATATAGAAATAAAAATAAATGTAAATTTATGTATAAATATAAATATGGATACAAAACATAATTATAAATATAAATACAGATCTGGCAGCATTAATCTGAGCAACTTTGAAGTTAGCGCGGGGGTTCTAACCGATTGGACGATCTCGATGATCTGGCAGCACTTCTCTGGGCATCAGCCGTCTGGCAACTCCGTACACAATAGGCAACTCTGCGCGATCATCTGGTCAGTGTGAAACAACAAGCCGCGACAGAGTGAAAATTGTGCAAATTGAGTGGAAGTTATGTTTTTTGTTGCTAGCACCAACACAATCAACGGTGCGAAGGAGTCAAAACAATAAAAACTTCACCTCTCCTCCTGCGTGAAGCGCGACGAGTATCGCCTTGTTGCAACTCGGCGAGGCGATTGAGGGATCAGCCACCATGCACCGTAAGTACCGGCACGACAAACAGGTTTTTTCGGTTCACAATCGCAGAGCAACGAAGCAAACACCTCACTCGAAAGGAAAACTGTGTTTGTGTTTGGGTGTGCGTGTATGTGTGTGTGTGTGTTTATGTATGTGTGTGTGTTTGTTTTATGAAAAATACGCACTGCCGAACAGTTACAGTTCTAGTCTCAGTCCCTTTTGCAGTTGCCTCTTTTTGCCGCATCCTTTGCCTGTCTGACTTCCTGGCACGCACTAAAGCACATAACACGCAAACGGGTCAAGGATATTATGCATATGAATACACAAAACGAAACCACAACAGGACCAAAAGCAAAACCGACTCAAACTCGACTAAACAAAACGAAACAAACCAAAGCAAAAAAGTTCACTGAAAACGCAACCAAACGTACATACGTCAACTTCAACGACGCAGCCATTGTCGCCGTCCGTCGGCCATTGTTGTGCAGCTGTTTTTGTATGTGTATGAACGTGTACAGTGGATCGCAGCTTATTTCGTGCAGGGGTACAGTATAAATTTAAGATCGGATAGCAGCAAAACTATTAAAGATATACAAAAAATTTAAATGCAGTAATTCTTATTAGTCTTTTCATATTATTTAAGATACATCACTATAATTATATTTCTGGAAATAACCTTTCAATCTAAGGAAAACTAAAACTATAGTAATTTTTTATGTCGCAGCTTATTTCGTGCAAGCACTTTGAGTGGCTCTAATTCTCCAACTGTAATTTTTATGTCGCAATTTCTTCTTCTATTTCTTTGGACATACCATAAGCTAATTTATTTTTGTCTTAAATGAGTTTACTCACACTTCCAAATTAAGTTTTGCGGTAAATTGGAAAAATGGGTCCACGTACAACAATTGAACAGCGGGAATTAGTTCTTGGACATTTTAAAGATGAAAAAAGTCTGCGGATTATCTCTAAAATGGTTATTTTGAGTGTTCAGAGTCATTCAACGCTTTTTGCGAGAAAATCGGGTGGCAAATAAGGGCCGAAATGCCCCTAACAAAATTTTTACGGTGCCCGAAGAGAGACTTATAGTAAGAAAAATCAAAGCAATTCCAAAGATATCGGCTCCAAAACTGACTGCTGAAGTTGAAAATTAAATGGGCAAACAATGTTCCTTAGAAACAGTACGCCGAATATTGCGGGATCATGGCCATAATGGCCAACAAACTCGAAAGAAGCAATTCATTAATAAAAAAATCAGCTATGCAGATTGAAATTTGCCCAGGAGCACGTAATTCGTCCAATTTCCTTCTGGAATAAAGTTAAATTTGCAGACGAGTCAAAGTTTAATATATTTGGTACCGATGGAATGCAATAAGTTTGACGCCACCGAATACGGAGCTCCAAAATAAGCATCTAGTTCAACAGTACTGTACCCCTGCACGAAATAAGTTGCGAGCAACTGTATGTACAGCCATTATAGCCATGATCCCGCAATATTCGGCGTACTGTTTCTAAGGAACATTGTTTGCCCATTTAATTTTCAACTTCAGCAGTCAGTTTTGGAGCCGATATCTTTGGAATTGCTTTGATTTTTCTTACTATAAGTCTCTCTTCGGGCACCGTAAAAATTTTGTTAGGGGCATTTCGGCCCTTATTTGCCACCCGATTTTCTCGCAAAAAGCGTTGAATGACTCTGAACACTCAAAATAACCATTTTAGAGATAATCCGCAGACTTTTTTCATCTTTAAAATGTCCAAGAACTAATTCCCGCTGTTCAATTGTTGTACGTGGACCCATTTTTCCAATTTACCGCAAAACTTAATTTGGAAGTGTGAGTAAACTCATTTAAGACAAAAATAAATTAGCTTATGGTATGTCCAAAGAAATAGAAGAAGAAATTGCGACATAAAAATTACAGTTGGAGAATTAGAGCCACTCAAAGTGCTTGCACGAAATAAGCTGCGACATAAAAAATTACTATAGTTTTAGTTTTCCTTAGATTGAAAGGTTATTTCCAGAAATATAATTATAGTGATGTATCTTAAATAATATGAAAAGACTACTAAGAATTACTGCATTTAAATTTTTTGTATATCTTTAATAGTTTTGCTGCTATCCGATCTTAAATTTATACTGTACCCCTGCACGAAATAAGCTGCGATCCACTGTATATGCCACGTAAAAGTCGCACAAATGAACGCATAATTGTTTGCACATGAATACATTGCGTAAATATTTGCAAACACATTCAGACAACACTCATCGCCAGCTGCCGCTGCGCCTGCCGCTCTTGTTGCAAGCAGCGCGCGTTCATTTGCATGCCACAGTCTAGGATGAACAGACTGTGGGTTTTAGAGCACATTGCCAAGTCAAAGGCGTTTTAATCTGCTTACCTTGGCGACGTTTCCCATTTTTTTTCCTTTCTATTTTTTCTTCTCTCTTTCCTCTCAGTTAAAGCTAAATTTGCATTTGCAACTTCAGGCGAAAGGAGGCAAAGGGGCATGTGGCAAGACGCTGTCTGAGTTTGCCATGCCTTGACTTACCGGAGATGCAGCAGCGTTGCTTTAATTACGAGCTGCTCTTCACTTTGAGCACATAAACAAATTGAAAATGGTTTATGGCATGCAAATTAATCAAATCTCAATTAAGTCTCAGCCAGGCAGCTGCTCTAAGCTGTGCAACCTTGCAGCTTGCAACTTGACCGGGGACCGACCTGTGGCTGAGGCATGCCACACCGGAAATTTCATATTTAAGCAGCACAGCGAATTGTGCATAGCTTGAAATTGTTATTATTATTATTATTCCCAAGATAATAATTAACCGCAAAATGCACACAACTATTGTGCAAGGGTTTTTTCTTAGATTGCATTTGGTTTTGCTGTCCCTTGAGGCACACACACACGCATACATCCGTCAACTTCTAATGAAATTTGTTTAATGCATAATCAACTAATGTTTTGCACTCAAGTACAAGTACAACAACAAAAACAATTGTATTGTTGTCGGCTGTCAAAGTTATTGTTCAATTATCAAAACTTTCGCCTTCGCTTCAACTTGATACATGCAACAGCTAGTGTCTAGTGTTAAATTTTTGTGGCAATCTCATAGAAAACTTTGCCACGTGTCACGACGCGTCCGAAGCATTAGTTGGCTCATTAAAAACAAAACTGTAATTATTGTTTTGGCCATAAATGTTAGCCAAGTAAGCTGAGGTCGAGAGATTCATTAATCAAGACGAAATGAGCTTCAATTAACTCGAAAACCGAGCCACCTTTATAAATTGCATTCATTTGTTGTAATGATAAACATGATATCATACACTTTTACATAGTACATTCGGTAGGTGCTATTGCCATTTCCATGGTCACATTTCGCTGTCGATGACGCGACAATTTGTGACCGGAGCCACAACAGCGAGAACCCATTTCCGGTGCCACTTGCAATAGTTGCAACAGTTGCCAGTTGTCAAAGGAGGTGGCCCTGCCAAAGGCAGCATGTGTACGAATATATGCTGCACTTCCTGTTCGCGTATCAATTATGCTGCACATTCAATGTTACCTAACCTTCTAGTCTAAGCTTTGAGTATAAGCAATTAACAGTACAACCTGAAAAGCGTAAAGAGAATACTGTAAATCAACAGCTGGCAAAGAGCAGAGCATGAGCAAGGTCGTAACAAGACGTGCTTTTACTCTCTCGCTCTTTCTCTCTCTCTGTCATTCTCTTCACCACACTGACTATAGTGTGAGAATGCCACGAACTGTGACACGAACTCACCACGATGGCCGTATGGCACTCATCACTGTCGTATTGCAAGTAGCCGCCTTTTAGTCTAACGTTGAACTCTGTAGCTGTTTGTTGCCCCAGTGGCTTCTCTATACTTGCCCCAAACGGTACGTGTGTGTAACGATAAACCAGCGAACGCGACGCGTAATTCGAACGCCCCTTTAACCGAGCACAGTGCGCCTACAGGCAATTACAACTACCAAGTTATCAGCTCTGACGACCCCATTTATTTTTGTGGTATATTTTTTTTAGTTCTCAGTCCGTAAAAAACTTAACAAATAAGATTAATAATTATTAATAATAACAACGTGCAAAGTTTGTTTATCTAACAGCAGCTAACGGCAACTAAAAATTTAAATGCCGGTACAACAGTGTGTATGATTAATATTCGAAATGCAATAGCAACAACCATAGCAACAGCAGCAAATATTGAAATCAATTTAACGTAAATCGATGTAACCAAATGTGAAAATTAAAATTAACGCTTTATAGCTCCGCCGCAAACATAAAAGCCGGAAATCGTCAGCAATTGAAATCACAACTCAAACGGTTAGTAATACCAAACATATTGAAAATGTTTAAATAAAAAAAAAAATTTATTGAAAATGCATTTCAGCTGATTAAATTTAAATTCATGCATTTTACAATGTGAAGCTCATAGTCGCATAGTCGCTCACATCGGGACTTAAACACTGATTATACATATATGTAAATTAAAGAAATCTCTTTGAAAGTTTTTCTTAAGCTCTAAAAATACGTTGCAGATTGTTTTCTATATTTTTTATAATCCAAATACTTTATCAAATATTATGAATTCTTGGTAATCTTAAAGCTCAAGAAAGGATACATTTTAAGGAATTTTCACAATTGCTTAATATAAATCTGAACCAGAACGCTTTTACAAAAAAATGGTTGGTGTCTTTTCCTACGCTTAAATATTTTTAAATATATATTAAGTGCATTTCCAAATCTGATCTAAATATAGCCCCTCAGCTTCGATCTTTTTCCGCTTGGAAATATCTTCTGCAAAAAATAAACAAATTATGACTTATGCATAGAATGAGTCAAGTTTTTTTTGTGGCAGCTGGCGTAGTTTTGCCCTCACAACAATCATCTTCTATGAAACCGGCAGTTAATCAATCTTGGGTTTGCAAACCGATATGCAGTTATAAATATGTGCGACTATAAAACAAAATCTAACAAAAATAAGTGGCCCATCAACGGGTAGCTAAAAAAGAAAAACGATAAATACAAGTTGTATTTGAAAGTGGCTTAAAGCATTCAGCAAAACAGGAAAAACAATGTGACAACAGCAAACCGGAAAACAGAAATAAAAATAGATACGAAAATAGAACAGAAAAAGAAACAGGGAAAGGACTTGATATAGTTATAGGAAGAGTGTTAAGAAGTGAAAGAGGACGGGGACTGTAGCTTTTAGAGGCGTTAAGAACTCTTTGGTGTTGGCGGACAGCACAAAAAGGATCTACATGATTTATAAGGTACATTAAATTGAATATTCAACATAATGTAGCATTTAAATGGCCCAAGCAGACACACACACACACACACACTTACACAGGAACTATACATACATAGATATATGGAAAAGAACATAAGGAGATATGTGTGTTTGTTTGTATATATTATAATGTATAAACGAATCGCAGGCAGCACACACACAAATGCGCTTTCATCTCAAGGTCATTTGACCTAAATGGAATTTTATGGCCTGAAGTTGGGCCCTCCCCTTGGCCTGGCAAATGTCTAAGTGACTTTCCGCGTCTGAGAGCATGCCACAAAATCAAAATACTAGCCAAGCACCTTATGGCATGCCTTGTTGCTTTCTTTCTACTTTCTATTCTTTTTTGTTTTTTTTTACTTCTGCTTTCTTGTGGTCTCTTATTAAAGTTGTGTGCCTCTTCAACTTAGCCAGCGATTAAGCTTTGCCAAAAGGATAGGGAAGGGGAAGTAAAGAACGAGCTAAAATGAAATGAAATAAAATAAAAGCTCACAACTTTTAGCGTCAAAAAATTATTTAACTTCAACGTGTGCGAAAGTAATTTAGCAAACCAGAACGTAGCAAGCATCATAAATCACACGCTCTGCCCTACAGCAAAGTGCCAACTATAACTGTAAATACACACACACACACACACACACTCGCGAATAGAAATACACACGCACACACTCAGCAATTGCGTGGTTGATGGATGGAGAGCGGTGAGAGGGGGATTTTTCGTTACGTGTGCAGGTCAAATGTGAAAAGTCAGCCAATTTGGGCCACATTTGACAGACAAGGTGGCGTCGTGACCAGCTGTCTGCCAACTAAATGTTGCACACACCGTTGCCCTGGCTCTCCCCTCTGTTAGCCCACATTTTACCAGCAACACAGCGCTCTGCCCACTTGAATGAAACTCCCGCAGTCAGTTCCATTATAAGGCATTAAGCAACACTGCACGTTGACAATTTTTTATCTATTTCATGTATTACCTAGCGTTTTACAACACTGGCACACTCTGAGAACAGTTCTATCGATTATCGGCAATTATTCGGAAACTTGTTTTGAACATGATTATGAATATTATGACATTTTAATTAACAGTTTCAAAGCTTCTACTATTGAAATCATTTAGGTTATTCCCTTAATAGATTTGGACTTGATTTTGATTATATTTCATCAAATCTTAATCTGATTATGGAATACCCTAAATAAGTATGATGAATATTAATTATAATTACTGCAAATACAACAAGAAACAAATACATATAAAAATTTATAGGTAAAAACTAACATGCAATTCTTAAAATTACAATAAAAAACATTTTAAATTTTATAATCGTATAATTTAGGTACATATTAAAATTTAATCAACTTTCAATATAATGAGTGCCTTAAATATAAGCAAACCTTGTAGCGTTAGCAGTAAAGAAAATAAAAATAAAATAAAATATAAGAATCAAAGTGCTGAAAAAGTTCATTATTGAACTATCGGAGCTAGTATCGACAATGTATGCAGAGCTAAAAACTATCGAAAAGATGACTGGCCATTAAAATCGCTGACATTTGTTTCAAAAAACGAAAAGAATAATTTAGACAAATAAAGACGAACATTAAACAAACTGAAACAATTAGAAATATTTATTTATATATTTATTTTGAATGCCGAAGAGACGCTGAGCAGTGGAAAGATGGACTTTTTGAGCTTTTTGGTTAACTCACAGCGACTAACGCAATGGGTGAGTAGATGTTTAGACCCTTAACTGCAACAAAAGCAAGGCAATCCAAGTTGCACGGTTGCATTTCAGCGACCCTCTGGGGGACCGGAGCTAATGTACATTTGCCTCTCGCATGAAAGCTGTGATCTGGACTCTGTGGTTAGCACATTGGCAATTGCATATTTGCGTCATCGAAATCCTGGGACCTTGCAACATAACTATATGCCCGTATTGAATATGCTACGACGTGATTATTCCAGCAAGACGGAAGTGCGATTTCTCCTGGACAAGCAGCAAATCAAACCGGACCGACATTTGGTTTTTCGAGACGATGTACCCGAGGAACTGTTACTGCGAAGTCGATTCATCTTGGTGAATCATCATGTGAGTCCATTTCACTATTGCACTGAGGAGGTCTACGATTATCGTCCCTATCAATGTGAGGCTGCCCGGTTACCCATCTATTGTCAACGCATAATGCATCCAATGCATTCGTGTGCCGCCCTCATTACCGAACGCTTTGATAGCCCCATATACAACTATACAAATGTGCATTGCCTGCGCGTCTACGAGCTGCTGCATGCCGCATTGTTGTTTCAGAATAATAACTTTACCCAATATCCGTCGGATCAGCTGGCGCATGTGCGTGACTTTCAGTTGCTGCAGTTCCTGGAGAAGCATCTGGGGGAGCTGGAGATGCCACAACGCACCATTCTGTACGATACCCTGGTGAAGGCAGTGTTTGATCTCAATGAGCTGACGTTGCCGCAAGTGCTGCGTCGCGAATTCAAACTGTTGCGTGCCAACAATGGCAGTCATCTGGTCCGAATTGCCCTCTGTTGTTTTCCCATGGCCGTCACCCGTTTCATTTCTTTCGAATTTTCCCAATTGGCATTGCAACAATTTGCCGCGGAGCACAGCTGCGACTTCATCATGCTCCTCGGAACGAGCATGCAGCCAAAGGGAGGTTTGGTTATCAAAGAGATTGGACTTATGCCACTGGATGCACTGCGTGACATGGAGGACAGACGCCTCTTCGATCATTTGATTATCAATCTGAATGCGGCTTTGGAACCTTTTTTGGCTCTGGAGTCGTATCGCGGACTTGACTTTATGCAGGGCGCCTTTTTCTTTTTAAATGTGTGGAACATTCAATATTACGAAATGCTAAATCTCATGCAGCGTATCATATACAACTGGGTTGCCGAGGATGTTTACTTGCCCAACTAGTTAACTTTCATGCTCAACGACTTGTATTTTTTAAATGTACGTCGAATAAAACCTTGCTGCAAATTGTCTCCTTTCTCTTGCCCACTTCTCTCTCTTTCTCAGCGGCCCTGTCATATTTCCAACTTAATCCATCTACAGAGCAGTTAAATCCAACTTGCAGTCTCCCGCAATACAAACATTTGACTTCTCAAGTGACGCATCATATTTTTGCTCCAGAAACCTGCACTTGTAACCTTGTCACTCATCAGGTTTCAATTAAACTTAGTTATATTTATCCGATCTTGAATAGATAAGATTAAGGATAATCATAGATATTAACATTCTCCACGAAAAAAAAGCATTCTAACTGATAAACTGTAGCTATCATGGATTAAAACCGAAACGAATATCGGTTTCAGTTACGGTTTCGGTTATGCTCGAATTAAGGTTTTCGATTATCGGTTATTCAAAATGTTGGAGTATCGGTTTCGTAACGGTTATCGGTTTTTTGTAAGTTTAGGTTAAAAAATACCGGTATGGTTTCGGTTCACAAAAAAAATAAAAATTATGGTTTTCGGTTGACCAAAATAAAAAGCGTTATTCAATGTTTTACATGAAAAAAGACTTAGTGCTCTTTTTAGCCTGGAAAACATTCGAACATTTCGATTATTTTGATTTTATTGATTTGTAATAATTTTGAACTGCCATAACTTTGTCAAAACTCCATTAATTTTCATGCGCAATGTAAATTTTTTAAAATCGAATTTTTTTTGAAAATTTACAGTGTTTGTCTTTGTCTTTTTTGATTTTTTCGAAAATATTAGAATTTTTAAAATGAACAAAATTTATTGATTTTTAATAATTTTGAACTGCCATAACTTTGTCAAAACTCCATTAATTTCCATGCGCAATGTAAATTTTTTAAAATCGAATTGTTTTGAAAATTTACAGTGATACCCCTTTGTCTTTTTTGATTTTTTCGAAAAAATTAGAATTTTTAAAATGAACAAAATTTAAATGCAGAACGAATTAAGAGTTAAAATCACGCTCAAATTCACATTGCGCATGGAAATTGATTGAGTTTTGACAAAGTTATGGCAGTTCAAAGTTATCAAAGTTGCTCAGAGCGGCGACGTTCAGAACCGATTATACCGGTTATTTCGGTTTAAAGAGTTTCGGTTTTTGGGGTTCGGTACAGTGGAAAAAAATTTTTCGGTTACGGTTTCAGTTCCGGTTACAAATTCTAATCGGTTTTCACCGGTTACGATTCGGTTAAGGTTTTAATCCCTGGTAGCTATTGTCAAAATTTTGTTCACAGTAAGAATCAAGTTTATATAATTGCTTTAAATTATATCGTTAAAATATTTGCTTTTATCGAATACTTTAGTTGATGTTAAATAAATAATTAAAAGTGATAATTACAATACGATGAATTGATAATGTTCCGAGCTTTAGAAAGACTGTATTAGGGCAAAAATATGAAAGTGTTTTGAACGGACGCACTTAAATTATGATTTATCCACATATAACACACGCTCACAAACAATATGCTTAGGGTAAGCATGAGAGATTGCCAAATATATTGAAGCTAAGAGACAGGAGGGGGAAGACGGGAAGATGGAGGTAAAAAGGCTGCTTAAGCCATTACACAATGCATTAATCTAATCATATGAGAAAATGTGTGAGTTGCCAAATTCATGAACTCAAAAAAGGAGTTTTATGTACGACTTTGACCCTGTTTTTTTTTATTTTTCCATCTTTTTGTTGTTATTGTTGTGTGTGCACACACACACACACACACCTACCCACATGTGGGCAGGCAAAAGTATTTGCAACTTGATTTATAAGCGCGCTGATGTCAGTTACGTGCACGCACTCAATAATGGCAGCGGGAGCTGCCACGAGGGCCTGAGGGGGTGATGTAGGGGCGTCAGGTTAGAGGAGTGTGGCAGGTAAGAGGGATGTGGGTGGTGCGTCTGTTGTTGTCTTTGTGCTTTGGCAACAAGGATTTTCGAAGGACTCGCCGCTATTGCGCAAAGTGCTTGCAACACTTTTTTGTCGTCGTTGACGTCGCCATTTGCCGTTTGGCTTTTATAAATCGCTTAGAGAACCCCAACCCTACCTGCTCTGTTACCCCCTATTCGAACGCTGATAACGGTGACAAGTCAAAGTCGCCGAAAACAGGAAACTCTCTGTCGACAGTCGGCAGTCGTGAGTCGAGAGTTGAGGCTTGAGAGTCGAGAGTCGACATTATTCTCTGGCGCCACTCAAAACACATCCATCAGCGCCGCATTTATATGAAGAGCTTAATGCCAAGGGTGTTACCGTACAGGTAAGACAGATGACAAGGGGGGTAATGGGGAGTTAGTCCTACCATCCTAATTGTTAGACTGTTCGTCTTTTATTTTCTTTTATTTTGTATTCTGTCTGTCATCTTGTTTTTGTCGCGATTTGTTCAGCGTTTTCTTGTTTGCTATTGCATACTTTTGTGCGCTGGGCGCGTAATGAAGATAATTGCTGTTAAGCGCATCTCTAAGCGGATTTTCGAGCCACGCTTTACAACTCTCAAATACCCCTTACCCCTTCCCAATTGCCCCCATGTTACCCCTTTCTGCGCTATTTAACTTGCTCCGTTATCAACGAAAGTTTTCACTTGACTTTAATTCGTATACCCTACGCCAAATAATGCAGCTTATTAGGATAACTATAACTTCCCTATAACTATTCCCTATAACTATGTAAGAAATATTTTGACGCAAACAAATGTCAATTTAAAAAAATCTCTTTGATAAAAATTTAACTGGACATTGACAAAAACGGCAATAAGTCTACTATCAGTATTTTCATCTTGTGACTATCTTTCAATTTCTTTCACAACTTTCTTGTTGTAGTGCATTAGATTTGTCATCTTTGCCTTCTTTGTGTTAAGTCCTCTTATTTATTATTATTTTTTAGTTCCGTCGTTTTTACATTTCCCTTTTAATTTACACTTTGCTTGGGTGTAAGGGACCAAGGCGTGCCAACGGCATATTCATCTCAAGCTTTTATTTCAAAGGGTGCACGAGACTTGCATTAATTAAATTCTTTAGACGCTTAAGAAGGTGCTTCAATTTGTTCTGTGTCTTGTTGCTGTTGTTATTGTTGTTTTTATTAGCCTTCAGAATTTGCTGCAGTTGCAGCTGTAGCGTTTGTTAATTGGCAAAGGGGCGTATGCGTGATGTGGCAATCAACATAGAAATAAAGTAACAAACGAAGAAAGACAATCGTGAAGTAAGTCTGAAAACATAAATTGCAATTAAATATGGTGGCGAAATTGAGGGATTTCGTTGATCCGCAAGTCAAACACTTGGTCCAAAATGCGGCAGCAGCAACAACAACCGCAGCTCAACAGCTTTGTCCGGCAGTTTCTGAAAAGCCAAGAAACTTGCCTTTGCACAACTCTCGCTTACTTTGCATATTTCCGGCTTCCGTTTTGGCTACGACATTGTTACGAATTTCTATGCTACAATTTTTCGCAGAAAACTTTTCCTATATTTATATACAAAAATAAATACCCTATACCAAATAATCAAAATAAAGGTATACTCACACTGCGATAGATTATGTCTATGTCAAGGCAGTGTGTTCAGCTGGCATTACTTTACGCACTTCTTCTGTGAAGCTAGGTATTTGCTCGTCGGGCAAACTCATTAAATTTTTTTGCATTTTTATTTTATTTTCTTTTTTTGTCAAAACTTGTTTACAGGCGCAAAATGATTGTGACAGACGCTAACATTTACGACAAATATAAGAATAATATAGAAATGATGGGGCGGAGGGAATTAAGGGATGGCGAGGAGTTGTAGGCGAGGGTATAGGCATTGGCTTTTCCATGTAACAGGTAATTGTTTTTGTGCCTGTCGTTCTGCTTCATTTGGTTAGGTTTCGTTTTTCGTGGCGTAGTCGTTATTATTTTTTCTTCCTACTTTGGAATAATTTGTTGTATTCCTTGTATCGCATTTGCATAAATATTTTAATTTGCATTTTAACAAAATGCGAATTTCAGAGCTGCCTTTGCCACATAATCTTTATAAATACATAAATAGAAATATGTATATTAGTATATATGTATATATATGTATATATATATATATATTTATCCATGTATACGAAAAAATATATCAAGATATAAATGGAGGTTTGTGTATGTCTCTATTGTTTTTCTATTTTGTTGTCGCTGTTGTTGTTGGGTTTCTGCAACTGTTTTTACCTCCCATTGTTTTCATGGGTTTGTCTGAAAAATGAAAAAAAAATAATAAAAGAAGAAACAAAAAGGCTAGCACAAAAGAATTGAATTGAAAATCTATTATACATCGGTATGAAAAGCCTTCCAACTGTATTTAAGGAGTTAAAAGCACGCTTCAGTTGTTAATACCCTTCAAAAATTCGAATTCAAATTGAAGAAAACAATTTACATTTGTCAATAAAAAAATATTTGAGTAAATCCATAAAATATTTTATGCAAATTTACAAAGCAAAACTGTAAGTATATAATCAACTAAGTGGCGAGTGCTGGTAATTGATAGTTTCAATAGTCTTAATAGTAATTTTAATCAAACGCAATGTAATTCATTAATTTCATAATAGAGTTCATATTTAAGCGAGTATACCACGAGCTTAATAGATACTTAATTGCATTTCAATTACCTTTGTATTATTATTATGATTGTAATAATTACTATTTAATTTGCAATCCTTTCATCACAAATTTATCGCGCATACGTCACGTCAGAAAAGATTTAATTATCAAAATAAACAAAACAACCCTCGCGGAATTGTAAAAACGAATAGCAACACTCACATAAGTATTTATGAGTGTGTAAGTTTGTTGTTCCTGTGTTTAACACTTTAAATTTAAGAACGCTCAAATTTTCTTGACAAGCATTTTATTTCTGGCGTTTTTCAGCATCGCCGTTTCCTTTTTGGCTTTTCTCTTTGCCTTTCTGCAACTGCAAACAATAAAAACCAATTTTCCATTTCTTGTTTTGTCTTGAAGTTTTGCAATGTGTTGTATTATTTCACAAAGTAATGTCAGTTTTAATTAATTTGTTAATTATAGAGTTTTTTAGGAGTGGGAAATGGCAAACAACAAGAATCTTTCTAGGAAATACGAATTTAAATTAATATTCAAAACTGTGATATTTTTCTCTGTATTTATCTTTGCTGTCTCTTCTTTTTTTTTGTGTAATTGTTAATTATAGGCGATACTTTCCCGTCAGCCAAATATCCG
Source organism: Drosophila kuntzei (assembly GCA_035042165.1). Classification (NCBI taxonomy): domain Eukaryota; kingdom Metazoa; phylum Arthropoda; class Insecta; order Diptera; family Drosophilidae; genus Drosophila; species Drosophila kuntzei. Next base: position 557,662 of record JAWNLU010001470.1, read on the forward strand.
AATAGACTTATACCAGTAAGATACATGTTTATATGTCTCTATGCCCATGAGAATACAAAACAGATATTGTGGCTAAATTACGATACCCTAGAAATAAAAAATTCGAGTTGAATAAAACTGAATTTGTGTGGCATCAAACGCGCATAATTTAATAAAGTCGACAGCGCGTTAGGGTCGTGGCCATAGGCCGACGGCGGTTGTGCCGTAAAGTAGGCAATCACTTTATTATTAAGCCAGACACACGAATACTTATACAGACACATTATACAATAAATAAAAAACGTACACACTCATGCATGCGTATGTGCAGCAGACAGTTCATAAAAAAGCAAACAAAATATTGACATCAAATTTGAAGATTTGATGCGGCCAAAATGCTTTTCACGTTTTCAGCATTTTGGTGGCTTTTGTTGTGAGTCTAGGCAGCATATTGATAGATAATATATTTATATTTAAATAACATTTCATCATGCTGTTGTCGACGATGACGATGAAGATGACGATGCCGATGTGACTGCAGATGTAGATGTGGGATGTGGGGGAGCAGAGCGTCGATTGGGCTGACTGAACAACGCTGCATATGCGTAATATTGTTTGCTTTCATGTTTTAAGCAGAAGAAGCAATCGCAGAAGGAGCGGCAGCCTTATAAATAAACCTGATCCATTACACACATACAATTTGACTTGGCTGCTGTCTTCAGTGCGATAAATTTGGGCTTATGATTTTATCCCTTTTATTATTGGCCACGCCTGCACGCCTTTACGCCTTGCAGCACGAGCGGCAGTGCCTTTGGCCTGCCATTTTCATCTCATTTTCATTTTTATTCGGAGGCAGAGTCTCATTTTCATTTCCATTTTGTTTTTGGCTTTTGCCTGCCCGCTCAAGCGTGAAACAACGCACAGTGGGACAATTAGGGCGTTAAAAATTGCAAAACCCACATTTCGATGGAAGCGATTTAAACAAAAATATATGAGAAAATATTGAGAAATCTTCAAAGATCACGAATACAGAAAAATCAGTTAAAAATTGTGGGCGTGACAGCCTCTCAAAGTCGACCCATTTTTCAATTCAAAAAATACAAATTTTACAACTGAATAATAGACAAGCTATGCTACCGATCTTAATGTTTTTGCTTACATCTGAAAAGTATGTTCCTTTCTAAGGAACAACAAATTTGTTTCTTCAGTTGCTTAGTTTTTATATCACCAATATTTAAAAAAAAGCCTTAAAATTAAGCTATTTTTTAACTTTGATGGAAGATAACTGACGTATGCCCCCATATGCCGCGACGCCACTACCATTGGGCGCTACGGTAATCAATTCTCTGAAAAACTTTTGTACGTACGTACTTTTGTCTAGTACGTGCACGACCTCGCCAAAAATTATGTAAAAAAAACCATAGATGGACGGCGAATTATCATTAATTATCATTAATTATCGTATATCGTATATCATATCGTAAAAAAATACAAAAAAAATCAAAGCAGGCTTTTACAAATTGTTTAAAATGTATAGGTGTTTTATAACAGTTTCAATGAAAAAATAAAAGAGCAACGCAAGCTTTTCAAAATTAGTTAAAATGTACAGAAGTTTTATAGGAAAAATTGAATTTAATTTTCATCAATTGTTCTGAAAGGTTTAAATTTGTATTCGCTATGTGGTGCGTGGTAAAAATAAGTACAAAAGTGTTTAAGAATTTAATTAAATATATCTATCGTGGCTAGGATGCAAGTATGGATTGTTCGCTATTCTTGCATACGCATTTACTTGCTTGACATTTATTTATAGTATTTAAATGAGACGATTTTTTATTTTCCATCATTTTTGACAACTTTCGAAAAGCCGCTTTGATTTTTTTTTTATTTTGCACTGAAACTTTAAAGTGCATTTAAAAAGAAACCGCGAGAGAGCGGGACGAACTAATAACACGATAATTCATGATAATTCGCGGTCCATCGAGGATTTTTTCGCGAATTATGGCGAGGTCGTGCACGTACTAGACAATTACCTTACTTTTATAAATTTGGCTGATAGAAGAAGAAGAGCGCACATGTAAAATACACACAGAAAATATTTTTCAACTTTGACCGACAATCCTGAACTTTTCTATCAAATGCTTTTTAAATTTTTTAAATATCTTTATTGTTTCAAAAGATATGAGCTTTGCAAAATAAGATGAGCGATTGTCCCACTGTGCAACGTTCACAAACAGAACCACATACTCACATATCGACACACACTCACTTACTGTGGGCAACGCATTGTCAGCATTTTGAAGAGCCAACACACAAATACCAAAGGGCATTTGCTTGAAAATAAATAAACTATATATACTCGGTAACAATAAGCAGGCAAGCAAATTAAACACACACAATGCGCACAACTTTTTCTTTGTTGGCGTTTCCTTTCCCCATTTTTTTACTTTGCCACACAAAAAGGGGCAAAAACTTTTGAGCCCTGTGCAACTAGAAGACGCTCCAATCAGCCAGCAGCAGGGCAGAAAATCAAATAAAATTAACACAATATAACAATAGGCATACTCGAAACTCGAATGAATGTCCTTGACCAACGTTACGGCTACTGTAATGAGCACACACACTCATACACACATATTCAGTGAACCACAAGAATGACTCGTTAAACAAATCAAAGTATTCCCTCTGAATGTATTCACAGTTACAACGCAGATACAAATCTATTCAAGAAATAACCATTTCAAGTGTGGTTAAACAAGTTTTGTTTAACGAGCAGAATAGATAGATTTCGATACTCGCATCTTCCATCTACATCATCGATTCATTTATGCATACATGTATGAGATTCTAAGTTGAAAAAGTCTCTCTTCTCAGTTTATTGTATAAATAATAAAACTATTTGCTTTAAGCTTTTTATAGCTAAAATAAAATATTTTACATTTAATGCACATTTTGAAAGCATAAAATGTTTTTGAAATAAGAACTTGGCGCGTCCTCACGCTGCCTAAAAAATTATCTAAGTCATAATTATTGTATAATTCATAGAGTTAAGGATAATATCTGTGCAAAGATATTCATACCTACAGTACCCTTTTCAGTCATTTGCAATATTAAGAATATATGTGTCAGAGCAGCTAGATTCACCATCTTGGTGTTACGTTCAGAGAGCACAGCAAGTCCCGAGAATTATTCTTCAATTATTATTTATTTTGACTGTCTCGAAACCAGGTCTGCACTCTATGAATTGCACAACCGGAAAGGAAAGTTTGGTCACTTGTCATCTTTTATGTACCTCTTCTTCCATACATGTCACTGTCTCTTTGGACCTGTCAGTGAACTCCTTTTAACACTGATTATTGAACAACACTCTCAGGCCATGCTCGGCACCTTGCCGCTCACCTTGCTTTCAGTGGTAACCCTAGTACTACCGAATAGGACAACTCTGTTAATTAACTGTCTTTATTATTGGCACTTGATAGTTAACAATCAGAATTAATAGTAACATTTACTAGTATCTACGACATATGTATATACTAACTTAGTAACTTTGTCTAAAATATAGAATTTCTATGATAGAATAATTTTACAAATACAATTTTAAATATAGAAAACTGTTTATTTGTTAACGAGTCTTGTTAGTAAGAGTTTCCCTGAAAACTTACATTTTTATTTTTCATAATGTACATAGTTCAAGCTCATGCAAACTAGCAAATGTGTGTGTTTTTCCGCTTTTCTCTTTTGCAATCGAAGGATCGTTTTATTGCACTGCTATCGGTACACATGCTTGAACACGTTTATGTGAATGTATGTATTTATGTGTGTGATTGTGCGTGCTCGTAATTATGTGCTACATCATCTTTTATGAGCATAACAGGCATACAAACATCTTCTGCTTTTATTTTCAAGTGTATCAAACAGGAAATGTTCGAGTCTTTTGCGAATGCCTCCCCCCGTCTGTCCCGTCGTGCATACCCCGCTGTTAGCCTCTCGTTTGTTTGTGTTTAATCTCGTTTTAATGCCGTTGAGCATCATCGTAAAAATTATTACATTAAATGTCAACGCAAAAAAGAAGAGACCAAGCAACATCCGAGCACAACACAAAATACAACAACAAAATGTACAAGAACAACAATACAAAATATATACATATAAGAAAACTGAACTGAGAAAGGGAAAGGGAAAGAGAAAACAAGAGCAGTGAAATAAAATGGAAAGTATGTAAGCAGCGAGTATAAAGGAAAGCGGGTGGGCCCTTAGTTTAAGAGGGTCGTTATTATTAAATTTTACACACACATATATATATACATATATATACCTATACACACGTACTGAGAGCAACAATAAAATGTGCGATTATATGCCCAAAAGACATGTTACTATCTCGCTCGTACACTCACACACACGCAGCCAACAACTTTATGCCCGGGCCACTAAAATTCAATTTTTACAAGCATAATATGTTGCAATGGCAACACTGATGACACACACACGCATACACATGCTCAAACAAACAGACACACACATACATACGTAGCCGGCACACCTTATACTTTCTCGCTGGCTTTTCCATTGTCTTTGTTAGCATCTTTCTTTGTCTTCTTCTGCTCACCCGCAATGATTTTGTCAACTGCCAACTGCTTTTTATGTGTCGCACGTTATTAAATGAATTCAAGCGCGGAAAATTGCCAGCCAGACCAGACTTGCCTCCACACTCCGCTACAAACACACAAAAACAACACCTTAACAAACGCACACACACACTGTCCACAGCCATTCAGCCTTCAAATTGTTGGGCCTTTTGTCAATACCCGCCAAGCCCATAAAACGCCCATCAGATGGCATTTTTCTGCTTCGCTACAAATTGAAAATTTCATAAATTCTTACTTTTGTTTTACGGTACATTCTGCCACATCTATATACCTCTTATCTGGGTGCAAGGCGACTGCTTAACGGCTCATTAGCTTAATAAATATGGCACAATAAGCAATAGAATTGTATGTTGCCCCTAGATACTCGAGCCATAAATTAAGTCAAAAATAAGTTGTCTTTGAACAACAAATAATAAAATAGGCACAACAATAAAAGTACAAAAATATTTACAAACTTCAATTAAAGTGAATCCAATAACAACGCAAACTTTGATCAATATTTGTTTTATTTGCTGAAAAAGTTCAAAATAATATTTATACTTAAATTTTTATTTAAGATTCATAAATTTGTACATACATGTTATATATCAAGGTGTATTTATATAAGGTGACGTGTTCGACACAGTTTTTCTCTTTGAGGTAGTTAGTTTGACAGTTCGAAATCAAATTTTTGTCGAGAAAGCTTAGCTCTGATTTCATTTTTTTCATTATTTTCATTTGAGTTTATACCAAGGTGTATTTCAAAATGAGCAAGCAATACGGCAATGTGTGCCGCTCCAAAACTGATAAGGACAAAAGGCAGCTATGGACGCATAGCGTTGGTTAGAATTTACCAAGAATGATTTGTGATAAGCATTTTAGGAGTCCAATTTTTAACATGCGTTTTAAAATAAACAGAAAAATTGTTTATGTTTTGATTGACTGACAACAGAAACAAAAACAAACGAGGAGTGCAGAACATAAAACTCTCTGAGAGTTGAGAGAGAACTCAAAATGTTTAACTACCTCAGCCTACTTCGAAGATGTCACCTTATATAAATACACCTTGTTATATATGAACTGAAACGTAATAATGCGTTGAGGTAATTGTCTAGTACGTGCACGACCTCGCCAAAATTCGCAAAAAAAAATCCTCGATGGACCGTGAATTATCATGTAACTAGTTCGTCCCGCTCTCTCGCGGTTTCTTTTTAAATGCACTTTAAAGTTTCAGTGAAAAAAAAATCAAAGCAGGCTTTACGAAAGTTGTCCAAAATTATAGCAAAATAAAAATCGCCTCATTTAAATACTATAAATAAATGTCAAGCAAGTATATGTGTATGCAAGCAAAAACATACGTGAGATATTTTTATAGCAATAATTCTTTATGGAAAGTCTTTGATGGACTGCGAATTATCTTGACTAAACAAGCAACTACATCATGACTAAACTAGAAAATATAAAAATAAGTGTGGCATTCTTTAGAATTTGGCACTTGTTTCCATACAGTTAATTTCAATTAGTGTACAGTGACCTTCAATAGACAAAAAAAAATAGGCATATTTAAGAATTACTTTGCAGTTTTTTAATAAAAATTAAAAATATGCTATATTTTCAAAGCAATATAATATTAATTGAAAATTGATTGACTACGAGTTCCATCATGACCATCATTAAGCATAGCAAACATTACGAGAATCTGCTTGGCGAGGAGCAACCTGCTTGACATGTCATTGCACTGCTTTACAACAATTTCCGGTAAGGAAGAGCAGTGCAAAGTGCAGTGCAGTGTGCGATCAAAATGTATAGCATACTTTTGTGCGGCTGCCCAATTGGCACGTTTGCCTGCAGTTCTTCAGCTGCTTATTAGCCAGGCAAACAGTCACACACAGACAGACACATGTGCCTAAGAAAAATGTAACTAATGAGGCGTATAATCATTGTTATGTCAACAGTTTTGCTGCCTTTTGACAAACGACTCATACACAAACATATTGTAGTATGCTGGCTCAATGGTGTATGTTTAGAGTGTGTATAGACAGACATATTGTGGCACAAGAAATCTACTTTCACATGTCAATATAAATAAGCGACATAGCTCCACGCCTGAGTACCTACTCAGCTCCACAGCATGTTTCAAAATTTTAGAGCATGAGCAGCAAAAAAAATATATGTGGAAAAAACAGACGAATAAGAACTTCATTATTATCATCGTTATTTCTGTCACTGTTTTGTGTGTCAAGTGACACCTACACACACACTCATGCACACGCGCAGACAAAGAAAGTGACAGAGTCAGGGATGTAATTGCAGGCAGCCAGCAGCATGTAGGAAATAAGCAATTTGAGAGATCATTAAAAAGTTGAAGCGTCAAAAAAACGACCCAAAAAAAACGTATATAACACCCAAGATGAAGAAATAAAAACGACATCAATGCTAAAGGACAATAAATGTCAGGCACTCAACACACACACAGGCGTATGTCAGTCTGAGTGCGTGTGCATGTGTGTGTGAGCATGTGTTAAAGAGCAGAGCTAAGAAGCATTTTGAAATGGTTTTGTGACAATTGATTAGTTGATGAAAGTTGCACACAGCAGACAAGAGACGACAGACAGCAAACGCGCACAATGAAGTTCAGGAAATTGACTCAATTTGGCATAAAAGTCTTGAGACACACAATCACACAAATATACACTGATAGATTGTTAGAGCAACGGCAAATAATGCAGAAGTAAGTAAGAACCTCAAGAAGAAGCTCCCAGTTGCAGTTGAATGCACGCATTTTGTGCCTCAGAGGCTTTTGTCAGTTAGTTTTGTGTGTGTTTCTCGCCCTCTACTTCTAACACTAGCCCTATCTCCACCCCTAGCCAACCCCTAGCTGTTCTGGACTGACTGGCAAGTTGAGTTTGCCAGGGCAAAGACTTTGCGTCAACAGCAGCCAAAAACACTCGACAAGCGACGGCAACAATGCAAAATTTTGTTAGTGGCTTTTGCTGGCCAACAAACGGTTTCGGCCTTGGTCTCGTGCAGAGTTGCCCTTTTTAGTTATTTTAAAGCTATACTAAGCTGCTTCGAAATTGCAAAAAAAAATGTTTTATGAAATTCTATTAGCTAGGTAGTTGGCAATTTTACAGAATGCTAGATAACTTCAATATACTTGAAAATCAATATATATTCTGGTAAAGCGGGCAAAACAAAATAAGTAGGAATACGGGAATATGGAGTTAAATTCTATCAGCTTGTGATCCGAAAAAATCGATTTGCCGGATACTAAATACTGGATAATTTATAGGACAGGTTTTAAAATACAGAAGTGTCAGACAAACAAAAAAATGTTTTATGAAATTCTATTAGCTAGGTAGTTGGCAATTTTACAGAATGCTAGATAACTTCAATATACTTAAAAATCAATATATTTTCTGGTAAAGCGGGCAAAACAAAATAAGTAGGAATACGGGAATATGGAGTTAAATTCTATCAGCTTGTGTTGCGAAATCGATTTGTCAGATGCTAAATACTGGATAATTTAAAGGACAGGTTTTAAAATACAGAAGTGTCAGATAAACATAAAAGCCCAATCACAATTTAATAGATAAAGTATCTATATTATAAATCTTACACAAAAAACTTCTTAACAAATTAAAAGTCTAGTGACAAAAGCCTTTTATGCCCCAAAACTTCTCATATCCAATTTTGTGACGAACGATATTTAAATTAATAAATGAAATATGAATTATTTCAAAAAAATAAACCAAGTCATAAAACAGGTGAGTTACCAAAAGTCAGAGTATGCAATTTTGTTAGTTAAGACTGTACCTTTCGATCGGTATATAGCTCGATCTGCTCGGACAGTCGAAACAAATTTTCCATTCTTCCTGTATAATTTAGTGAGTTTGCACCCTTCGTGCTGCTTTCATCACTGACTGGTTTGCTGAAGGATTCGTCTTTGACTTCGGGTGTGGGCTCGTGCTTTGCAACCCGTCTGCGTGTAGCATTGTTCAGCAGTTATTCTGTTTTGTAAATAGTATTTGCATTTCATTTCTGACTCTCGTTTTTTGGCTAGTTTGTTGTACTGCATTTTACTGTGCTAGTTAGCGACTTTTCACTACACTTTAAATGACATTTGAAGTTGAGTTTCGAGTCCGCGGCTGCCTTTAAGCAAATTAGTGTAACGTGCTGTCCAGCCAAGCAGCCAAACAGCCAAACAGTTGAGCAGCCAAGCAGCAGGATCTAAGGACCTGGCATTGTGTTTACCCATGCACATTTCTTTTTGTGCAGCGAGACATTTACCAACTGCACCACAGTCTGCACCCCTCGTTCCCACCTCCGTTAACGTCTCGGCGACAGCCTTTGTTCTACTTGGTCGCACAGTAGCTGAAATTTGTCGTAACAAGATTTGTTTTTGATTTGGATTTCAGTTGCTGTTGCTGTTGTTATTGCCTTCGTCGTCGCAATCATCATCATCATCGTCTTTGTTGCTACTTGAAAAGTGTGTGGCATTGGCGGACGCGACGCGCAACATTTTTGCGTAAACAACTTTTCCTGTGCAACGAAATGCGAACAACAACAGAAGCAACAAGAACGACAACAACGAAAGCAACGACAAATTGCTCTGTAGGGCGGCCAAAGTGCAACTCTGGACAGAGGCATTTGAGCCAATTAGACTTTATGCCAGAGCGGGGCGGGGTACAGATACAGTCAACGCCAACTTGTTGTTGTTCTTGTTCTTGTTGATATTATCGTTTTGCCGGTCTGCCTTTGTATTGCGACTGTCAGAGTTTGTGACAACATTAGCTGCGCAAAGCCAACTATTGCACAGCAATCAGTGAAAGCAAAAGTAGCAGTTACTCTAAGGTACAGGGTATTGAAAGTTTATTTTCACAGATGTTGTGATGTTAATCAGTAGTTAAGTTTGCAAATACTTTAAGATGGATACCCGCAAACTGACAATCTTCTCATTAGTAAAACAATATACAATCTTTAGTAAATAATATAAAAATAAGCAAGAAAAAATTTACCATTATTTAACCGTAATAATTTCGTTATCTTTTAAATAAAATAAATTAAAATAAAACTAGTCGGAAAGGCTATAGTCGAGCTCCCGACTACAGGATATCCGTTACTTCTTTGAATATATAAAGTATTTTGAGAATTTTAAAATTTTAAAGATATAAAAACTCTACGTTTATAATGACAACTGCAAACAATTAAAGTTGACAGTTAAATAATTAAAAAACCCATAAAAGTACTTTAAAGTAATTATTAAAATTAAATATGGCAGCTATATGATATAGTAATCCGACTTTGACCAAATTTTGTCAGGATGTAAGAGACAGTACCAAACATATAATCTGTAAGTTTGGTTAGTATCTTAAGAAACAAAAAAGTTTTTCATTCTAAAGGTTCATTTCATCCGATTATTCCTATGGCTGTTATGTGATGTAGTAATTCGACTTTGACCAAATTTTGTCAGAATGTAAGAGACAGTCCCAAACATCTAATCTGTAAGTTTGGTTAAGATATCTTAAGAAACAAAAAAGTTTTTCATATTAAAGGTTAATGTGCATCATATTATGTAAATTAAGATATCTTAACCAAACTTACAGATTATATGTTTGGGACTGTCTGTATCATTCTGACCAAATTTGGTCAAAGTCGGATTACTATATCATATAGCTGCCATAGGAACAATATAATGCAAATTATCGATTAGTATGAAAATGGTTTTTCTTTCTTAAGAAATCTCAACCAAACTCATACTAAAGGTTACTTTGACTAAACTTAATTAACATTATTAACTAAATTTCATTTCCGCGAGCGAAGCGAGCAGGTGGCGGAGCCCTTTAGTATATTAAATTGCATAAATAGGTGCGCGTGTGCATATAAATATTTTACTGTTTTGTAGTATATAAAAAACCTCTACACGAGGTAAAAGTCTAGTGACGAAAGCTTATTCTAGCCCCAAAATTTCTGATATCCAATTTTGTGACGAAATTTATTACACTTAATATATGTATGAATTATTCTAATATTAAAAAAAAAATGTTTGGCATTCGGCACTGCGCATTAAAGTAATTTTTAGGTATAAAGAATCGTGAACTTTTTTGCGCAATGTGCCGAATGCCAAACAATTTTTTTTAATATTAGAATAATTCATATATTAGCCGAGAAAATCGCCAAAAAGTAAGCCAAAAAACCTTTTTTCACCTGTAGTATTTCACCTGATTTTTTTGCAAAAAAATATTCAAGGGACGTCTAAAAGCCCTCAAATATACCTTTCTAACGACATGTAGAACAAATCTGTAGCTTTTTTGGATTGGATTTAGCTATTTCCCGATAAACTAGCTATTTCCCGCTAAAGTCGTAGAACAAAAGTTTCTAAATTTTTGATAAGAAATAATTCCTCATCATCAAATCTAAGATTTTTTGGCGCTTTGATACAAACAAACAAACAGACAAACTGATTTTTTATTTCATTTCGAGAAGGTCATTAAAAATTTCAAATTAATATATCTTTTGAACCAAATGTCGGATTGGAATGATCGAGGTATCATTCGACGCGTATTTTTAATAAGAATTTTTAAAAATTATAAAATTTAACCAAAAGGCTCCAATGGCCACACTAGCAGCAATCATAAAAAGTTTGCCTCTCCCACTTACACCCCCATATCTTCCGAACCAGGTGAGTTACCAAAAGTTTTAGTATGCACTTTTATTAGTTACCGTCATACCGTCATATAACTCGACCTGATCTGACCGTCGTAGCAAATTTTCCATTCTGCGTGCATATTATATATTGCTAGTCGCCTTTTGCACACTACGTGTTGCTTTCGTCACTAGCGCGCACTGCCGTCCACAATGATATTTATATAATATTAGAGAATGAAAAATCGCTTGAATACTCATCTCAGAATGAAATCAATTACAAATCCACTTCCAAGTATGGGGTATTGCAAATTTCAAGCCCAAGCTCATGTTCTTTAGTGTGCTTAGTGAACTTAGTGTGCAAATACTTTGATATTAATGCTGTCAAATTGGCAACAGTCTCATTAGGAAAACAATTGAATATCCTTAAAAAATAATGAAGAATCACCTGAAAAATAATAACATGAATTGCAGAGGTTATGAATACTCATAGCACATTCGTTCATCATTACACAACAGCTTTAGCTTCTGAGTGAAATCAATTACCCATCCGCTTGCATAGATCTCTGCGTTTCGAGCTGAACAACCATTTCCGTTGAAGGGGCCTCTAGAGTACGCTGCTGTACGCGGTGTCTATGCGATGTCATGATAAATCATGTCAGCCTCCCCCAACCCCTGCCACCCTCTTAACTACTAGGATACCCGTTGGAATGTGAATCATACACATATTCAGTCTAAGTAGATGCAGCTCTTTTATTTTTATATGGACAAATCCGACGGCACATTTCAACAGCATGTGGTTGCTGTTGTTGTTGCTGTTTGCTTATCTACGATGATGCATACGGGAAACCCCCTCGTTCTCCGACCCGCCGATCCGTTTTACTCTGAAGCAGCCCTTTTTACGGGGAGCTACTTTATTATGCTAAAAACTCTGGGCCAAAGTGTGTTATATGGCATAATCCACTAACAATAATTGAGCAGGAATTTATTATGTTTTATATGCCTAAACAAGCGTCAGTATCAGGAAACACGCGCATAAATGGGCGTGGCTGGCAGTCAAAAGGGGGCGAAGGGGGTGAGTGTGGGCGCAAAAATACATAATGAATTATGCAGGGCACTCACAACTGGAATCCTCGCAGTACACTAAGCACACACACTCTCACACACACACACGCACACACACTCTCACACACACACACACGCACACACACACACACGCACACACACTCTCGCACACACACACGCACACACATACTTACACATGCACACACACTTGTATAGATACGGCAGACATATCAATAATTCAACAGTCTCAACGAGAAAGCCAAAACAAAATATACAAATCAAGCACAAAGACTAAATCTGCATTTGTATGACTAAGAGATACCCATCAAAGCCTCTCTTGATATATTAATAGATTGTATAGTAAGCGAGCATACCCTTTGTGGGCTGCTGGGCAAATCGTGTAAATATAGAGAATCGGCGAAAAATAAAACAAAAATAAGGCGACTGTCGACTTGATGAATTATAGAAGTAAATCTGAATTGAAATATAACTGAGCCCTATATGTATTTAGATGTATAAGTCGATATACATACATACATATATGTACACACGTTCATATGTAGACATGTATAAATAAAAGGCAATATGGACGTTCATACACCTGAATTTGGATTTAGGTCAAAATGTTAGAATGGATTTTGGAATTGGGTCGAGATTGAGTTTGGGGCGTTTCATTCTGGCAGAGAAAATTTATCGCAATTTTTCGGTTATTATGGCCAAATGAAATGCACACCATATGAAGTGTAATATTTCATCAGAGTTAGCCAAAACCGACAGACAAGCTCTTTGACGGGAAGGCAGGTAACTTATATATATAAATAAAAAAAGATTTATGGTTGCACTCATACCATTCATTCGCCCATTCGCTCATTCGTTCATTTGTTTCGCTTGAGTGTAATTTATGCGACCAAATATTGAATTAATTTGCAATGCTTTATCAATATAATCGTATATTTTTGGGGCACAGACTAATCAGCTGCATTTCGAGCAACAGGCGACTGGCGGCAGATAAACCAAATCGAAATCAATGAAATGAGATTTTCATGTAAACTAAGTACATGACAATGATATAATAATAGATATAATGCTTCATAATCAGATATTCTATAAAGTTTGATAGAGACGTCAAAACTATTTGAAATTCTCATGTAAAAGTCAATGGAACTCCAAGAAAGACAAAATATATATTTACATTAGAGAAGGCACATACCCTCAAGCTCTACTAGTCTCTGAGATCAAACGGACCGGAATTGTCGTACATAATTAATAGAGGAGCTAATGCCTATTTCTCTAGGAAGAAAGGAACTCATCCTGTCCGTTTTTGACAAAGTAATACAACACGATGACAGCTGTACGATATAAAGAGCAAAAACAAAACAAACGGGAAACTTTTGACGAGACTTTGGTAGTACACGTGGCTAGGCTTAGTCTGATGGCTAAGTGGCTGCAGTTTTTCGTTTCCTTCAATTGCTTTTAGCCCCACAAAAAGCTGACGTAAGTTGGCCTTAGATCACGAGCCGCTTTAAGCCGCACTCGTGAGTGTTAAAAGTACTCGTAGTTAAAGTACATTTGTTTCTCAAGAGTGTCATGCATTTTTCAAGTGAACCTGCCTAGATTCACCCAGAGACTTGTGTGGACAAACAATGGCTAACAAAAACTACAAAAAACAATAAAGAAAAAACAAACTTTGAAATACTTTAAGTTTGTTCGAGCTGTAACTAGACAGAAGATAACGAAAGTAAATACATATATAAATCAGAAAAGCCTAATGCATGTGTATAAAGTTTGCAAAAGTCATTTTAAGTCGGACTCTAAATTCGTATGAATTTCAATTTTAGGAACGTATTAAATGTAGGTTATTATTCTAAAAGGAAATTCTGAAGAATATCGCGAACTCTTTGGTCGACTAATGGATTTAAGTCAGGATAACTTACAACCACGTTTCAGTTAACATCCATGGCCTCAATTTGGATCCAATTACAAATTTCCTAGAGCGCTAATTCAATTACGAGTGCCCGCCAGCCGTGCGCCAACTGAATTAAGCTACTTACACAATAATTGACTTCAACAAACTGCATTTGTTGCGCATTTATCTGTGGCCCGCGTCTCCAGCTATGTGCTGAGAGATACCCACTAACCACCACCCAACAGTAAAACCCGCCCAAGAGCAAAGCTCAAGTGCCACAAAAGATAAAAAGTAAACTATATCAAAGTGGTGGAAAAGGGAGGGTAATGGGGATGAAAATAGGAATGGAGCTGAGGAAGATAGAGATGAAGATGGCGTAAGCTAGCGATGAAGTGCGTTGGGCTTTGTTTACTCACCAGGCGGCGTTTCCGCTTCCTTTCTAGCGTTTCTCCCATATCCAGCTGTGGTTTCTCCTAGTGCCGCAGCTCCATCAAATTGCAATATCCGCGACAGCGACAGCGACATCGACATCAAGCGCCTGCCATCGATATCCAAGGCGCTTGACTGCGTCTTTCTTAACCCAACTCAACTCATGCCCACTGTGCCATCAAGTCAACCCCACTGTACTGTGTACAATGTGCAAGATTAATGCATTTTAGCCAACCGGAGCCACATTGTGTTGGTGAGAGTGTGTATCTTAATACTTTGGTTTCACTTAAAATGAGCAGCCAGCGATCCATTGCCCTTACTCCTTGCTCCTTGCTCCTTGCTCCTTTCTCCTTAGTGCTTCCAATGTTTTGCATTTTGCCTTCAATGAACCAAGGAATCGCCTTAAGCTCTTTGCATTTCGATGGTTCTTGAGCCAGTGACTTATTACTGCTTAAAGAGCAGTTCACCCTCGAAGGGCTGTTTGTTATTAGTAGTAGAGTGGTAGAAACTTGGGAATGTGTATGGGTATGCAATTTGATTGATGACCGCACATTCATCTGGTTTAAATAGTTTGCATTTGTTGTTGTCTAATGAACACGCTATTTAAACATAATTGAACAGCTTGACGACAACCAATTATGGACTGGCTAATTAAGTTCAATATTCATAATAATTCGCCTCGCAGACGCTCTTCGCAAAATACTATTTAAGATGCTTTTCAATAACAGTAGCTGAAAGCTGCTTAAAATTATCTTAGCAATAACACCACTTATGGTAATTAGTATAAATTCAGTATTGAGGTTTATTGAGCTTTATTGGACTATTACTGTAGTCGTTTCTGGATGTAGTGATCATTAGATACAGTGAATATGAACCCAATATCTTAAACACCAAAATTTTAGCATGAACTCTATATAGTAATTATCAATTTCTAACAATATTTTGAAAGCAAAACTACAAAATATATCAGTGAAATGGTGAAAAACTGTGTTTAATATTAATGCAGCAGTAAAACTACTTGGTGCAAATGATATATAAAAGTAACCTTGCTTCCTAAAGCTATTTTAAATCAGTCTAGTAGCTACATTACCTATTACTCATTTATTAAAGTCATTGAGTGAGCTTTCAACCCTTAATAAGCTCTTAAATATGTTTGTAAATTTCAGTTATCTTGCATTTTTTTTCTATCAAACTAATTGAATGTTACCAAAGCTTTACTTTCAGAAGTGAGAAATTTCTCACTTGATTGTGTAATTAATCAAATACTTGGGTATTGATTTCAACAAATATACTTTTAATTAAATATACTTGCTAAACAGAATATTTCTGTACTCAAATTTTGTATTAACCTCAACTTAATACTTGCTAATTGGGATTGTAAATTAGCGAGATAAGTAACAAAATTTAATGGCGAAAATAATTAATTAAAGAGGCATTGATGTGGCTGATGCCTCGCTACCCGACAACAATATGTCAACGATACAAAGTTGTAATTAAATTAACAGCACCGTATATATAAATTTAAAATAAGCAGCAAAATTACAAAAAATAAAAAGAATTAAAATAACAGGTGGAAAGCAAATTAAAGCACGTAATAAAGACGTGGGAAAAAAACTTTAAAGTGTGCTTCATAAATTGCAGTTGTTGTAGCTGTTGATGATGCTCGCCATGCGAGGGTCGGACTATAATTTATCGTATTCTCCATGATATTACCTTTTGAAGCTGTCTCCGTAATGCAATACTGAAAATATTATGAGCATGATGATGAGAAGATGAAATCAGGAAAATGGAATAGTAACATTCTCTATATGAAGAGTTGAAAATTATAATCAGTATGTTTACAGCTATCACACATTAAGTTATTAATAGTTCTTTGCTTCTTCATAAGCTCAGAATTTTTCAGCCAACTCCCGTCTACATATTCGCTTGTGTTTACTTGTACATAAATGGCAAATTAAATAATGTACATTTAATTAAAATGACAAACCAAATAGCAGTCGAGCATACAGTTGACGCCAGGTGGCGCCACCATCTATAGGACAACTTTCGACTTGAAAAGATTTCACTCTATCATGCTGAGATGCGTGTTTGTGTTGTGTCTTTCATTCTTTCTTCGTATGATACGAATAAAACTAACAAAGCACGTGGATAATTTTAATTTTATGTACTTTCTGTTGCATACACGAGCCAAACTTTTCAAAATTGTTTTGCCAACAAGAGCAACAACACTAACAACAACAACAACAACAATAGGAGACTGCAGCAGTCGCAGCTATAAATCTTAGCATACCGCAGGGCGCACAGCAACTTTTGTGGCGCTTACGGAGAAGCAAACCCAAAGTATCGCCGAGTCCCACAATGTGGCTTGAGTAATTTGTGCAACGACAACAAGAACAACAACAATAACTGCAGCAAGAGTAACTGCAACTGAGAACAAGAGCAACTGTAACAACAGTGTGTGCATAAAGTATGCACACACGAATGAGGACTCCTCGTGCATTAGTTTTAGTTTCCACATCATATGGCGCTGGGGGTGTCATATTGAAAAAAATTGGTTTTAAATGGGGCCAAGTCAAGCAAAAAAAAACTGAAAAAACACTGGAAAATTGTCGCAAAAAAAAAGTTGAAAAAAAGTTGAAACAAAATGACCGGCGGCAACTACAAAATGCTTGTTTCGAAATTAATTGCAATAGTTGCAAATAAACCAAAAAAAAAACTACAA
The DNA here is from genome assembly GCA_035042165.1 of Drosophila kuntzei. Lineage (NCBI taxonomy): Eukaryota > Metazoa > Arthropoda > Insecta > Diptera > Drosophilidae > Drosophila > Drosophila kuntzei. The sequence goes on from JAWNLU010001470.1 coordinate 575,033, forward strand.
AAATATAAGATAGGTGTACCGAAAACTTAATACCCTTATAAACTAGCAACACAAAAAAAATAAACTCGGCAGTTCTCCGATGCAACAATGTCCGATTAGAATTTTCCGAACATATACCCTCTAAGAGGGTATGGAATGTAAGTTCAGAAGAACGAGAAAACCTGACAAAATTCAGAAACAATTTGAGGAATGAGTGTGTGAATATACTGTTTTTTGTTTGTTATTGTGTTTTGTTAGATTTGACCAAACTGACTGTGCACACTGGGGCAAATTGAGGGGGCGGAGGCTGCATGCAAGTTGACAAGTTGACGACAGCTGGCACTTGACTGGACAGGTATTGTGGTGTTCTGGATGTCATGAAATGTCTCTGCAAATGTCAACATATGAGAATTGTTGATGTCAAGGATAACTTTACTTAAGCGCACGAATTTTTCAAATAATTTCCCAAAGCATTATATTAATTCCTTTTAAATACACTCTTTTTTTGAGGTTAAAAACTTTCAATGTAATTTATCTCAGGGCTTCCCAATTTGCATTCGCTTTGTTTTCAGGCCAAGTGCCATTTAGTTAAAGTGGACTGTCCATTTCACAGTCAGTTGGCAGCCCTACCTCTTTTGATGTACAGGAAAGAGTATACGCTGATATACTCCTGATTATACTGTATATATTGCGCACTCTTAAAAGTAATGTTTATTGATTTTGTCGAATGTTTAATGAATTGCAAATATACACGCAATATACATATGAATATATATGTATGTATGTGTGTGTGTGTGCATGTACATATATGTGTATGTTTAAATATGCAAAGAGAGCGCTGTTAAAGCCAAAATGAAAACATTATATTGTTACAATTGCCAATTTTACAAATAATGGCAAAAATTTCATTTTAATATATGTATGGTGTACTGCGAGCATATGTTATGAACTTATTTCCAGTGCAACAAAAATTAATGCATACTCAAATTACAACCTGTAAATTTCTTTAATAATTCCACACAAATTTAATTCGATCACAAGATGAGAAGACTCAGAAATGTATTGAAGTTTGTTATAGCCTCTTCATTTGGCACTTCATGTTTCTTTATCTTGTTAACCGCATACCCAAAGCAAAGCACATTCCAGACACGCCCCTCGCCCCTTTGGACCATATAAATTAATCAATTGCAGAAACACACAGGCACACACAGACATATACGTGGAGTAAACTTACCCGCAGACAAATATTTGCCACATCTGTATAAACTTTGGACAAAATACCGAATGTTGTCCAGTTCAGGCAACAAAACGAGTCCACGTTGGGCATCAAAGCTACAGCTCAGCTGTCAATTGAAGTCATCGGTGTCACCGACATGACAGACAACATTACAAATATATACACACATACACAAACACACACACACACACACACACACACATGCTGTGGGCTGACTGATGTATGCTTTTGACTGTTTGTTGTGTGCTCGTCTATAAATCATGTTAATTACGTTATAGCAAATAATTTGCCTGCATTTCCACACACCACTTCCCCCTATCACCCACCACCACACACACAGACACACCCACACACATAATATATTCGATGCTAACATGGGGACACACACACACCACAGGCTCGCAGTTCTCCGTTCTCCATTCTCAGCCCGTTTCAGTTGTCAGTTGGCTCACATCTGTAATGCATCACTTATTTGCTTGTTGTCATGCGGCTCGACAATATTTGCGGTTGGTCTGAATCAGCAAACCAACTGCGTGTTTACTACACATCGTTACAGTTACAGAAAGGACCTGTTCCGGAACTTGATCTGTTACCATAACATCCTGAACCAACACTTTATATGTATGTACATTACATTGATTCATTCTAATCAAAGAGTATCCATTACACATTAGCGATATTTGGCAGGCAGATTCAATCGCTCCTTAACTTATGATGGATCAGCAATTAGTGGCAGACAATTTATATTTTTATGCAAATTATTATATGGTACATGATAACTTTTCATCAAGTCTGTACAAGGGGCAATCAGTATCATGTATTGTAAAAGTGTGTGTATAAACACTATTTTATAAATTCAACTTACACACGCAAATTGACTATGAACTCAGTCTGAATTCACGAAATTGATTTTCTTTCAATTTGTGAATCGTCGTGTGTTGAAACAGGGAGCAATTTTTATTTCGCGAACTCAACAATTCATGAAATAGTCAATCTTCCAAAAAAAACTTCTTAACAAATTAAACGTCTAGAGACGAAAACCTTTCCGTGCCCCAAAATTTCTGATATGCAATTTTCTGACGAACAATATTAAATCTCATACATAAATTATTCTAAAAAAAAGTTTTTTCATAAATTCGAAGCATTTTTAGCGCTTTGATTCAAACAAACAAACATTTCATCTTACTTTTCATCTTATTTTGAAAAGGCCCTTAAAATACTCACATTAATATAACTTTTGAACAAAATGTCGGAATGGAATGTCTCACGTATCATTCGATGTGTATTTTTGATAATTTTAAAGCAGGCTTCAACGGCCCCATCCGCTGCAATCATTTAAATTTTTCCCCTCCCACTTATACCTCCTTAACTCACGAACCAGGTGAGTTTTTAAACTTCTTATTATGAAATTTTGTTAGCTAAGACCAGGGATTAAAACCGAAACGAATATCGGTTTCAGTTACGGTTTCGGTTATGCTCGAATTAAGGTTTTCGGTTATCGGTTATGGAAAATCTTGGAGTATCGGTTTCGTAACGGTTATCGGTTTTTTATAAGTTTCAGTTTTAAAATACCGGTATGTTTTCGGTTCACAAAATAAATAAAAATTAAGGTTTTCGCTTGAACAAAATAAGAAGCGTTATTCATTGTTTTACATAACAACAATGCTCTAATTAGCCTGGAAAGTAATGTTATCTGGTTACTGGAATGGTCCAGCGTAATGTCGATTTTATTATCATTTGATTTCATAAAAATTTGGTTAACTTGGTTTGAGCATTTCGACTTTTTGATTTTACTGATTTTTAATAATTTCGAACTGCCATAACTTTGTCAAAACTAAATCAATTTCCATGCGCAATGTAAATTTGTGCATGATTTTGACTCTAAATTCTGCATTTAAATTTTGTTCATTTTGAAAATTTCGAAATTTCAAAATTTTTCGAAAACTGATAACACTGTAAAATTTCTGAAAAAATTCAAAATATTCGAATTTTGAAAATGAATAAAATTTAAATGCAGAACGAATTTAGAGGTCGAATCATGCTCAAATTTACATTGCGCATAGAAATTAATTGACTTTTGACAAAGTTATGGCAGTTCAAAGTTATCAAAGTTTCTCAGTAGCTGCGACGGCCAGAACCGAAATTAACCCTTATAAATGAATCGGCTACTAAACGGTTATTTCGGTTTGAAGAGTATCGGTATATGGGTTTCGGTACAGCGAAAACAAATTTTTTTTCGGTTATGGTTTCAGTTATGGTTACAAATTTCAATCGGTTTTAACAGGTTAAAGGTTACGGCTTCGGTTAAGGTTTTAATCCCTGGTTAAGACTATACATTTCGATAGGTAAATAACTCGATCTGATCGGACAGTCATAGCATATTTTTTCATTCTTCGTTCTGCTTTCGTCACTAGCGCGGTCTGACGTCCGCATTGATTTAATTTTTAGAGAAAACAGTTTATAACACATTAGTCAACAGTTGGTTTAAAGTGCGTATTTAAACACATTTTGTGTCTAGGAATTGTTTAATACACTATGACGACGGTTTCTTGCTTCTTACGACACTGTCACATATTAGACAATCTCACAATCACTTTGAGTGAACCAACAATTGTCAGCTTGGTATTATATTAGCGTTCATTCGACTCTGTCTCTCTGTCTTTATCTTTGGGCGACTCCAGCCTGGCCCCAGTTACTACAACACAAGCCTGGGCAACCCCTGGGAGTCGGTAATAGTAGAGTGGGTCGTAAGTACTGTTGGAACGTTGCCCTGGATTAATTGAGTTTACCACAAGCAAATAGCCCGACTGACAGTTGAAGTTGCAACTTCAAGCACTTGCCCACAGCCATTGAAGAGCGGCAACACCGGGCACTTGAGCAGGTGCTTGCGCATTCATACCCTATAACTGTACGAAATGGCTAAAGAGTCGAATAACTGCTAAGATCAGTTTTTTGCAGCTTAAGCTGATATGAACTTGTATCGATCGAAAGTTGCTCAAGCAACTACAAGGTTCTTCTCGATATTTTAAGGCATAGAGTATCTATTAGTCGAAGAATCTTAAGTGCATACTAGTTTTTTATTTGTTCAAGCAGACAAGTGGCCATCGTAAAGCAGGCCACACAAAATGGCCGCACGTCGATTTCTACACTCAAAAAAAAGTGCCTCGCAAGACAATGGGCGATAGGCCATCATCATTTGGAACAGCCCACTACGTTGAATATCCACTTATTTGTTGTCCTACATATTTAACCATGTGTTCCACTCACACAGTCACATTCAATGTGGTGTGTATGGCAGCCCTTTGGCTTTAGGATCAGTTCCTGTTTGTCGCTAGATGTCGTTTAATGCACTGGAAAAATGATTTGACTGGGCCAGTTGCGTTGCTGTTGTCGTTGTCGTTGCCCAATTTGCGGTTGAGTTTTTCTTTACAAACTCTGAATACTGGACCCCACTTATGGGGCTCCAAGTTGTTCGACCAGCTTTCTAGATCTATCTCCAACTCCAGCACTGACCTTGTCTCTTTGTTGTACCAGTATGCTACCATCTGAGTGCCATTGTGTGCTTCAAATTTATGATTTGAAATGTGACTTTGAAAAGCGAATCTGGCAAAATACTCGTATCTTTGCCTTTGGATTTGCCTTTTACTCTGCCACTTCTTTCAGTTTCATCTTGGCGTTTGCGTTTGCCTTCGTTTCGTTTCGCTTGACATTTCACTTTTGCCGTTTTCACAATATTTTCTTGTTGCCCTTTTGCTAACAAACATATTCTCCCCTGCTTCATATTATTTTTTATTTTTCTCCCTTGGCTTGTGGCTTGCACGTGAATACAAAGTATATGCTGATGATGCTGAGTTGTTTGTCATGCATTCAAGAAGTAAAGATGTTCAGATACTAGCACATTAACCTCAAAAACACACGCTTGCGAGAGCTGTGTGAGAGGCAGCATGAGATGTAAACTCTTTAAAAATTAAATTAAATAATAAATATAAGAGAAAATATAAAATATATATAAAATATAAATACATAAATTCATACAACTTGGCATGTTTCGTAAACTAAACAATTGTAAAATATGTTGATGGTTGAGATATCGTAATACGCAGAAAAGTTTTTCATACTAAAACTTGATTTCTGACCGATCTTTCCTATGTCAGCTATATGATATAGTCGACCGATTTGAACCAACTTTGGTCAGGATGTAGAGGACCAACCCATATACCTTTTCTGGTTGAGATATCTTAGAAAACAAAAAGCTTTTCATATTCTTTAAATATTTTATATACTTGAATTGTAAATATTTTCCAACATAATGCAAAAGAAGATAACTCATAAAAATATTGATTTACTATAAGTAAATTTGAATTTATTATTATTAAAAATATATATTAAAATACACCATTAATGCTTAGAATCATTCAGGTTCATTCTACTCGTTGCTCAGCAAAAGCTTGCTATCTTTCCTCTACAAGTATAAATAATTGGCAGACTTATTTTGGATCAACTGTTTTTAAATGGGCCAACTTAACATCAGTGTTCGTTGAGTGTACAGTAATTGAAATCATGTTGGGTTTCGATGCAGAGCATGCTTGAATTCGGTTTGCCTTTCGCTTGCACGGTTCTTTCATGTTTTTAATTATTTTCTTACGCGTCACTTAAGTATCTTTTGCCTACTTGCCGACCGCCTCTAACTTATGCCTACTTTCTGTGCTCTCTACGCACTTTCGAGTGCTTTGTAATTTTTGCGGTCTTTAAGCCTTTGTGGTAGGCTCCCATTTTCGCCCTCTTCAGGGCTTTTTTCAGCATTTGAGCCCCGTATCAATAATGTGGATTTTTGGGCTGTCAGTTGCCGGCTGTTGTCCTTTTGTTGTTGCTGTTGCATTGTATTGGTGTTGCTGTTGTTGTAAAGATTTAATCTTTAGCTGCTGTGGATAATTGCGGACTTAAGCATGCGCATAAAAGTCATTACGTTGACTGCCGCAAAACGAGCAATTTAGATTTATTCTAATTAGTGGCCCAGCTACAGCAGAAACAACAACGGCAACGACAATTCAAATGCTAATCAAAGCTTTGGGGGTACAACGAAAGCGTGTCTTGAGAAATGTCGCGTCTTAAACGATGAAGTTGCCTGGAAAATCTCATTGAAATCAACAGCAGCTGCTCACATTTTCCTTTCTTCTTTCTTTATTTTTTTGTCCCTCCCGCTTTGCTATTGCTTCTAGTTGTGGACATATTGCGCATACGCTGATAATTTAAAATAATTTGCACGTATTTCGATTGCAATTGATTTGACATCCCCCAAGTTTACTATATTAAATATTTAAGCAATTTATAAGAATATCTACCAAATGAGAAGTTTCCTTTTAAACATTTTTAGGTTTTCCACTCCCAAAAATTGAAGTAAGAAAAAGGCATTTGTGTGTCAAGCACTCTCTTGTTAAGAATTTTGTCCAATTTAACCATTCTCCATCTCTCTGTTTACTTTTAATGTACATACATTCTTGTCTTATTTTTAAACTTTGGGGATTGTTGGAGCATTTTAATTTGATTCATTTGATAATGGACAATTTGGGATTTGTTTCCTGCTTGAATCACGTACAATGAAATATATGCTCAACATAATATATTCTTCTTGCGAGATATAATATATTCATCTTCACTATCTTTTTTCGAAATCACAGCCGTTGAAATATGGCTTTGAATTAGACTAATATGGCCATATTTTGGTCCTGTTTTAAAGTCATTTGTTTAAATGGGCACTGAAGCAATCAGTTACGTGTGCCTTATCTGCGCTTTACTGACTTTGTCGTACTCCTATCTTACAGTCACTTGTCTTTGTTAACATTTTCTTTCTTTTATATTGACCTGCTGCTTTAGCTAATGATTCCCTTTTTCGTTTCATTGCTCGCTGTTCCACTCAGCACGCAAGAGCGACCACGCTGCGTATACGCAATGTCAGTCACTTTGTTTCAATATGCATGCCACGCCTTGCCTTTTCCAACGCCCACACATGCTGTTGGGCGGGGCGGGCCCAAAGTCACTTAACCAAATAAATTCTCAAAAAAAAGAAAATAATAATAATAAGAGGGAACAAAAAAAAGATAAGAGAGAGCAACACGACGGCTTGTTGTTGTTGTTGATATTGTTGTTGCTGATGTTGCTCAAGTATTTATTTTGCCTGAGTGCGCTACAGTTTTTAAGTTTGTTTGCTCTGTGTTTGCAGCTCAACGCAAGGCACAACTTGCAAATATTCATTACGCACACACACACACACACACACACACACACACACACACACACACACACACACACACACACACACACACACATGCACACACACTGACAGCTAGCGAGAGTTTGCAAGGAAGCGATGGATCGTGGGGGAAGGGGTGAGGGGAAGAGAAGGAGTCTCAGCGGTTGAGCTGTCTCACTCACACAAAGCTATATACAGGCGCAAACTTAATGTGATTAAAATTGTATGGCAGTTGGTGGCTGCTTTTGCTGCTTTTGCTGCTTCTCCAGTTTCTTCAGTTTCTCCGGCACCTTAACGTCCTGCACTTTCACCTATGCCATGCCCACAAGACGCCTCCATTCGTATGGCTCTGGCATCTTTTAAAAACATGGACGCCTCGCGAGCAACAGCAGCTTGCAATAAAACCAAAGTGTGGCAACACTGCCAATGTGCCTTCCTCCTCGCCCTATCCACTAAGTGGGCACAAAAATAGTGAGCATGAACTTCAGCTCAGTTGTTCAACTTGGAGTCGCGGCGTTGTGGCAGCCGCATCTTAAAGTAGCAAATTTATTTGGCATTTCTTGATTTTATGTTGCGTTTATTTTGCGATTGCGATTGCGCATACCAAGACACCCAAGACACCCAGCAACTGGCAACTGGCAACTGGAAAACGGCAACGGCATTGTTAAAGCGCCGCTTAATGGATGCTTAAATAAAATTTTAAAGCATTTCAAATTTAGTGTCGAGTTTTAGTGTTTGTCATTAGTGTTTTGGCAGGCGTTAAATATTTAATGGTCGCTACGGCACTAGAGACGAGGACGAGGACGTTGAGAACGACAAGCCAGGAGTAAAAACAGGGCAACGTGAATGCCGCTTGAATCGTTGGAAATTTGCAACAAAGTGTTTGTGTTGTGGATAATTAATATGGTAAAAAGCAGGGGCTAGTTTACCCTTGAAGCTTTTGGCAAATTGACAGAAGGTTTAAGACTGTTCTCAACTGGCCAGCAAAAGTTACAATTGTTATACACACTGAGCTCATGGCAAACACAACATTGCTACATAAACAGGTAAATAATGAAAACCCGTAAAGACTAATATGCAAGTTAATCACTAGAGTTCGCAAAACAGTTAACGAATAATGTTTACTCAATTAACTACAAAGTGTTCTTGGTGCGAGATCACAGTTAAAAGTACTCATCGAACGAGCGAACAGGTGAGTCGCTTACTAAATAACTCTGAGCTCAAGTAAGTGTTGGGAAATGTCTAAATTTCTAGCGTAACGCTAGCTAAAGATCATTTAAAATTAGAGTCTGCATTCTTATGATCAGGTAAAAGTTTTTTGTTTTGTCAATTAATAACCCAAAAAGTGTTGGGTAAGTCTTCTTTTAGAGTTTAAAGTTGCCTGATTTTTAAATAACTTGATCTCAAATAAGTGTTGGGGAACATCTAAGTTTAGAGTGTTATTACACTGATAAAAAAAGTTATAAAATCAGAACTAAGAATTTTGGGCTATAAAATGCGTCAAGAACATAAAATTCTTGAATTTACAAAAAACATCTTGATTTTAAGAACATTTTGGTTTTTAAACTTTGAACTTTTTTTTTTTTATATGGGTTTTTTTTTATAAATATTTCGATTATATGTTTTTTCCTTGGCTAGAGCGGGTTTCGATCCCTCGGCTTGTTATCATCACACTGAAGCGGCGACTCTAACCAGAGCGCCACGGTGCCATTATTTTCCTTATATTAAATATGACATATTTTTATTCTCTTAAAAATTTAAGATTTTTAATTCTTACATAAGAAATGCGAACTTTTAGGTTAATATTCTTAGAATTAGTAATTTGGTCTTAAAATGTTCTTATTTTAAGAACAAAATATTTAAGATGAATGTTCTTGATTTTAGAAGTTGGTCTTTTTTCAGTGTACCATTGCAAAAGCTTTAGTATTCATTAAATGAGTGTCCAGGCGACATGTCAGTTAAATTCTATAAAAATGGAAAAAATTAATAGCGTTTTAAGGAAGTGAATAGTGAAATACTAATGGTTAAATATTGTGATTAAACTAGCTTAAGATTAATCTAAAATTACTCCCGCCTTCTCATGTTTTTATTAAATTTTACGGATTTGTTGCGTCAACCAAGTGGTAATGCCACAAATATACAGGGCTCTCAAAGAAGTTGCTCGACTTGTTGACAGGTTAGCAGCATTGCACTTTTATTTTCATTACAAACATAACCACAAGTTAAAGTGCAGATGAACGCTAACATGAAGACATGAAAGTCAAGCCAACGACACAAATTGGAATAAATGTAGATATTTATGAGAAGTAAACTGAAAGCACAAGCAAAAAATATTGCAAATGGAAAACAAGAAAAGGAGCTGCAGAAAGGAGAATAACATAAATAGGATTTACCTAGAAATACTTTATAACAAAATAATAATTTAAAAAGGCCAAGAGCACAATGGTTGATCTGATTCCATGTCTCTTATACCTATTTGAGAAAGATTTGAATAAGTCCGAGTGGTTGTAAAGGATGTGAAAGATGTATGTATGTAGATGAAGCTAATCTATAACTCTTAAGCTGTTTTGTGCTTACGTGGCAAGGCAATACACACAGGAAAAGTACAGTTGGGATATGCATATTGAAAGCAACACTGGGCAGGGCACTCAATTGGCACAATAACAATGGAATAAAGGAACTGAGAGAGAGAGCGAGAGAAATGGAAGTGCAAGAGAAAGAGAGAGAGAGAGAGGAAATAAAACCAAAATCCAACGAGTGCTAAACAGAAATAGAACCAAATGCAGATGCAGATGCAATGACGATTGCAGAAGGCTATTAAATACACGAGGGAAGCTACTTTTAACCTAAATCTGCGGGCATAAAAGCCATAGTCAGGACAGGGCCAGAACGTGGCAGTCAGGCAGCCAAAAGGAGCAGGCCACATATGAGCACAAATAATGCAACGATGGCGGCAGGATGGCCACGTGGAGTACTGCCAAAGCCGGCAAAGAAGTGCCAAAATAGAGAGAGAGGGAGTGAGAGAGATAGAGAGAGAGAGAGAGAGAGAGAGAAAAAGATAGAGAGACGAAAAGACAGCGACAGCGACACTTGTCTGACAGTGGCAGCAGCGGCAACATCAGCCTGGCAGACGTCATCCGGGTGCAGATTCTCTAAGCGCACACGCATATACAATTCGCGACAGGGAAGCCAAGGGAGAGTAAGAGTTAGAGGAAGGGGAAGGGGAAGGAGAAGGGAAAGGGAAAGGAGAAGGGAAAGGAGAAGCTACCTCCGCTGCTGCAGTTGAAGGCACTTTGGCAGGCGCCTCGTGCCACACACAACATTCAGATTCACATGCTCCAGCGTGATTAAGCTGCAATTTTTATACAATATTTACACACAGTTGGTTTGTGGGGCTATCAGGACGGGCCGGAGAGTTAGTGAGGCGGGTGCTGGCAAATCGAGGCTGTCCGGGCCATATAATGACATTCATGCACAGTTGCAAATGCCGCCAACAAGCGTCGCCTTGGCGGCGGCCATATAATACAGATATTACAATATGCGGATTATTAGGCATTATGCATGTGTGTAGTGGGTCCCTTCCCCCCCTCTCTTTCCATCTTTATCTGTACAAACTGTGTGTGTATGTGTGTTATTGTGCTAACAATTTCTATTCATAAAACTGTGTGTGGCATGCAAATTTATTGTGTACTTTGCCGCCAAGCTGCGGCATTTTCATTTTAGCTTTGCTTTACATTCCACTTCTCGCTCTGCTTTTGCTTGCAGCTAAAGTGAGTTTTTGATTGGGATTTGCATTTTCTATTGGCATGTGTGGGCGAGACTTTTGGAAAATGTTCTCGGGTATTGGATTTTGGGTGCCAAGGTTCCTGGATTGAGTGTCCAACTGTGTGGGTGTCTGCTTGTCATTAGCATCGCATTTGTTGTGCTTTCACAATGAAAAAACATTATCAGCCAGCTGGATTTTGATTTTAAAATGCGGCTATTAAAATTTCTTAAAAAACTTGTCAAAGCTTTAGCAACAGTATTCAATGAATGACTTAGCTACTCCGTGCATACATTCATATTTAAATCACATTCAAGAGTATAATAAAAAAAATATACTTCTAACATTCTCATTTAATATATTATATCAGAGTATGCTCATCGACTTTCAGGCAGAGCTTTAAAAAAGGTAATTTACTTCAATCGAAAATAAGCTAAAGTTTACAAAATAATATTCCAAAGACATAATATTTCTGAAATCCGTAAAACACCTGTCGAATTATTTTTAACAAAGATATTAGAAAATAAGTTTTAAGTTTGAAAATATCAGCATTCACAAGTCTTTCTACGTTTTTTCAGTATATGAATAGAATTTCCCATAATCTCTATATTAAATCACACAATGTTCTTATCAGGGATTAAAACCGAAACGAATATCGGTTTCGGTTATGCTCGCATTAAAGTTTTCGGTTATCGGTTACGTAAAATCTTGGAGGATTGGTTTCGTAACGGTTATCGGTTTTTGTAAGTTTCGGTTTAAAAATACCGGGATGGTCTCGGAGCAAACAAAAAAAATTCTTTACAAAAATATTAAAAACGCTTTCTTCTATCACTTATTCACATATTTCATTTCTTTCTATACCCTGAGTCCATTAAAAATGAGCAAAAAAGGATATAATGGTTTCGTTGGAATGTATGTATATAGTATTTATATTCTTGATCAGTATCAACAGCCCAGTCGATTTAGCCATATCCGTCTGTCTGTTCGTCTGTCCGTCCGTCCGCAACGATCTCAGAGATTATAAGAGCTAGAGACTTTAAATTCGGTATGTAGGTTCCTGGATACCGTACGCAGATCTAGTTTGTTTCTGTTTGCGGATCAGACCACTATATCATAGTTGGCCCAGGGTATTTGGCTCAGGGTAGTTGGCTCAGGGTATCCGACAGTCGAGTACACTCGACTGTTTATACTGATCAAGAATATATATACTTTATGGGGTCTGCCACGCCTCCTTCTGCCTGTTACATACATTCCAACGAAACCATTATACCCTTTTTTGCCCATTTTTAATGGGCACAGGGTATAAAAATCAAAACAAATTAGAAATAAAAAACAATCTTAAAAATAAAATACAAAATTCATTTGAAAAACGATTATTGTTCCTAATGAACATGATTGAGTTTAATGTTATATTGTCCATCTTGTTCCTCAAGAGATTCATACTAATTCACCACGAAATCCGTAAGAATTACTCAAACGAAGACGAAAATTAAAATTTCAATGCTCTTTTCAGATGTAAGCATGTATGTATGTATGTACGTACGTTCGCTTACAGTTAAAGAAGCAAATTTTGCAATGTATGTACTTACATCAGACAATAAAGTTGAGCTAATTTTTGTATGTTTCTTTAGTTAGTTGTTTTGTTAGCATACGTGCATAAATACAGTGTACGTGCAATTTTGAATATTCTTTTTATTATTTGGCTTTATAATAAAATACCTGTTCAGAAGACTGGTAAAGACAGTTAGTTTTACTCAGTACCTGCAACAGCCAGAATCTAAATTAGCCCTTATAAATGAATCGGTTACTTAAAGGTTTTTTTCGATTTAAAGAGTTTCGGTTTATTTGTTTCGGTACAGTGAAAAAAGTTTTTATATTTCACTATTTCAGTTACGGTGCAAATTTCAATCGGTTTTTACCGGTTGAAGGTTACGGTTTCCAACGTATGCTGTATTGGATGTATTAAGCCCATTGGTTTTATATTAAATCAGCAAAGTAGACAATTTTTTTTAAAATGCTTTGTACTAAGCTTGTTTGTGGCCCGTTAATGTTCATTATTTGACTGTTTCACACACACAAGCAGACGGCACTTACACTCAATTGGTTGGATCTACTTATTTATTTACTTTGACACTTAAGACCTTAAGTGCCAACAAATAAATTACAATTACAAAAAAAAAACAAAAAAATCAAAAAAAGCAAATAAAATAGCAACAACAATCAACGTTAAAATTATAGAGAAATGTCCTCAAAAATGATATCATTAAACAAATGAAAAGTGACAGACAAATAAAAGAGCCAAAGTGTTGTTAATAATTAAGTGACATTAACTGTCTCCCCGCTTTGGAATCCGATGAGGGTAAACCGAAACCCGACCCCAAAACCAATCACAAATAACGTAGCAACATCCATAAAAGCGACAACAATAACGGCAACAACACAGAGACCAGTTAAAGCAACAATTGTAATTGCAATTCCGATTCCAATGACATTTTATTAGATTTAATTGACTTTTTTTTCCACAATTTTTGTTGATATTGTCTAACCGCAGCGGCAACAGGCAACAACATCAGCTTCAGTTCCAGTTAGTTAGTAAAATTGTTTTCGCTCTTTCTGTTACATTAGAATCGTTGTCGACTCTTTCACTCGCTTTGCATCAATAGTGGAAAACCACAGAAACCGTTATAAAAATATTTTCATACCACAAATTTGATTTTAATTTGAAATTGGCATGGCAACCCGCGTTTGAAATTGAACACTTGACAACATTCAATGCAATTTGCCAAAGGGCAAAATCATCTTTGCCTAACCATTTTCACATGCGTGACAGGCTTTTCATGCTTTGAACTCCACAAATCTGACATTTTGTATGGAATTTAAGCTGTAAACGGTTATTAATAACATTAGAAATCATGTTCACAGGGAAAAGAATAAGAAAACCATTGTGTAGAATGTAAAAAAGCATGGATATTTTATGGATTCCAGTACATTCATTAACATAAAGCGAGTACCACAACATAGAAAATATACAGGGGTGCCACAGAAATCGCTTCCGCTTGAATTTCACTTCAATTTCATTCCGCTGTGCCACAGCCCATTCCGCGGAATAATTTTGAGCGGAACGAATCAGCGCTCAATCCGCTGGCGGCAGATGCTGCCACCTTGACCGATTAGGATTTTCGAAGTTAGGGTCTGCGATGCCACATTTTTTAGTCTGAGTTCGAAGTAAGGTATTTTTTAAAAAATATACGGAACCACTTCTGTTTTCTTTAAATTCAGCATTAAAAAATAGCTATTTTGTGGTAAAACAAGCTTTACTGCAAAATTATTTTACTTATTCTGCATTTTGTGAAAGCATTTGTGGGAAATTGTACTTCTGCCAGGTGGCAACGCCTTAAAATGGTCAAAAGCTGCATGGTCTCTTTTCTAATTTTCTGCCGCCGGAGCTCTTCGATGGCCAACAGTCTCGCTAAAGGCATTTTAAATTAATTAGTTACTTTGCGCACGTGCGGAAGATTGTTGGCTACAGTAAATTTTGGAACTTTAAATTGCCGCAAGTCACAAAATATTGCCAGACTGTTGATAGACAGCCTCTAGAGTTGTCAAGTAATTTTATTGTTTAAGGCGCAAAAAATAAATGTTAAAAATTTTTTGTATATTAGCTATACAAAATCAATAACTGTATAAACAAATTAAATTGAATAAATCAAATAAGAAAAGTATTAAAAATCTATTGTTTTGCAATAATAAACTTAAGAAAGTTGCTAAACAAAAGCTTGGGAAATTTAATTTGAGAAGGTGGCAGTCCTAAGCAGTCTAGTTCGAAATGGTTTGAGAAAATGCTACAAAAACTAAATCACTCGAAGTTCTGTGGCACCTCGGAAATTTCCGCGCGGAAATGCTTTCAGCGGAATGATATTTCACTAGTGATTTCTGTGGCACCCCTGAATATTGTGCCTCTTTGATGTCTAAGCTAATTTAAATTACGCTCTCACACATTTTCTGGCAATTTGCAAATTTTGTGTGATGGAGGCGAGCCAACTAGCATTACCAAGGCATCAATCTATTTACAATTCCAACACAATTAGCACATGTCATCTGTCTGTTTGGGTGTATGTGTGTGTGTGTGTGTGTGTGTGTGCATGTGTGTGAGTGTGTTCTATGTTATTCATAAAGCAATTCCATGGCAAGTAATCACTGAGACACTGGCGACAAACAATGGGCAAACATTTGTAATGTGAGTTATTTACATATATACGAGAGACTCGCAAATAAAACAATGCAAATGCATTGGCAGCAAATTAGCCAACAAACAAAACAACAGAAACAACAACGGCAGTTGCATTTAGGTTCCACCTAACTGATTTAGCACCACAGGCCACAGAGAAAAAGCCATGCATATACAATCACAATCACAGTAGATGATCACACAAAGATAGATGTATGAATGTGTGTTTGTATTTTAGAGCCAGAAACCCATCAAATAATTTCAAATCCACATAGGCATATTGATACGGTCATCCAACTAAGTGTGAGCCAGTGCGTTTGTCACATTCATTATACGCCATGTAGGCTGGCATGCAGGCCATTTTCGGAAATGTCTGCAGGCAAGTTGGCAGCCCGCAACTGTTATTAAACATTAATTTATGCATTACTAGAGCGCTTAAATTAATCAGTAAATTGCAGGCCGACACACACACACACACACACACACACATACACACACACACATACACACACACACACACACACAAACACACAAACACATACATACTCAATCACAATCATACACTCATACACAGATGCTTACACATTCAAACAGAAACAATACTCAATGCTGGTGGCTTAAAACAAATTAAATGGCCACAAAAGCTGTTTGCTATTTGACAGAACCATCGTTGATTTTGCATTTTGTTTAAAAATTAATGTGCGGTATTTAAATCAGGCACTCATTCTATATACGATTGAATGCTAAGTGAATTAGTCCGATGATTCAAAGTGCTTTTAAAGTTAATACGCTTAACATCCAATACGATAATTTTTGAAAGTATCAAAGGGACAATACGTGTATTTATATTGCAGATTATAAATCGGGTTCAGTATTCGTAAAGGAGTCTGCAGATATTCAGGCTATTTCCGCTTCAATATCGTCATTGTCATTTCAAATTTTCTGTACCGAATTTCATTCCCAATAATAAGCAGAATGAATTAAGTATGATTTTAAGGTCGGCTAAAATAAGAAACAAATGCTAAAATGGTATCTTAGCAAAGATTAACTTCCTTGTTCGAATTTGAAGTAATTTTTAGTTTAATTTTCGTATCATGTTACCCAAATATTTTTGTAAGTTTTATACAACTTTCATTTAAACAGAAAATACCCAATTTCACAATATTTATTCATTTTCATACTATTTGAAAAACAACAACTCAGTACCCGTTGCTTGATAATTCAACAACCGTTGTAGTACTTTCTCTTTGACTTTTTATACAAAATCTAATTAAACTACTTTATCTGAACTTTTGACTCTTTTGCAGGCAACAGCACTTGAGTAGATCTCGTGAAGACAGCATACAAATTGTATTCTCGCTTTAGGTAAGTTTACGACACTCAAGCAAATACGCTCACAAGTATACAATTTATAAGTGAAATAAGTGTGAGATGGAAAAAGAAATCATAAAAAATATGAAAAAAATCAGTTTCCACTGCTGTTAAGCAATTTATTTACCTTCCCTGCGCATAGATCATAGCTAATCGTATTTTCCTTTGGCTGTGCACTGACACGCCTTCTTTCCATAGACTTTTACCAGTTCATAAGGGCAATTTTGATTTTTAACTGTCAGCCCACACTGCTCAGCATCTTTCGCGTCAGTCAGTCCGTCAGACAGAGAGGGCCTCTGCCTCGTCTCTTTCTGGCTCGACTGAATGATAAATGGCTGACATTGCGGTTGTAGGCAACATTAAGCGTTGTTGAAACGCCACAGATTGCAATTGTTGGCCCTTCCATACTTTTCCAACACTCGCTGATTTTTATGCGCTCCTCGTGCACTCGTGAAAAGTTTTGCTGGCTGCTTTTTGTGGTGCACATTTCTCCCTAAGAGCAACGATTCTCTGACAGACAGCAACTTGTAATTTGTAATGCTCTGAGTTCCAAACCGTTGTTGTTGCTACTACTGTTACTGGTTAACAGTTACCAGCTACTGCTAGCCAGGTCATGATTTTGATATGAAATGCATTTCTGAGCTGTTTCTTGCAATAATTTAATGATGTTTCATTGAATCGCCTCGCTGCACTTTGAATGAAGCTCCACTTCAGCTTTAACAGCTTTAACAACTCTATCTCTCGCTTTCTCCCGTGAAAATCTTCCCGTTTCTTTAACCCCTCCTACACCTATCCATCTATCAATCCAGAATGCAAAATACCATTACAATGTGACTTTTAGTTGCATCTACAAACCTTGCGAAATATCAAAAACGTACCGTCCACTGCTTCAAATTGCTTTGAGCTTTTTATAACCGTTACTTAAAAATTAAGTAAAAGGGTATATTGTATTCGTGCAAATGTGCGTAACAGGCAGAAGGAGGCGTGGCAGACCCTATAAAGTATATATATTCTTGATCAGCATCAACAGCCGAGTCGATATAGCCATGTCCGTCTGTCCGTCCGTCTGTGTGAGCGCCTAGATCTCAGAGACTATAAGGGATAGAGCAACCCAATTTGGTACACAGACTTCTATAAACCCCACACAGATCAAGTTTGTTTTAAATTTTCGATCAGACCACTATATCATATAGCTGCCATATGAACGATCGGTCGAAAATCAAGTTTTAGTATGAAAAACTTTTTGTTTTCCGAAATATCGCGACCAAACTGACAGAATATGCATTATAGTTCGTCCTTTACACCGTAACCAAAATTGGTTAAGATCGGTCCACTATATCATATAGCTGCAATAGAACCGATTTGTCGAATATCAAGTTTTAGTATGAACAACTTTTTTGTTTATTACGATATCTTAACCGATTTTACAGAATATGCATATAAGTTGGTTTTATACATCCTGACCAAAATTGGTTAAGATCGGTCTATTATATCATATATCTGCCATAGAAAGAATTGGTCGATAATTAAGGATTAGGGTAAAAATTATTGTTGTTTCTGGAGATTTGTCAATGTAGATAGTTTCTAGAGTTTCTGCAGTTTCTGTCCATCACTCGCTGATTATGAATATTATTTTGTCTTATACGTCCTGAATGAATTTGGTTTTAACAGGTTCACTATATCATATAGTGGTCATTATAACAATCAGGGCGGATGCTCTTTTCTATACTTTAGGAATATTCAATATAATTTAAATGTTTTGTCGAATATTTTTTCGGTAGTTAAGCTTGAATTTTTTATAAACTCGGCTCTCAGAAAATGGTGTAGTGCTTCCACATTAAGAATGTTGCTTTTCAGTGTTGTTACTGTACTGGTACTAGGCAGTGGCAATGCTTGAGAATTTGTATAAGCCTGCAGGATATTCTGAAGTATACTTTATCTTAAATATGTAGGCAGATAAGGTGATACCGATTTTTCAGAAGTCATAAAATTAAATTTCTTATTACATATTTAATTTTTCACCTTTCCACTTTAAAATGTACCATTTATAAATTTAATTGAATTTTAACCGCATCTAACTTATCAAATATCAATAGACATAAATTGCTTACATATTACAAATATTAGTTTTTATTTTTTATTAATTTGTTCCACAATTTGCTCAGCTGAAATTTATGCATCTAATTAGGGGTAATTATGTTATTAAAAAACAACGAAAATTAACAAAAATATTTATATATTAAATTTGTTGCTGCTTTTTAAATGTCAACCATAATTCATGCACAAATCGGGACACTTTCGGTGTCGCATAATGAATGCCAATTAATTATGACATCGGCTACAAAAAAAATAAATAAATATAACAATTTAAAGCACTCGAATTACTGCGGACGGCAGTGATAAGTGGGTTTAAGTGGGAGGGGCAAAATTTTAATGATTGCAGCTAGTCGGGCCGTTGAAACCTTTTGGTTAAATTTTATAATTTTTTAAAATTCTCATTAAAAATACGCGTCGAATAATACCTCGATCATTCCAATCCGAGATTTGGTTTAAAAAGATATATTAATTTGAAATTTTTAAGGGCCTTCTCAAAATGAGATGAAAAGTTTGTTTGTCTGTCTGCTTGTTTGTTTGGATCAAAGTGCTGAAAAATTTAGATTTTTTTATGAGGGATTGTTTCTTATCAGAAATCTAGAAATGTTTGTTCTACGACTTTAGCTGGAAATAGCTAGTTTAGCGGGAAAAATCTAAAACCTGATAAATTTGAAACACCCACAGTTTCCAATCCGAATAAGCTACAGATGTGTTCTAGATGTCGTTAGAAAGGTATGTCTGCGCTTTTAGACGTGGCTTGATGATTTGTTTGCAAAGTGCTTAGGTAAAATGCTACAGGTGGAAAAGCTTTTTTAGCTGACATTTTGGCTATTCATTAGAAAACGGCTCCAACGATTTTAATTAAATTTTAATATGCTGTAAAACGTAAAATTGCGTCATTTGATATATAACACATATCTTTAAGCGAAAAGGCTTGGAAGATATTACCTGTTAACTGAATATCTTCAAGAAGAACTGCTTTACAAAGTAAAAGTCTAGTGACAAAAGGGTTTTCTTGCCCCAAAATTTCTGATATCCCATTTTGTGACGAACGAGATTAACTTTAATAAATTATTAAAAAAAAAAGTTTGGCATTCGGCACCTTGCGCAAAGGGATCTCGATTCTGTATGCCTAAAAATAATTTTAATGCGAAGTGCCGAATGCCAAATTTATTTTTTTTAATAATTTATATATTGAATTTAATACCGTTCGTCACAAAATGGGATATCAGAAATTTTGGGGCAGGGAAAGACTTTCGTCACTAGACTTTTACTTTGTAAAGAAGTTCTTTTGGAATAGAAGATACTCTACAGATGTTGTTTTTTTCATGGCATTCGCTAATTAGATTCAATTATATGATAAATTAAATGGCTTGCATAACTGCTTAATATCAATATAGTAATCAGAATAGTTAATACCCTATAATCTAGTTATATTTTCTGGTAAAAAAAATCATATCTTGAAGCTATATACACAACATTATATCGCACATTATTTACAAACGGATACCTCTTACTATATTAATCAAACATATTTTCGTTAATCTTCAGAACACGTTTTTGAAAAATAACTTTTACTTGATATAATAAACACAAGTAAGAAATAAATAATATTGTTCTAAATTTGTTCTTCCTTGAAGGATACATTTTCGAAACACACTTAAAAAACATCGTAATACACTCTTCACCAACATGAAAAAGGTATAATAACAGCAGAAGAAAAATCACCAGGAAAATCTATAAATTATCACATGGCCGCAGACATATGTATGTATGTGTATGTACCTATACAAAAATAATATGTTAAATATATGCATGTATTTACATATAAATACCTGCAAGGGTATACATTTACGTATGTATGTATGTATACTTAAATATGTACATACACAATAATGACAACAAAAATATTGTGATGACTTTTTAATTAAAAGCAACAAAAACTTTACAAAGAGCCGAAAGCAATTGTAGTCAATTGTTAATAGATTGTCGTTAGATTGGGTCTTATCGAAATTGCATTATAATTGTGATCAGCAATGTGTTAACGATACGCCCAAACATATCAGCAATTTAATTGGGGAGAAAATTAAATATTAATATGTTAGTTTGTGGCCCAATTGTTGGGCAAGACATCAATTAAGTTAGGTTTTACATTTGATAAACCAAATCATAATTTGTATTAATATTGATTTCTGCTTAAATTTTGCATTTGCACTTTCCGACGTTTAAATTGATGTTGACATTACTCATATTACTCATACGTACCGTTGACAAACACTGGTTAAAGGCTGGCAAACAGCCTTCATCTTTAGTTGATTGGCAAACATGTTGACAACATGCCTCTGTCAGGGCCATTGGCAAAGACCAATGCCCAGTTATTAGCTGACTTTGGCTTTCCTCGCTCTCTTTCTCTCTGAGATTCTCCTTCGCCAACACAAAAAAACATACAAATGGCCATTTTATAGCCAGGCCATCAACCACAAACTATGCTGGCCCAAGCACAAACATAACCATTTATATACATTCACAAACACACATATGTGTGTGTATCTCCTTGTGTGTGTGTGTGTATGAGTCTGACTGTTGGGCCCTTGCCATGTAATATCGCCATCGTTTTGCTGTTTGCTGTTGGCAAAAGTTCTAATTTTTCAAACCACAAAATAAAAAACACATTTCTTATTACAAATCGAGCGACCGGCGTGCCAAAAAAAATGTGCTACAATTCTCTCACTGTGCTGAGGGAGACATCTTCCCGCTATCTCCTTCTCTCATCTCCACTCCTCTACACTTTTATTCTACACTTTTATTCTACATTTTTACTTTCCATACTTTGTTTGTGTATACCCTTGCAATGGGCATGCAACAGATTTGATATGAGCTTTTCCTGCCTATAAAAGTCTATAAGCTTAAAGCTTCACAAAATTCAGAGACTAATTTTGCAAGAAATTTGCAAGCAAAGTGTATTCTTAAAATTGTGTATTTCAAAAAAAAACTTTATGATTAGTGATCAAAGCTTACAGTGTGATATGCACACAATGTTCACAATGTAATTTAAACATTTCCTATTTGTTTTTCTGTTTTATGTGTTACCTTGTTTTATAAAATGCCGTAGATGTATATAGCATACCTTTGCCTTCTTTCTGTAGTAAACGTAAAGGGGACTTTTTAATTTGTCAAAAGCTTTCTTGCTTCACAGAAAAATTTGAGAAACATTTTTTTTTAAAACGATAGAAGCACAGCATTAAAATATCAGCCAAAATGTATAGTTTTCACCAAATTAAACGAAAGCGCAATAGAAGCTTAAAGCTGTTTTTAAATACCCGTCAACTGGATATAGCACAGTCACATTATTTTAGCTTTAAGATATATTAATCAGAAAGCTGTGGTCAGCTGGTATTTAAAATTTTCAATAGCAAATACAGATTTAGAGATTTTAATACGATTTCCATAATTTTCAAGAGCATTTAGCTGGCGACTTTCTGTAAATTGAGTTTTCGGTTCTTATATTCATTTTGCGTTTTCTAATACTTATTTTCTTCGAATACTTTCCTCATCTTTTTCATTTCATAAGTGAAATGGGCGACCGAGCAACTAACTGACGCGCTTATTTTGCGCTTTGAATCCAATCACGTACCAATTTTCCAAATTTAACCTTTTTGAGCCGGGTCGGCGGTTGGGCAGCAATTGAACTCACAACGAGGCTCAGCAGCCTGCGGTGGGGGCCTCGTGTGTTGTTGCTGTGCTGTACTCTACTATTCTGTTGCCAATAAAAACCATTTGCCAAAGTGAAATTTATATGGCCGCGTCAATAAAAAGAGGAAGAAAAAGAAAGAAAAAAAAATGAAAAAGGAATGAAAAAGAAGCTGCCAAATGATATTCGTGGAAGGGTAACGCTCTCTGAACCGTTTCAATTGACCAGCGGCCTGTTCCCTACACTACCCTATTGCCTGTTCACCGCACATGCGTCTCACTTGTCTGATTGTAAAGCTCCCTTGAAGCTGTAGTCGAATTCAGGCCAATTTTGACCGACTGCACTTGTTGCCCGACCTTTTGCCATATTAATTTCGAAAGCTGCGTTATTTGAGCGGCCGCACGAATTTGGCCTCAACTTGCCAGTCTCCCAGCTGTATGTTCTTTTAACCCCCAGGCCCCATCTATCTCCTTTCCCCTATTCCCTAGCCCCCTTCCCTTCTTCACTTTGAGCCTTTCGCTTCGTAAGTTGCTTGCTGTCTCTTTCGGCCATTCAATGCCTGTAAGCGACACCATAAAATATTGAATGTGTTGGACACACGCACTCACACACACTCAGTGCACTCACTGACTCACTAACTCACTGACCTCGCCAAACTTTGACCCCATCGATAGGCACACACATGTTCCACCTCCCTCTATCTCTCTCTCTCTCTCTCTGTGTGTCTGCACAAATGTTTTCTCTCACTTAGTTGAGAGCGCGCGCCACTTTTGGCTTTTGTTGCCAACGTTCAAGTATCTTTATTTCCTACTCCTTTTTGGCTATCCTTTTGTGACCCCTTGACACAGCTCCCCTCAGTGCTGTTCAGGCCAGGCTGATGCTTCATTTTCTTTATTTTGGCTGGTAGCACGCGCATTACATTACATTACATGGTCGTACTCAGGTCGCTTCGGGTCTAGAAACACGTCCGTGTTCTGCCTTGAAGGGCTACGTTTGGACCATGGCTCGACATTTTCTTACAGCACTTAATTCTCATTTCATTCATGTTCTTTGTAGTGCAGTGTAGAGTATGTGAGTGTTTAACAACTACTCATTGGTCTGACTGATGAAGATACTTATGCGCCAGTATTCGTGAGTGTAAATACTTAAATGCAAGTGTTAATGTTACAACTATCTTTTTGTCTTTCGATTGCAATAAATACCAGACATACGTATGTATATGTATATTCGCTTGAATGTATTCATGTGTATTTGTATATTTTAATTTATCATAACTATTATTCAATCATTGTGTTTTAGAATAAATTTTAGGCTTTTAGCCAGAGCAGCAAGGGCTTCAGGCATTTTAATTTTACTGTAGGTTGAAAGCTGAAAGTGATTATAAATTCCTTTATACAATACATATCTATATATAATATTATATATAAAATTCCTGCCTCACTGACTGACACATCAACGTGTATGCCAAACGGTTAAAGGTAAAAAGCTGAAATTTTCACACGTGTATGCCAAACGGTTAAAGGTAAAAAGCTGAAATTTTCACACAACATAGCTGAGACAATATCATCGTGCAATAAGACGGCGTTTTGTAAAATTCCACCTGGAAGTGTGTTTACCCGAGGTCAAAAGGTCGTGGAATTGCTTTGTATGAAAAACTTTTTTGTTTGTTAAGATATCTTAACCAAACATACAGATTATATGTTTGGGACTGTCTCTTATATCCTGACCAAATTTGGTCAAAGTCGGATTACTATATCATATAGCTGCCATAGGGACAATCGGGATGCAAATTAACCTTTAGTATGAAAAACTTTTTTATTTCTTAAGATATCTCAAGCAAAGTCATACTAGAGGTTAACATAACTAATTTTAATTTCCGCGAGCGAAGTCAGCCAGGGATTGGCTAGCGAAGCGAACTGGGAGTATATATCTGATACATTATACATATGTCTTACTCAACAGATTTAAAGCATTACCAATAAATATTACCAAGCATTCTTCGTAATGCTTAAGTCCAGATCTTATAGTACTCGTAGAACTCGTGAGTAGTTAGTAAGTATTAAGTTAAACTTGCATTACTTAAGAAATATCTGCCCACCGCTCTCTTTCACTTCTTTTTTTTCCTTTGTCTTTTCGTATCCACTTGTTCTATATGGATACTCACTGACTATATTTTGGCTACAAATTGATGCCATCTGTTCGACATTTATTGCCTTTGTTCAGTGCTGCACAGTGTTTCGCAAGTGTTGGAGTGTGCTGGAAGCAGACTGAACCGTTTACTCTGCACTTTCTTCTCCTTTTTTTAATGCAGTGGCTGCATAATTTGTGCACGCGTAAGTCGCCTGCATTAACCGG